>CM036222.1:2240120-2613671 GCA_020631735.1 Saccharum officinarum
TTTAAATTTGAATCAGAAAACTCGTGACAAGTTTTGGGACTCCCAATTCAAATTCAAATTTGGAGCTTCATTTTAGATGTTTGTACTTGAGCTCATACCTACACTTGACACTAGTGTGCAACACAGTCGCACACCTCAAATTACGCAGGGCATGGACTAAGTATTTGCGGTGGCATTCGAAATTAGGGTTTTCGGGTTCGGAGCACACCACTGAGAAACACATTCAACTAGATAAGTAAACTCGTTTTAGTTGATGCATAACAAGTTAACCTAACAGAGATGCTTGCAATGCATATGATGACATGGCAGATTAATTAGCACTATAACACCCGGGGTGTTACAGCCCTTCCCCCTTAAAGAAATCTCGTCGAGATTTAAAGCCTTGAGTTAAGTAATAGAAAAGGAAACGTGTCAAGCAAACACGTCCAAGACTTGTCTACAAAACAGGTAGGGTTTTCTGCATTACAACGATTTTAAAAGGATAGGTCACAGTTTAAAGAGGAAATTGCAACCTAGATAGAAGCAAAGAACTCCGGGAAATTCTTCAACAGGTAATCCTCCGATTCCCAGGTGGCTTCCTCTTCTGAATGTTGATTCCACTGTATTCTGTACCATTTGTTGTCCTACTGCGGGTAACACGATCTTTTTGATCCAAAACTCGGACAGGATATTCAGAATATGTCAAATCCGGTTCAAGTTCAACTCCCTCAACATCACCACTTGATCATGTACTTGTAGACACTTCTTCATTTATGATACATGAAATACATTGTGCACTGCTGACAGTTGTTCAGGCAACTTTAACTTATATGCCACCTTTCCACATTGTTGAATGATTTGAAAAGGACAATATAACGTGGTGCGAGTTTGCCTCTGACTCCAAATCTGCTAACTCCTTTCATGGGTGATACTTTTAGATAAACATAATCCCCTACTCGGAATACCAAAGGTCTACGCCTTTTATCAGCATAACTCTTTTGTCTGGACTGAGCAACTTTTAAATTATTCTGGATCTGTCGAACTTTTTCTTCTGTTTGTTTCACAAGATCAACACCGAAAAACCATCTTTCTCCCGGTTCTGACCAATTCAATGGAGTTCTGCACCTGCGGCCATACAATGCCTCAAACGGTGCCATTTTGATACTCTCTTGATAACTATTATTGTAAGAGAATTCCGCCAACGGTAACCACTCATCCAAGTGTCTGAATAATTAAGTGCACATGACCTTAACATATCTTCTAGAATTTGATTGACCCTTTCAGTCTGACCACTTGTCTGTGGATGATAAGCGGTACTGTGCAAAAGTTCTGTACCTAGGGACTCATGTAGGTGTCTCCAAAATTTGTTAACAAACTGCGTACCTCTATCTGATACAATGGTCTTTGGTACCCCATGAAGGCTCAGGATTCGTGCAATATAAATTCTTGCATAAGTTATAGCAGAATAGTCCACCTTAACTGGAATAAAATGAGATGACTTTGTCAGTCGGTCCACAATGACCCAAATTGAATCAAAGCCTCTTGAGGTCTTAGGTAACCCAGTAATGAAATCCATACTGATATCTTCCCATTTCCAGGATGGAATGGGCAGGGTTGTAACATTCCTGCCGACTTCAGGTGTACTGCCTTCACTTTACAACAAGTATCACATCTAGCAACATACTTAGCAATCTCAATTTTCATTTTGGTCCACCAGAATCTCTGTTTCAAATCTTGATACATCTTATTACTCCTGGATGAATAGAAAACCTTGTCCTATGTGCTTCATCAAGAATGAGTCGACGTAACTCTGGAACCTTTGGGACCACTAGCCGGTTCTTAAACCACAATACATCTGCATCATCAATACTGAAATCTGTCGGTTGACCAGTTCTAACTTTTTCTTTGATGTGAGTTATTCCGGAATTCTTTCTCTGAGCAGACACAATCTGATCTTTGATTGTTGATTCCACTGTGACATTAGTCAACTGACCTTGTGGAACTATTTCAATATTCAACCTTTCCAATTCATAACACAAACTGTAATCCATTGGCTTCACAGTCGTACAATTGCAATGATTCTTTCTACTGAGTGCATCAGCAACTACATTCGCTTTTCCAGGGTGATAGTGTACTTCTAAATCATAGTCCTTTATTAACTCAAGCCACCTTCTTTGCCTCATATTCAATTCTGACTGAGTAAAGATATACTTTAAGCTCTTGTGATCTGTATACATGTGGCAAGTATTACCTAACAAGTAATGACGCCAGATTTTTAATGCATGAACCACAGCTGCTAGTTCAAGATCATGTGTCGGATAATGTTCTTCATGGCGCTTCAACTGTCTCGAGGCATAAGCAATGACTCTGCCTTCTTGCATCAATACGCAACCAAGGCCAATACCTGAGGCATCACAGTAAACATCAAATGGCTTTTCTATATCTGGTGTGCAAAACTGGAGCAGTTGTCAATGATTTTTTTAAAATTCTAAAAGCTTTTCACATTCTGGAGACCATATGAACTTAGTTTGATTCTTCAACAACTCTGTGATTGGCTTGGCTACCTTTGAAAAGTCAGGTATGAATCGACGGTAATAACCGCCATTCCCAGAAAACTTCGGACTTCATGAACTGAGATTGGTGGCTTCCAATTCAGAATATCTTCTACTTTGCCAGGATCTACTGCTACTCCTTCGGCTGACAACACATGTCCTAAGAATTGCACTTCTTTTAACCAAAACTCACATTTACTGAACTTAGCATACAGTTGGTGATCTCTCAGACGAGTCAGAACAACTCTGAGATGCTCAACATGTTCTTCTTCACTTTTGGAGTATACTAAAATATCATCAATAAAACAACCACAAACTTGTCAAGTTCTGGCATGAAAACTGAATTCATCAGATACATGAAATGTGCCGGTGCATTAGTGAGACCAAAAGACATAACTAGGTACTCATACAGTCCATATCTGGTGGTGAATGCAGTCTTTGGAATATCTTCAGGTCGAATCTTAATTTGATGGTATCCTGATCGAAGATCAATCTTGGAAAATACCTTTGCCCCCGCAAGCTGATCAAAGAGTAGATCAATGCGAGGCAACGGATATTTATTCTTAATGGTTACTTCATTCAGCGGTCGATAGTCAACACACATCCTTAAAGTCTGATCTTTCTTCTTGACAAAAAGAGCTGGACATCCCCATGGTGAGGAACTGGGTCTGATAAAACCTTTGTCACGTAACTCTTGCAATTGATCCTTAAGTTCTGCTAATTCATTGGGTGGCATTCTGTAAGCTCTCCGGGATATTGGGCAGTACCTGGTTTTAACTCAATCACAAACTCTACATCTCTGTCCGGTGGCAGACCTGGTAGATCATCTGGAAACACATCCGGAAATTCACAGACTACCGGTATATCACAAATCTCATGTACTGAAGTTGCACATATACTTTCAACTGTTCTCTTCGGGATAGGAAGTTGGATAAGAAGATGAGATTTATTATCTGGCAGGTTCAACCTTATAGTTCTGTGCAGTGCATCTATAAGGGCTCCTCTTTGGTACATCCAATTCATACCCAGGATTACATCTATATCCTGTTTCTGTAATATTATCATTGAGGTAGGGAATATATGCCCACCTAACTCTATAGGTACGTCACGTACCATCTCCTTAGTACACAGTCGTCCCCCGGGCGACTGGATAAAGAAATCCTCTTGTGTTCCCATAATTGGAATGTCATACTTAACAACAAAGGTGCGATTTATGAATGTATGCGATGCACCTGAATCAAATAACAGTACTGCTGGATGATTAGCAACAGGGAACATACCCATCATAACAGGTTCTCCCTCTGGGATTGCACTCGCTTGAGTGTAGAATACACGTCCGGTCTTCTTCTTCTCACCCTTACCCTTCTGAACATTCAGACTATTGTTCTTACTCTGAGGTTGTTGCTGTTGTGGTACGGAAGCTCTGGGATAATTAGGATTGTACTGCCTTGGATACGGGCAATCCTTGGAAAAGTGGCCTGGCTTTCCACAGTTGTAGCAGGGAAAGTTATGGGTTACTGGAGTCTGGTTTCGAATACCAAGGGCATTCGGCTGCTGTGGATATTGCGGAATTGCGGCAGGACGGAAAAACGTCTGCGGCTGAGCTTGGTATTGCGGTGGACGATAAGTTGGGCGGAAATGGTTCTGAGGGTGATAAACAAACTTCTGGCGTTTCTTAATGCCGCCAGACGGACTTGAAAACACTGGCTTCTTTTTCTTCGACTCCTTGTGCAGTCGGGACTTCTCTTCTGACGCAATAGCCACATTGACTATCTCATGGTAAGTAGCATTATAGCAGGTGACTAATGCTTCCTGGATTCTGGTACTCAAACCTCTCATGAAACAACTCTTCTTCTTTGCATCGGTATTCACATATTCAGCTGCATACTGGGACAGATGATTAAATTTGCCCACATATTGTAGAACTGTCTGGTTTCCTTGCTTCAGTGAGAGAAACTCCTCTAGCTTCATGGCCATGACACCATCTGGGATATAATGTGCTCTAAAGGCTTCACGAAACTCCTGCCAAGTGACACGGTGGCCAGCAGGCTGTGCGGCGACTAGATTCGCCCACCACGCCCCTGCGGCACCTCTGAGTTGTTGTGCTGCAAACACAGGCTTCTGGTGCTCTGTGCACTGTAAAAGTTCAAACTTCTGCTCCATGGTACGGAGCCAGTCATCCGCCTCTAGCGGCTCATCTGCCTTTGAGAACACTGGTGGACGGGTATCGGTGAAATCCACATAAGTGGTTTCCCCTCCATTGTTACGGCCTCGACGACCCTGATTTCCATTCTGATTCTGATTCTGAGCCAACAGGGTAGTAGCATTAACCAGGCGGCAATAGCTTCTGCCAAGGTAGGTGGAAACGGTGGGGGATTCGGATTATGGTCCCCTTCCTGGGAAGTTCCAGTACCGTCCATCTGTTGTACACAAACCATGTTTATTTACATTGCTTTATTGAATTAAAAAGCAGTTAGGACAGAACTTGTATACAAACACAAACTTATCTTACATTATTTCATTACAAACTTGCTCACAAGCAAGAAACCACCCACTAAGGTTCTTAGAAAGCAGGAAAGACTACTATATTACACAACCATCCATGTCGACCCTTCACTCCTCATCATCATCGCTGATCACGATCACTTCCTCCTCATTCTCTGGAGCACTTGCACCAGTGACATGACTTGCATCATCCCCACTTTCCATCACGGGTTCATCTTCTTCTGGATCTTCTTCATTGTCCTCTCCATCAGGAACAACCACGGCACCAACATCATCTTCCACTGCCTGGGGCTGATGATTGGGATTCATCAGATCATTTAGCCTATGCACTTCCTCATGCAGAACTGTGTTGTACTGCTCCAGGTGTGTCACATAAAGCTCCAACTCACGAACACGAGCCCTGGCTTCTGTCTCCTTTTCCAAAGACTCCTTCTGGAACTGTTTCCAAAAACGCATGTTGCGCTTCAGTCGCTCCACTTCTGATGTAAGCCTTGCAACCTCTGATTCCGAATCCGGGTTCGGATTACGGCTACTGCTTGCTCCATCAACTCTGGCGGCCAACTGATGACGCGGCACTCCTTGCGGACCCGTTTTCTTGCGAGGAGTCGTCTTCACACGTGCCATCCTAAAACAAGACAGAATTAGGACGATAAGAACAGATAGGAGGGATCTGAAGGTTAGCATGAATAGGATTGAACCTTACTTAACCCAAACCACTTTAAAAGGGAAGGTAACTTAAGCAGGTTAATTAAACATGATGCATGCATCGTACTTACGATCTAACAGAAAGATTTAAGTAACACAAGCAATCTTTATAACATAGGGCACTATACATGATACTTCACTACGAAGCTTTCAAATATGATCTAAGGAACTATAGAATAGATTAAGATAAGCAAAAGCAATTTGGACCAAAATATCAATATTAAGTTTGTTGACCCAAATCATTTTGAAGTTTTACAAGGTAATACTACAATAACCCAAGTGATTATGCTCTGGTACCAGCTGTCACAGAACCTCCTAATTACGATGGCCCACAAGTACACTTCATTGTCATAATGACCTCTGACAGTCGTACTTATGTTCACCATAACTTAAAAGGCCTGCTTTCCTCCGAACAGGATCCAATCACAGGAGTATTGCAATATTACAACAGTTTATTCAAAATATTCAACAGAGTAACGTAGCGGAAGTCTTACAATAACATAGATTACAAACCAGTTTTTCAAACTTCAAACCTTATGTAACATTATTACAAACCATTAGTAGAGAAGTATCGGTAATAACTTTATTACATCACACAAGCGAGATGCCTTGCCCAAAGGCCACACAATCTACTCGTCGTCACTGTCTTCAACCACGACGGTCATGCAACAAGGCTCGAAGCAGACTTGTTCATGAACCGCACCTGCAACAAGGGGTTAACAAACCCTGAGTACGAGAGTACTCAACAAGACTTACCCGACTAAGACAAAGACTCCAAGGCATGCTAGCTTTAGGGAATCAAGGTACGGGTAATCAAGAATCAAATTTTCTTTTGCAGAAAAGCTTACTAAGGTAAGTCCTTATCTTCAATATTTTACTTTTACCATTGATGGTTCATTAACCAATTCTAGGTGATTCTAATCTAGATCAAAGTAATTATCATCAAAACCTTTCTCATTCTTTCTTTCAATTCCAGTTCTTAACTACGATGCAAGTCAGGCGATCGAGTCTCCACAACCGAGGAGCAACGACGATTCGAACCGATTATACCCAGCTGGGGATCTCTAACATCACGACATATGTAGAACCGAATCTTGCATATATCAACCCTCATTTAGATCTCCCAAAACCAGAACGTGTCCATCGCCACCCGAGAGTACAGTACTCCTCGAACCCGACCAAATTCTAGCCTCGAGGGTACACGCTACTCTCGCCATCTCTCCACTCCCAGTGCGAGGTTAGACGTTCTCGTAATGGAATCACCAACATTTTGGGCTTACCCAAGGCATGAGGTTAGTTGCAAAGTCTCGAACACAACAGGCTTACAACGAACGGGCCTTAACTGACAAGGCGGAAACAATACATTGAGACTCCTTTCCCAATGCATGTTAGCAGTGGCCAAACCACCCGCCCGATCTTTCAAGTTCATTCTCATATTTCAATATTCATTTAATATGCCATCATGGCTATATAAACATTGCATTTAAAAGCTTAACTTCTAAGCATAGCGAAGCATACTACGCATTTTCAGTAAAAACAGGTATCAAGGTTGATATCACAATAATCAAGGATGATAATGCAGCAATTGGGTTATCACTCAACTCCTAATTACTTAATGCAGTAAACCATATTATAAATAATAAAACATTTGTAAAATTCAAGGTAGGGTTTAAATGCACCGGGGCTTGCCTTGTTCGCACACGACGACCGACTCAGACTCGAGGACTCCACCGCCAGGTCCGAAACCCACCGACGATCGCTCTTCTCCGGAAGCTTGATCGACGACTTCGGCTTCTTCGAAAGCGGAGACTACACGAATACATAACATGCTTTAACATGATGCTCGATGATAAACATGATGCTTGATGATAACATGCTACGAGTTACGACTTGAGTACAACTAACTTCTACGGTACGGTCGTAAACAGAAAACCTACTAACTAGAAGCGACGATTTCTAGCGATACCAGCTTTTAACCTAATAAGTTACTAACGAGCTCAATCATGAAATTAAGGTGCCAGAGATCACCAAAGGGTAGTGACCTAAGGACATCACTCAACCAAAAGGCACACAACACTTAAAGTTCTCAAATTAACATTTATTTTCTATTTAACTAATTAGGGCATAATTAGAAGTTGATCAAATTTTATCTAATCAAGCTCAAACTTTTTCTATGGGTTAAGAATGAATTACAACAGTGTTATAATAAATTTCATAATTTTTGGATAAATAAATTAATTATTAAAATTACTGGAAGTTGCATTTAATCTTTAATGAAACTAATTAATTCTACTGCTCAAAGTATTCAAATTCATGATTTAACATTTTTCCTAGATAGTTTATACATTGAGAAGCTTACACAAAAATTTTCATAAATTTTGGAACTCTACACAATTTTTAATGAAATAAACAAATAGCAACACTATTCATTTATTTGAAAAAGAAAACAAAAACGAAAAACCGAACCGGGCCGATCTCCTCTTCCTCCGGTCCGGCCCAGCCGAGCGGCCCACTCGCGCGCGCCCGCGCTCACGCTCGCGCTCGGCCCAGCGACGCGGCCCAGCAGCGCGGCCTGCCTCGCGCGCGCGCCGGCTCTCTCTCTCTCTCGCTGACACTGCGTCCCCACCTGTCATCCCTCACCTCCGTCACCCCCTCGCTCTCCCGCGCGCTCACTCGCTCTCCCGCGGTGGCCGGCCGGTGACCGGCACTTCGGTCGACAAACCGACCCTACCAACACCTTCTACACCACCCCACGTTCCCGTTTTGCTAAGTAGCATCGCAGCTCGAGCCCTAACGACCAGCGAGCGACGGCGATGGCGGCACGGTGGTCACGGGAGCAGCACGCCGGCGTTTACAAAGCGGTAGAGACTAAATTGAAGGGTCGGGAAGCATCAGGGGCGTACCACGATCACAGAGGCGTGATCGGTTGAAGTGGAGAGGCACTGGAGGCGGCTGGTCACGGTGGCGGGGCTCAACCGGGACGGCGGCGACCCGAGGTAGAAGACTACGGCTCCCCGGCGATCCTGAGCAGTAGCGTCTATACAAGGAGGCGCAATAGACTCGCCAGGCGATGGTGGAGCGATTGGCGAGATGGAGATGACTGCGGTGGAGTAGGGAGGGCGAATTTAGCCGGCGAAAGGAAGACAGTGGCGGCGGCGATGGTGAAACCGACGGCGACAGTGGCGGTGACGGTCTTTATATAGAGTTGTGGAGCCAAAGAAGCAGCTGGAGAGCGCGAGGCGATCACTGTGGTCGCGGTGGCAAGCTGGAAGACCCTAGAAGCGGCCAGCGCGGCGGCAGCGGCTCGCCGGCGCCCATGCCGCGCGCTGCCGGTGTGTAATTCGCCGGTGCACTGTAGCTGTTCCCCCCCAACTTTTGAAATTCAAACTGGTTTCTCAAATTACTTTCAAATTCATGTAACAACTTGAAAAACTTCCAATCTATGAAATCTTCAGAATTTCAAGCTCTACAAGTTTTGTATTGAACACTTTTTCAAATTATAACTAGATTTTTAAATTTGAATTTAAATTCAAAAGGGGACACATTTTTCAGATTTGGTAATTTAGAAATTACTTTTGATTTTACATTGAAACTTCAAAATCTCCAAACATCAAAGTTGTATATCTTGACCAGACCTACAACTTTGCTGTTCAAAACTTTTTCAAAATCAGCCTCCATTTTGAAATCTTAGTTTGGGGACAAAAATGAATTAGATTTGAAATTTGTTTATTTTCAAAATTGCTCCACATTTTTCACTAAAACTTTGAAAACTCAAAACACCAAAGTTGTAGCCCTTGAAAAGTTCTACAAACTTGGTTTTGAACTTTTTCCCAAATTTTGCTTAGATTTTGAATTATTTCAAAAGGGGTAAAACAGGGTTTTGAAATTTAGGGTTTTCGGAGGGATTTTAAATTGAAATTTGTTGCTACTTTGATTGGTGGTTACTTAGTGATCAAAACCTCACCCAAGGGCATAATTTGGACCAACATGACATGGTTGACCAAATTCCACTCTTGGTTGACCAATTAGCTTTTGAAATTCTTTTACATTTCTTCCCAGATTTGAATTTAAATTTGAATCAGAAAACTCGTGACAAGTTTTGGGACTCCAATTCAAATTCAAATTTGGAGCTTCATTTTAGATGTTGTACTTGAGCTCATACCCTACACTTGACACTAGTGTGCAACACAGTCGCACACCTCAAATTACGCAGGGCATGGACTAAGTATTTGCGGTGGCATTCGAAATTAGGGTTTTCGGGTTCGGAGCACACCACTGAGAAACACATTCAACCTAGATAAGTAAACTTGTTTTAGTTGATGCATAACAATGTTAACCTAATAGAGATGCTTTGCAATGCATTATGATGACATGGCAGATTAATTAGCACTATAACACCCGGGGTGTTACAGTCACCCACCACTGGAAGCACATACAACACCATTAAATCCTGGTAAATTCGCTCCCATGGGGAATCGAACCCAGGACCCGAGGTGCTACCGAGGCTCTTGTAGCCAAACGGAAAATAGGTCCATCCCATTCCAGAAACCCTAGATAGGACCATCCCACTCCACCTTGTCTTCCAACCAAACGCTACCTAAGGAATTTTCTCGTTTCACTAAGGGCTATATCTTTGAGATATCTAGTTTTGAATATTATCGTTCAGAAATTATTGATTATATTGATTTGTAGCCATTTCAAAATCTGTGAAAGCTGCGCTTAAGTTTGACCCAAACAGTACGAGTAGAGTGACATTGTTCGTAGACAAGTGCCATGTTGTTGACGTCTCATCGTTGTCTTTGTAATCCCTCTGTCCATGAGTATATCTATGGGACCCGTACTGGTCAACCTAGCTTAACTTTAACCAAGTTTTAATAAATAATGTTAGCATTTATGTCTCAAATAAATTTATTATGAAAATATATTCTATAACTAATCTAACAGTCTTTATTTCGTATCATGTTAGTAGTATTTTTGTATAACTTTAATCAAAATTTAAACTGTTTGCTCAAAAATGAGAATTGCATCTTTTGTGAACTACGGTGTGAGTGGTTGGCTATGACTTTCTTTTTCTCCCTTTTCTTTTTGCCTAATGTTAGGCGACAATAATTGTCTCGCTCCTAAATGCATACACATACTCCTACTTTTTTGCGAATAATACGTTATCGAATTGAAATAGTACACATATGCCTAATATTCTTTAATGCTAGTGATAATGATACGAACTATACCTAAAGAGCCCTTTCGCAAAAAAAAAACTATACCTAAAGAGCCAAAATTTCTGCTATGATTTTTTTTGCCACCCGTATCACTTGGCCCCACCTAGACTCAGTCCACTACATATGTCTCTCGACCGAGTCTGCTCCAGTATGATATGATGTGTTTTCAATGGCATTTTCCTCGGTTCTCCAAACCATGTGGCAAGGCTTATAAAAAAGAAAATCTTCACCAAAGGAACTCTGGTCAAGATCCCAAATTTCCACCATCTCTGTAAAAATCCGATCTCTGATCCAATTGTTGCCAGGTTCTCCTAACCGCCAAACCTCTGGCCTCCTCCCGCGGTTCTATCATGTGGGATCCAACCTTCTGAAGTAAAATAAGAGCAACGGATCCTGGTCCTACAGATGTTGGACTGATGATGCTAGATCCTGACCCCTATCGTTGTTGGTGCTGGAGCTCTCATTCACGGGCGACATGTACATCTTTGTCGAGAACAAGATGCAGCCACCTCCATGGACGATGGATTCCCTCTAGCCCGCGCCCTAATGGCCTAGCCTCCATGTGCGCTATTGGCCCCCCTGACTTCACCTTCGTGCCCAACCACACCTAGCCTCGCCTCCGTGTGCCCTGACACCGACGACCGCATGACCAAACCACACCGCTTATTACAAGCAACCCATGGTAGCTATGGCCATTTGCTTGTGGCATCTCACGATCACGCGCGATGACTTAAGAGGGAGTAGCAGGAATAAGAGAGAACTCATGGCGAGCGAGCTCAAAAAAAGGGAGATCAGGGGAAAGAGAGGCAGGGAGCTCGGGGGGTAGAAGGAGGCGATCGGGCTAGACAGAAGGGAACAACTTGGGCTAGGCGTGTGTATGAGAAGGATGCCTGAGATGAAGTCTGCTCCTAACTGAGGTGTGGGACCCAGAGAGATGAAGGCAAGCAAACAAAATAATAATGAGGTTCATAATTCCTTTCAGTGGTCATTCTCTAAAATAATGCATCAACTAAATAATGATATATTATAATAATGCTTCGATTTTAGTTAATACCAACCTATAAAACTCTATGTCATGGATCCACGATGAATCTTGATTACGAACTATATAGCCCCTTTTACATTAAAATCAATTCAATAATTTATGATTGTTTTTTGACAAAAGTGGTTTATATAATAATAAATTTTTAAAAAGTTTTGTTTTGCAACATTCAAATATATTTGCTAGTTTTTATATATAAATACAATAGATGATTTATTCCCCATAAGTATCTGTAGCACATCGTGGAGTTTTTGAGCAATGGTAGGCTAAGGTCTTGTTTAGTTGCCAAAATTTTTGGCAAAATGTAACTGTAGCATTTTCGTTGTTATTTGGCAATTAATGTCCAATTATGGTCTAATTAGTCTTAAAAGATTCGTCTCGTCCATTTCGTCTAAATTGTGTAATTAGTTTTATTTTTTATCTATATTTAATGCTTAATGCATGCGTCCAAAGATTCGATGTGACGGGGAATCTACTGTTCTTTTGCAAAATTTTCTGAATCTAAACTGGGCCTAAGACTTTGCATGTCCCTGTATGGGATTTCGTTGAGCGTTGACTGAAGTCGTAGAGTACATACACTATTTCATGTTTTGTCCTTATCATACAATAAATAGCTCTGGCTTTTTCAAGCGTCCGTGTGGAAAAAAGGCACAAACAACCCTGTTGACGCCGAATCGATTTCTGAGAAGAAATATTCAAGAGAGAGGATATACCTTTGTCATTCCAACTTTGCAAGCACTGCCATTCTTGCTCAGCTTGACAGCTCCTCTGCAATGGTATTTCGGCTTTCCTTAATAATAATAATAGTAGTAGTAATAGTAGTAGTAGTAATAATAATAATAATAATAATAATAATAATAATAATAATAATAATAATAATAATAATAACAACAACAACAATATATATATACCTAATAATAAAGAGGCAAAATTTCAGGCTCTTTTTTTCGTCCATCCATTTGTTTGGTACATCTTCTTTTAACTATAGGACGATGACGAATTTTTCTATATCTATACCTATTAATAAAGAGACAAAATTTCAGGCTCTTTTTTCGTCCATCCATTTGTTTGGTACATCTCCTTTTAACTATCGGACGATGAAGAGTTTTTCTATATGGACTCATATATAACTCGTGCTTATACAGGAATCCTAATCTAAATAGGAATCCTCGATCCCACACAGAATATGTTTATACTTTCCAATCTAAATATGAATTCTTCCTTCCCACACATATAAATATGAATCCTTCCTTTCCACACATAACATGTTTATACTTTTCAATTATAATCATAATCCTAATTCAAATATAAAATAATTAGATAAAATCTTATTTTACTTAACATATAGCAAAGCGAGAGACCTTGTCCTCCTCTTGGTCCATTAGCCTAGAATCAATGCAAAACAATCCAAATCACATCACACCTACTCCCTCTGTCCCTAATTAAGTATTGTTTCCGGTTTTTGTGCCCGCAAGTTTGACTCGATTCGTAGAAAATGCGTGCAACATTTGTGTCTCCAAATAAATTTATTAAAAAACTAGATTCAAAGATCTTTCCAATGATACTAATTATATACCATAAATATTAATATTTTTAATATATATTTAATTAAATGTGTTTCTCGGGAAGCGTAAATCGACAAATATTTAGGAATGGAGGGAGCAGAAGGAAACGCGCCTAGCTTTTTATTTTGCTGATTCGCGTTGCTTTTCGTTTTTTTCCTTTAGCTCCTCCCACGGTTCAGTTGTGTACGTGACTTTTCTTCTCCCATGCTTTTTTTTAATGAAATACATTATGGATCTTTAAACTATTTATTATCCTTATGACCTTATCTAATGTAACAAAATAATCCGGTGATGACTAAAGTCTTAAATAATTTATCAACCAATATACTAAAATAGTTCCGTCACTTTTTCTTCTTCTTTTTTGTCTCCCATTTTATCTTATAAATAGAAAAAATAAATAGTTCATGATTGAAATATAAAATAATTTATCATCCAGTTTAATCTAATATCTATATATATACCTTTGGTTCATGACTTTTTTCCTCTTTTTTGTCTCCTATTTTTCTTATAAATAAAAAAATAAGAATGAATAAATATAGTATCTTGGATGTTTTAACTCTTTTCTCCAATAAAGAAGCCTTGAGTGAAACCTTAAGCTGTTTGTTGTCTAATGTAATCTATATCTACATACCTATACCTACCTAATATTAAAGGCAAAGAATCTTTTTCCGTCGCTTCTAGAAACTTAGTTCCGAGGCTTGAGTCATCGTCCACATGTGAATGAATTAAACCTAATCTAAGTCTGATATGACAACTCTATCCTGCTCTTACGCCTTATGTGTACCATATTGACCTCATTTATGATCCGTACTCATACGAGTAAGAACAACTTACATACAACAATAGTACGAATTGCGATTTTAAGAAATATCGGGCTCCATTGCAATGTACGGGCATGTTTGCTAGCACCTGTGCCGGTTTTTCTGCTAGGCATGCCGGCTTATCTTAAGGCAAACCAATTGAGGAGCTGCTGCCAAGTTGAGATAAAAAAAATACCGTAGGTATAGTGCTTTTCAGCAATTGTAGCCATGTGAAGAAGCCATTGGTGCGCTAGGATTAAATGTCCCGAGCTCACCGTAGCCATCATGAGCGGTACTGCAACCATACGTATCTTCTTCAACAAAAACAACGCTCAAATTATAGGCTCGTCTGGACTAGATATGCCTTTTTTTCACACGTCCCTGTTCAAACTGGTTTCATCCGTTCTTTTTCTAAGCTTTATAAGCATCCACTTCAATGTTCAGTTTTCAACTTCCAGTTCTAATTTAGTCATTCTCCATAAATATCAATAATTTAATAATAAATATAGTAATATTATACGCATAAGCCCTTAACCTGTTTTGTAAGAAATATTTTTTTCATCACAAAACTATTGGTACGGTTCTAATTAGAAATAAAATGTATCTTATTGTTACAACCTTGCTTAGCCGATATGGTTCAATTAATAAAACTGTGTACTAAAATCTAAAGTTAGTTGTTCAGTTTAGTCTAACAAATATCTTTACAAATACAATTCTAGACAAAATTTTATACAAAGAGTAAAATATGAAAAGATACGTATTATTTTGGTCCTTATTTTTCTTAAGTGTTTGGTACTTTTTTTTATCCCGTAGCAACGCATGGACATATTTCCTAGTTATTAATAAAGAGGCAAAATTTCAGGCTCTTTTTTCGTCCATCCATTTGTTTGGTCCGTCAACCTTTAACTACCGAACGATGGAGAATTTTTTCTATCTAGACTTATATATATATATATATATATATATATATATATATATATATATATATATATATATATATATATATATATATATATACACACACACACGCACGTGCTCATACGAGTGAGTTAGAATAGCTAACGTGAGGCAGAATCTGATTCCAAAACATAATAAAAAGAGAAACATTATGCGTATAAAAAGGTAATAATGTGGATGAGTAGGAATCCTAATCAAATAGCCTCTATTTTTTACCAACCTAAATAGGAATCGTATTAGTAATCTATAGCCCTATTTTTAAATAAAATATCCCTAAGGCTATCTTCTCTCACCCCGCGTCTGTTAACCCCGCCCACGCCAGCCCCGCTAAAAAAGTCACCGCTAAAAAAAATCGGACCCTGGGAAGACCGGCCAAAATCTCTGTAAAAAAAATTCCGTATCTGATTCAATATCTCCCTCCGTCTCCATACCCAAAATAACAAAATCTCAAGCCCAAAAAAAACAAAAACAGGAAAAAAACATGCGGACTCAAGGAAAAAGGAAGCCAAAAAAAAACAGAAAATAAAACGTGCTGACTCTTGACATCAAATTCAATTGTAAAAATAAAACGTGCTGACACTTGACATCAAATTCAATTGTAAAAATAAATAAATAAGATATACAATTTCAAATCTAATCTAATTATTACTCTATCTCTTCTCTTCTACACCTAAAAAAAGCCTAATGTCATCCTCGGAGTTAAGATAATTCACTTCGCCTAGCTTAATCCGTGGCTCCCACGTCGCCCCGCGTCGTGTGGGTCCCTGTCCAAGAGTCCGCATCGCCCGGATACCAAGTATTATTCGCTCCGCCCTAGCTTCATAGCAAGTCTGATACGTGAACCCTGCATGCTCCCGCTTTGCCCCGCTGCCCTGGGTCCGCATCGAGCCCCACCTCCTCGCAAACAAATCATGCCCCGACCCTATATACGCAAAAAAAAAACTATATCCCTCGCCCCCGCCTCCGCCCCCGCCCTATATAACAAAAAAACATTGACGCCCCCTTTCCGAAAAATTATATGTCAAAAAAAAGTAAAAAAAAGTCCCCACTTCTGGAGAAAACAAATAGGTCAAAAAAACGTTTCCAAAAAACATATACGCAATAAACTCTTAGTGCAAAAAAAAAACAACAACCTCCTAAAAATCAAATAAAACGGTTTTAATAAGATATAAGAAATTTATCTAAAGAAAATATATGCAAAAAATAAATAGATTGGGCCCGTTCGTTTCTAAGCCCTTTTCCATTAATGAGTACGTTCGTTTGTGATTGCCACAACAATCACTCACAATATCTAAAGTAGCACCTATACAAATTAAGCTATCGCGGCCGTTGAAGCTATGCAACAAGCTGAAGCAAACAGATTAAACATATGATAGTTTTCTTTCCCCCGTTGCAACACACGAGCATGTTTACTAGTAATAATAATATACTTATAACAACAACAAGATAACAGCTAAAACAGAATAACAGCCCCTGTTAGCTGATGGATTAATAATTACTATAATACGTATAAAAAAACTGAAAAACGTTTGGAACGTTTTTTTTTTTGTTTGAAACGTTTGGAACGTTGGCTCTTTCTTCCCGAAGTCCAGGGATGGACGAGACGACCGACGGAGCTGTCTAAGGCCCAGAAGAGTACGTGGGGTCCAGGATCCGACGGCGGAAGGCCGGCATTGGCATCGGCATCGGCCGGCCCGGGCGTCCCCGTCGAGGGCCCTGGGCCAGGTTGCCGCGGTTGGTTGGTTGGTTTGGGTGGCGTCCCTCTTCCACCTCCCCTCTCTCTCTCGCTGTCGTCTCCAACTTTCCCTTGGCTCCCCACCCTGCTGCCCCTCCTGACCACCTCGCCCTCTCCAGCTTGATCGATCGATCCATCGCTTCCAAGTTTGCAACTGACATTGCCGCGCCGCGCACGACTTCCGCCCTCCCCACCCTCCGCCTCACGCATATATACGCGCGCGCCTGCCTCCCCTGCCCCTCCCTGCCTGCCTGCCCACGCGCTCCGCTCCTCGCCCCCCTCTCCTACGCCGCCGCCGTACCCACGGGCAGGGGCACGGCTGGTGGCCCATCGCTCCGCTTCCCCTCCGTCGGAGGAACATACAAGCGCCGGCGCCGCGGGATTCAGCTCCGCCCGCCGGCCCGCGTGGACGGAGGCCAGGTTTGCTTCCCTGCCAAAGCCTCCGCCTTTCCTTCCGCCCTCGTTTCTGATTTCGTCCGATTCTCCGTACTAGATACTCCACCACTTGTTGTATAATAATAACAATCGTGCCGCCGGCCGAAGTCCAAACAAGATCTTTTCTTTCCGAGTATTTTTTTTATTTACTTCGCATACAAGAAAAAAATAAAAAAAATTTGTTTTTTTAAGCGCCGGTTAGGTGGCTTGGCTGGTCTCGGAATTGGGATTTCAGATGCAGGCGTTGCTACGCTACAGCCGCAAAAAAGGGTTCTTGGATTTGGGAATTGGGATGTGAGATACATACATGTGGGGCTTTCGGTTTCCAATTTGACGCTGCTATTTTGCGACCTGTAAACAGAGCTAGTTAATTCAGCTGCTCCTACCTGTGCCTGCTCTGTACTTATGGGAGTAATTGTAATTCTGTGGAGGACATTAATTAGCTGTTGTCTGCATTTGACGGCAAGGGAAACTGAAATTGGCTTGCAGCAGTTCATTCTACACGCACAGAATCTTGTAAAGCTATACTGTTTGTGCGGCTCACTTCTTAGCAAACCAAAACTCTTCTTAGCAAACCGAGTAGAAAGTGCATACTTGGGCATTGCTCATACTTTGAGTTAGATGCAGTCCAACTATTCTGGTTACTTGTTAGTAGCTCGCTATGCTATGCAAATGCACGAAACATATTTGGATTGGAGTCTTCTGACTAGGGTTTGCTACTGTCTGTGTTTCCTGCAGGCTTCCTTTTTGTTTGCATAATAAAGCTGCTGCCATTATGATCTCCCCATATGATGCGTAGCATTTGTCGCTTGCAACTGTATCGCTCCTCTAGCTGCACCCTTGTACTAGAGCATGGCGAAACTCGCAACTCTTGGTCGCAGGTTTGTATACCTATTCTTGTCTCCATTGTAGCCATGAACTTCCTGACGGCTAATGTTTCCTACTAATACGTTCTACTCTCGTTGACGCTCACAGTGTGCTTAGATTCCCAAATGGAAGCATGAGGCTTGTTATGGTAACAATTATTGGAGCAGTCCTTGGCTTTTTCATTGGAATTTCATTCCCTTCGGTCAGCATAACAAAGGTATTAATGGTAATAATGTCCACCATAACTGCAATATCTCAACTCATTGAGTAATTACTTAAGTCTGTTTCGAATACGCCAGCTTCACTTTCCAGCTAGCTTTGTTTCATACATTGAAGACAAAAACTCTGGACTCACAACCCAGGCTATACTCAATCATGCTTGGACTTCTGCCAGAAACGCAAGGGGAAACGGTACCGAACCAACTTCAAACAGTACCTTGAAGGTTAGTTGTATTACTCTGTTACACGACTTAGCTTAGTTGTGGAGTACTATGGCTATTTGAATGATATCCATTTAACGTGATCTTCTCCTTGAATACCAGATACTTATAAATATTGAATAAACCGTTTGCTATTTCCTGATATATTTTAGTTTGTCTGATGAGTTTTTTCTTTGATGATCTGTAGATTTATGTCCCAACGAACCCCAAGGGTGCAGAGGGGCTAGCACCAGGTTTCGTTGTATCAGAGTCTGACTTCCATTTGCGCAGGTTATGGGGAGACCCAAGTGAGGTATATTTTCTTGTGCACCATCATCTCATCAATCTTCTCCAAGTGCATTTGATATATTTATAGCTGGACATGTTGAGAACTATACTGGAAACCTAATTTCTAACTCTTTGATACTTCTCTTGACACATGCTTTAAGCATATGCTCCTTCTCATGCTTGTTCTTTCTTTGTTTTCTTCACATTTCTGAATTTTGTGTCTTGTGCTTCTTTTGACATGTGCTACAAGCATATACTGAGCTGAAGTTCTCTATTTCTTGGTTGGATTCACAAATAATTGAAACTGAAAAATCAAAGCTTTGCACTGTTTCTGCATTTTGTTGCTTGCAATGTTCTATGCTGATATTTGATCTTGAATATACAGGACCTGCCTTTCAAACCAAAGTACCTTGTTACCTTTACTGTTGGAGTTGAGCAGAAAGAAAATATAAACAGAGCTGTGAAGAAGGTATTTTTGACAACAGCATCAATGAGCTGAAAAGTGAAAATAATACCTTTCCCTAGTTTTGATGATAATGAACTTTCAGATCCATTTATGGCATTTTGTTTAACTCAGCTTCTTGATTGTTGTGCTGCAGTTTTCTGACAATTTTGCTATTCTGTTATTCCACTATGATGGTCGGGTGAGTGAGTGGGATGAATTTGAGTGGTCCCAGCGAGCTATCCATATTAGTGTCAGGAAACAAACTAAATGGTGAGTTTCATTTGTGCTCTAGTGTACTGTTCATATTTCAATTGCTTAATTTGAAATGATCTTGTGCTAAAAGTTTTGTTTGTGCACACAACTCTAGGTGGTATGCCAAAAGATTCCTGCATCCTGATATTGTGGCAGCTTATGAGTACATATTCATCTGGGATGAGGACCTTGGGGTTGAGCATTTTAATGCAGAGGAGTATGCTTTGATTCTCCCCACTTCCTTTCAGTGCTATTAAACATTGACTCTCTTTCATATTATTGATGATGTTGGGGTTCCAGGTACATCAAACTTGTTAAGAAGCATAATTTGGCCATCTCTCAACCTGGATTGGAGCCTGATCGGGGTTTAACATGGCAGATGACCAAAAGAAGAGGTGACAGTGAGGTTCACAAGTGAGTGTAATTCTTATCTGAAAAAAGAATACTTCTTTTAATTTTCTGCTGAGCTCTTGTGTTCTAATTTTGCATCATTTTTGTTATAGGGATACAGAGGAGAGGCTGGGATGGTGCTCTGACCCTCATCTTCCACCTTGTGCTGCGTATGTGGCTATTGCCCTCTTGCTGTGTTTCTTCTCCTCCCCGAATACTTACCAGTTCCAGTAATATTATCATCACTCTCCATGATTTACATATAGAGTTAACTTATCTATGTTTTATTACAGTTTTGTTGAAATAATGGCTCCAGTCTTCTCAAGAGATGCATGGAGATGTGTGTGGCATATGATTCAGGTTTGTCTGTCATACTTCCCCTTGTGTATCTTCCATCCTTCCTTTACATAATTGTTCGGTATTGCTTTTGGATGCAGAATGACTTGATTCATGGTTGGGGCTTGGATTTTGCTCTCAGGAAATGCGTGGAGGTATGTATTGTTTGAGATAGTTTTATACCATTCTAGCGAACTGCTATTTCTGAATGTATGCACTGAATGCTCGCGACGTTGCTCACAACAGCCTGCTCATGAAAAGATTGGAGTTGTTGATTCACAGTGGATCGTTCACCAAGTGGTTCCTTCTCTGGGGAACCAGGTAAGGAGAAATATTATGTTTTTTTTCTTTCTTTAATTTGAATATGTGAACTTTGGGTTTTTGACCATTTTCGTACCATCATAATTCGTATATAAAACCTTGCAGGGGCAGTCAGAAAACGGAAGAGCTCCGTGGGAAGGGGTACGTTTATTGCCTGAAAACTTGCTGTAGAGTGCTTTTCAGGAAGGAAGTTGCTTATATTTCTAAGCAGTTGTCATATTGTTGTCCATGGGAAGCTTATGACTGACAGTTTATTTATCTGTCGTTTAGGTGAGGGCGCGGTGCAGGAAGGAATGGGGCATGTTCCAGACGAGGATGGCGGAGGCAGAGAAGGCGTATTACAAGATGATGGGCATCACCCCTCCAAACTCCACGCTTGTCTAGCCGCCTCTTTTCTTGGTTTTCCATCCCCGCCCCCCTGACCTTTTGTGGTGGTGGGTGAGCTGCTGATACTGTAGCACTATACTTGATTATAGGGAGTTAGAGATGGTGGGTGCGTGTAGCTGCCTATGATGAGAGGTCCTTCTGTAAGTAAATGCGAGGTGAAACTGTGATGAAAAAGCATGTACACGAGGATGTTACCTGATGATCTATCTATATATCTATATAATGTTGCCTCGTTTGGTGCTCTAACCTTGACTGTTGTGCTGGAATTAATTGGCGGGCATTAAATTGTAGTTCATATTATTGAATTTGTATCATTGGCAGAACTTGTCAAAATTCATTTGTTGGCTTGTCTGCGGACAAAAGTCTGCCATGCCTGGAAACATTTTTTTTTCTGCAGCGTGTTCATTGTTCAGGGGTAAGAAACCCTCAGTCTGAGGTGAGGCTGCTGCACACCAAGCTAAATAAGGCGGCTGATTCAGACAGACGGTGGCGTGAGTTTAACTATCAGACTCATGTTTTGTGACTGTTCATTTGCACATGCACTAGCAATTGTTTCATTGTTTCTATAACTCTGTAGGGTGTGGCCTCCCAAAGATTGGGCAGAGGTGACAAAGTATGCTGGGTTAGTTTCTGCTCAATCTCATAGGCAAGAGTTAACAGAGGATCTATATACGGTTTTACACATGATGCTCAGAGAGGGACCATTTGTGGTGGCATGATCAGGTATGCCAGCAAGGCCCCTGCTTCCTCTTGTCTTTTTTTTATACCTAGAACACAAGTAATACAAGGTGAGCTCCACATTTGCAGGGACCCTCTCATAGTTGCGGTCCGCTGCCATTAGCGAGCTCTCGATCAGGAGACGCGGTCCACTCAGATCAGATTGCCGTGTTGTGGCGGTGGATAGAATAGAATTGCGCCTCATTCGGTTACCTGGGATTGATTCCAGGTCGAATAATTTCTTCACTAATTTATACTAGCGTGGAAAGGATCGTGGCGCGGAACGGCCCATTCTAGAACAACCGAACGGGGCCTTAAGGTATGGCGAAGTCAGCCATGTCAAATGTCCACGGACGGAGAAAGAGAGTAAATACTCTAATTGTTGTGTGCTTTTGCAATCTCCTTTTAGATGTTTATTATGATGAACTCCATTTTTTCCAAAAAAAAAAAAGCATTAGTGTTTGAGGAGTCAAAATTTGTCCTAGAAAACTTGATGTTTTTCCTCACACTAGATTGAGTCCATATCAGCACAAGATTGAGTCTATATGAGCATGACATTTCAGCTTGCATGCTTCCGTACATTTTTTAATTAGTGGGTCATTTCTTAATTAGTATAGATCACTTTTAATAAATAGAGGTACATGAATAACTTGTATTGAGCAGTAATCTATTCTAAAGATTCTAATAAAGCATAAAATATTTTAGGACCGAAGAAGTACATATATAATTTTAATCAGGATATATAAGCAAAAGTATATGTATGATCTTATCTTTATTATGCTAACTTCATTATCGTCTGGGCCTTTCTGACTAAAGCTTAAGTTTAGAGGAACAAATAATATTTTAAAGGAGATCAGAACAGGCAGTCTTCACAAGGATTTAATTAAGATGATCGAGTGCTCTGATTGGGCCTCGGCGGGGGCAGGGGCGGCGGGAGGGGTACCCTAGGCGACCCAAGTAGTCCCCTCAGATATCTATGGCCCAATCTTAGCAATTCGTATAGCAGGCCGAGGCGGAGAGGATACGCGCAGAGGCCCAGCACTCCACGTTCCTGGATGCGCTGCGCCTGGCCGCATGAGATGTTGCGCCTGCCTCAACGTGTTTGCTACTTCGGAATTCCGTTATGGCATATGCATACACACTCCCGATTGCAAGCTGCCCTCGGCCAGATTTTTGTTAGTTTTTTTATTTTTTTTTTGACAACATACATATATAGTTAATTGCTTCCAATTCTACTAGAGCGACAGGACCCAATGAGAATTCCAAAGTAAAACCTATTCTTTGCTCTTATACTATACTAGCAGTAGTAGTCATAACTTATATTGCAATTGTACTTTAAGATGGCAATCCAATGGACCGCAATCTCTGATTCTTCAGGTGCATGTTGGGTTTCATGGGGAAGGAGATGGGGAACCACCATCTAACACGGGAATTTTTGCTAGTTACATTGATATTTGTTATTTTTATTTCGATTAGTAGTCATCATTTTGCATTTTTGCTAGTCAAGTTTGAACTGTACATAGCAGCATAGCTATTTTTTTTAAAACAAGTACAAAAATGTATAATACATTTAATCTAGAGATACAATGGCAATGGGTACCCGAAACCCAACGGATTTTTACTCCACTAGAGTAAGGCTATGAGTCAATTTCTCTGCAGGTTTGCGAGTGTGGGTCTAGGGATGTAGTACCAAAATCCCGGTCTATTATAATAGAACATCCCATATATGAGTCAACGTTACTCTAAATTTTAGTAGCATACGCCCACCCCATATTATCTAGGAAAATAAAAAGAAAAAGAAAGAAGTGTTGCTCCCGCCATGCACGGGGCCGTCACCGTGAAACCCAAAACAGAGGCTTCATCATCCGCTTGTATAGCTGTTTTAAAAGAACACGTGACTTGCCTTGCCTGTCAACTAGCTAGTACGTGACAAGCTTGCCTTGCATATATACGGTGACGTACGTAGTTGATGCCACTCTATTTTTACTTATTATTAGATTATTTTTATTTTGTTTTAGCTGCACGTACTACGTTCTTGTAAAAACTATAAAAATAATCTAATTTTTTATATAAAAAAACTGAAACAAATATTTTTTTCGAGGGGATCTGAAACAAATATCTGTTTTTTTTAGCTTCAGAATTGCTTACAAAGCAATTGTTTCTGGAATACAAACGCCTTGAGGCGGTCCAAGGAGCCACACGTGCCTACCACAGCATAAATACTACTTCCAGCCAAGCTATGTGCGTGTGTTGTGCCATCGATCGATTCTCATGGGTGAAACTTATCTCTTCAAAAGAATCCTCCTGAGACTTGATCTCTCGAATTATCTGGCCATAGGCGCACCGAGATCTTTCAGTCATGTTTTTTTATCACAGATAAACAGTTAGAAACGATCATAAACCTTGCGTAGCAGCAGGTCCCTAGACAGAGCAACTGCTTCTCTACATGCCAATGCCTCGAGAGATTCTGCGTCAGTTACATCATCAAAGACCACAGCTGAAGCGCCTAGATAAACTCCATCAGATGACCTTGCCACTGCTGCAATTGCACCTCTGTTAGTGTTCTTTGATGTAGCTGCATCCACGTTGATTTTAACCAAACCTTCTGGTGGGGGAATCCAACCAGCTTTTTGTGTATGACCTTGCTGTACATGTACTCCCTTCTTTCCTTCAGCCATCGTGAGATCCGAGATAAATGAATTCACGAACAGGAAAGTAGATAATGGGCTTTGAAAGATATTGTCGTGGATAGCCTTCCTAGGAGCATACCAGATTTCCCATAGTGTAACTAGAACCCGGATCAGATCATCATGCTTCAACGTCTCTATCAATGAAAAGATCCAACTTCTTGCATCAGATTCCTGAACAATGATGAGATGTTCAGTAATTTCCTCGTCAACCAATACCCAGACACATTTAGACATGGTGCAAAGGAGTAGCGAGTGTTTCCAGTTTTCCTCGGCACGGCACAAGGAGCATTTCGGATTTTCCGGCATGTGCCTGTGGTGACGTACATCTGCAGTCGGTAGTGATTGTTTGGCCAATCTCCAGACAAATAGTTTAATTTTCTCTGGGATCTTTATACGCCAAAGAGAAGCCCAACTCTTTTCAACTTTCCTAAAATCTGAGCTTGATGCATTCCCATTTAACCACTCCATTCTGTTTCTTGTGCTCAGCAGCATCCTATAGGCTGACCGAACAGAAAAAACTCCTTTCCGATCATAATGCCGAGCCCAAAAATCCTCTTGTCTACTCATACATATCGGTATATTGCATATCACCTCCACGTCTACTTGAGAGAAGAACCTACTCAACTTCAATTTGTCCCAAGTGAAGGTGCTTTGATCGATAAATTCAGCAACCATTATAGTGGATTATCCCTTAAGCAAGTGACTGGCCGTAGTAGACCATCACGTGGTATCCAGTTCTCTGACACCATGCATTAGTGTGTTCGCCAGACCCGAATCGCCGAATCAAACCTTGCTTTAGCACATCCTTTCCTTCCATGATAGCACGCCAAATATGGGCCGGGAGGGGCGAGTGCCCAACTGAGCTTCTAAGAAATTACCATCTGGAAAGTATACTGACCTTAAAATGTTTTTTTTTCTATACTAAGTTGCACCTTTAATTCTATTCTATACAGATGTTGGTATGATTCAGAAAATCAGCCCACGCCGCAGGTAACGTGAGCCATCATCCACAGATCCATTCATTTGGTCGCGCTGGGAATCCTAGGACAGATCCATAGGAGCAGGCGGTGGCCTGACCTCTTCTTTGCTCTCGCCAGTGTGCCACCACCACGCCGACCAGGGGAGCTAGGGCCGCGCCCGTAGATCCACGTCAGGAACAGGACCTCTCGCCTCGCGTGAGTGCTCTAGGGCGCCGTTGGGAGATGCCGCCTCTACCCATCTCATCTTCTTCTCCACCCGCGAGATCATGATTGACTTAGGTTTAGGAGAGATTTTTTTTTGTCAGACGAAGAAGAGAGACCGGCTCAGAGCCGCGAGCGCAACCCCTCATTGAGGAGGGGAGAAGGGGGCGAGGGCGACGGTGAACGATTATTTGGCCCAGGGGCATTTTTGTCCTCCTTCAAAATTACAGAAATGGTCAAACAAATCAACTAGCAGATGTATGGAGGAAATAGACGGTAGTGCTATTTAGGAAAGGAAATTACAAATCAATGCTACATAAGAAACTTCGATTTTTTGAGTGGCTTATATTGAAGAGCAATTTTTTCCAGTGCCAAATAAATAATTATCTCAGTTTAAACGGTACATTTGCATTGACAGCTCCTTAACCGAGTCAGGTCTGACAAGACTCCAACAGATATATATATCTTAGATTTAGGAACAAAGTCATTATGAATTAACGACAGACTCTAACAGATATATCATCTTAGATTTTTTTTTTGAGGAACATCCGCTCTCCTTCCACTAAGCTCAAAAAACTGATTCAAGTTTGCATGAACTATTCTCAAAAAAAAAAGAGCATCATGATAAGTCCACCATATATAATTTGCAAAATAGCACTCAAAGAAAATGTTCCTTCATCATTATCGTTATTGATTGATAGATGTGCTCTGTGCCATAAAAAAATAGTAGTAGGAAGAATAATATGTTGTTAAAACGCTGTGTGTGTTTTTTTCATTACAGCCACGCACACTTATGTCGTATTGAATGCTTTAACAAAGGACCATGCTCTGATCTACAGCTGATTGGTTTATTAGCAAGTGTAGAAGTAGAACCTAGCTAGGTAACAGGATTAACTTGTAGCTTACCTCCTGGAAGTTTTGCTTTCCCTGTCATCTAACTTGTTCAGTTGAGCTCGCCAGGGATTTGTTTGAAACGTTGAGTCTGAAAAAACGGGGCTCCATCTTTGCACCTCGACGCTTGAATTGGCGTTTCATGAGAAATGAATGCTTGACTAGGCTTTCTTTGAAGCGGTGTGGACTAGTTTCTGAAGCCATGTCATCCCATCGATACTTTTTGAGCACATTGCCTTTACTGTCAAGGTGAAACAAGTAGGGACGCTCACAGCAATTTCGTGAAAATGCAGCCAGCATATCTCCGTTCTCAGACACAACATTACCACGTAAGTATTCTCCTTGAACGACAGCATCGATCATCTCAGCAACTGGCATTTCAATTCGGAACTTGGTTGACCAGGAATTATTATTGTTCTCCTTCTTCTCCTCCCAGAACAGTAATATTATCATCACTCTCCCATGATTTACATATAGAGTTAACTTATCTATGTTTTATTACAGTTTTGTTGAAATAATGGCTCCAGTCTTCTCAAGAGATGCATGGAGATGTGTGTGGCATATGATTCAGGTTTGTCTGTTATACCTCCCGTTGTGTCTACCTTCGATCCTTTCCTTTACATAATTGTTCAATATTGCTTTGGTTGCAGAATGACTTGGTTCATGGTTGGGGCTTGGATTTTGCTCTCAGGAAATGTGTGGAGGTATGTATTGTCTGAGAGAGTTTTATGCCATTCTAGTGAACTGCTATTTCTGAATGTGTGAACTGAATGCTGGTAACGTTACTCACAGCCTGCTCATGAAAAGATTGGAGTTGTTGATTCACAGTGGATCGTTCACCAAGTGGTTCCTTCTCTGGGGAACCAGGTAAGGAGAAATATTATGTTTTTCTTTAATTTGAATATGTGAACTTTGGGTTTTTGACCATTTTCTTACCATCGTAATTCGTATATAAAAACTTTGCAGGGGCAGTCAGAAAACGGAAGAGCGCCATGGGAAGGGGTACGTTTATTGCCTGAAAACTCCGTAGAGTGGTTTTCAGGAAGGAAGTTGCTTATGTTTCTGAGCAGTTGTCATCTTGTTGTTCATGGGAGCTTATGACTGACAGTTTATTTATCTGTCGTTTAGGTGAGGGCGCGGTGCAGGAAGGAATGGGGCATGTTCCAGACAAGGATGGCGGAGGCGGAGAAGGCGTATTACAAGATGATGGGCATCACCCCTCCAAACTCCACGCTTGTCTAGCCGCCTCTTTTCTTGGTTTTCCATCCCGCTCCCTGACCTTTTGTGGTGGTGGGTGAGCTGATGATACTGTAGCACTATACTTGATTATAGGGAGTTAGAGATGGTGGGTGCGTGTAGCTGCTTATGATGAGTGAGAGGTCCTTCTGTAAGTAAATGCGACTATGCGAGGTGAAACTGTGATGAAAAAGCATGTACACGAGGATGTTACCTGATGATGATCCATTATAAAATATACATACCGAGCGATGCGATTGTTCTGCAGTGCTTTGTGGCTTGATCCGAAGCCCATTTTGGTTGCTGATGCTCGGCGATCCATGTTGCCTCGTGATTCAGACGAGGTTGGTGCTCTAACCTTGACTGTTGTGGATATTACTGAATAATAAAGCGTTTGTATCCTATTACTATTTCTATTGGAGATTGGGGCTGGCAGGGTTTTTGTTTTTCAATTCAATTCCTGATCATTTTTCCTCTCATGCTTGTGATAATCCCTCCTCTGATGCATTGTTCTTCCTTCCTGAAATAGTAGTAAGCCATCTACTACTGCATTCATCTCATCCTACGAATTTACAGCTCCCATGTCAGGCTTAATCTGTTTGCCTAATCATCGGAAGTGTTACAGCTCCCATGTCAGGCTTAATCTGTTTGCCTAATCTATTTGTCAGGCACCAGGTTGATTAGTACAATGAACCATTTGTCTACAGATGAAAGGATAAGCTCTTGGTTGCCTGGAAACAGAATTGTTAATGTATGCCTCCCCACTACGCGTACATACCAAAGATGGTGTCCTTAATCCTAAATTTCTTGATTGCGGTTTTCAGTTGACTACTGTTAGTTCGGTGTTGGTTAGTTTACTCACATTGCTTTCTTGTTGAAAAAAAGTAGGAAAGTTTTTTCCTTTTCCTTTCCTTTTTCTTCCTCGCTTTCGGCTTGCCTTGTCTGGCGGCCCGGCCCGCAGCCGGCCTTCCCCTCCCCTTCCCCCGCTCCAGCAGCAGCGCACCGCCGCCCCTCACTGCCACGTATATCTATATCTATTATACCTAATAAAGAGGCAAAATTTCTCACCCCCTCTAATTTGGTTTGGTCCGTCCATTTGTTTGGTTCGTCTCCCTCTAACTACCGAACGATGGAGAGTTTCTTCCGTCCGAACTTATATATATAACTCATGCTCATACGAGTTAGTATAGCTCTTGTTTGGCGTGATACGGAGTCCGAGTCCAAAACGTATTTGCAGTGCTATTTGTTTTCCTATTCTTTCTACTCTTTTCCAATCTAAATACGGTGTCCGTCTTTCTTGCTCACCTGAGTATCCGTATCCTCTACTAATTTTTATCTATACCTACTTTTTTGGGTTCACCTAGAAGTAGAGTCCAATCTATGTACGTTCTCTTTTCCCCTCGGCTGTTAGAGTTTCAAATTCTGGTTTCGTGGTTTTTGTTTTCGTTCGTGAGTCATATTTGGATTTGTTATCAGATTCGTTTGCTTACGTTCAAAGAAAAGATTGGTTTGCTTCTGTCTTTTCACGTTGATTTGTATTTGCGTCCGGTTTTTCTTACTTGTGTGCATGATTCCCTTTCACGTTCCCCTTCTTTTTTTTGTAATTTCGTTTTTCCTTAATAAAAATAAATAACAAATATAATATTTTGATCCCTTGACCTACAAATATATATATGTTCACCACCAAATTATTAATGCAGTTTTAGTTGAGAATAAAAACGCAAATGGTCCAAGTAATCAAAACGCAAACTGAAGTCTGGAGCAGTTTGTTATCCAATTTAGTCTAATAAATATCTCTCCGAAAGCAATCCTTGACTAGAGCTGCCACGTAGAAACCGAGAGATGCTTCATGTCATAATCATCGTTGATAGGCTGGTCTTACCGACTTTAATAAGAGATTAAAATTATAATTTTATATAAATACACAAAGGAAGTCATATAACTCAAAATTTAACTTTACCCACGCATGGATAGTATGAAACTAAAATTATGATATATTTACAAATAAAAAAGTTTTGTGTATTTTGGAACAGAAGATAAAAACTCTATCAAGAATTTATTTTAAATTTGATACAGGCTTGATAGGGTATTGTCATATTGTTGCCAACATTAGCTTATATTGTGGATGACATAGTCATCATAAAAAATTAGCTTTGAAATTTTATAGAAATAGCATAACATAAATAGATATGTATCAATCTGGTCCTCGTTTTTTCGTAAATGTTTTGTAGATTTGTTTTTACGTGTTATAACGCACGAGTACATTTGCTAGTATATTTCAAAGATCACAAACAAAATATTCCCTTTACCTGCATGCCTAGGTGACTTGGTCACGTCCGTGCAAGCGTCCGCACGCGCTCAGGGTTAAAAATACCGCTCGGTTTACCGCGGTAAACCGCGGTTACCGTCCTAACCGGGCCGGTCCGGTTCCGGTCCGGTCCGGTTAGGTATTTCCCAAATTCAAATTTAAAATTTGAAAAAAAATGCTGAAAAAAATTCCTAAAAATAGTTTATGATTTATAGAAGCCAATGGTGTAAATTTTTTTCAAATTCGAGTTCGTTTAGTATTTATTTATACGTATAAAAGTTTGAAAAAAAGAAAAAAAATCCCGGTCCCGGTCCGTTAAGACCCCAAATTCAAATTTAAAATTTAAAAAAAAAACAAAAAATACTAAAAAAATTCCTAAAAATAGTTCATGATTTATAGAAGCCAATGGTGTAAAAATTTTTCAAATTCGAGTTCGTTTAGTATTTATTTATACGTATAGAAGTTTGAAAAAAAAAAAGAAAAAAAAATTCTAAACTCAAACCGAGCGGTAAACCGGTCAAACCGGCCGGTTACCGTTCAATACCGGCCGGTAAACCGGACCCGAACCGAACTGAAGGAGCGTTTGAATTTAAATTTGAATTCGGCCGGTTACCGGCCGGTTACCGGTAAACCGGGCCGGTTTACCGCTACCGGAGGCCGGCGGTTACCGAAAACCGGTCGGTAAAAAAAACCCTGCACGCGCTGTCTCCCTCTCTGCTGTGCGCTGCGGCCTTCTCCCTCTGCCCGCATGCACCGACACGCGTGAGCACCCGGTCGCCTCCTTCCCCGCGACACGCGGTCAGCCGCCGCCGCTCCCCCGCCATTGCTGCTCCTCCACTGCTGGCGCTGGCCGCCGCGCGCTATGAATACTCGCAGCCGTCCCGAGCCCCCCCAAACCACATCGCCGCCGCCTTGGAGCTCGGCTGCCGGCGACACTCACAAGTCACAAAGCTCAACTCGATCCGATCCCGATCCACACACGCCACAACCCCGCTAGCTAGCCCCCAGTCCTCGCCGGATCGCCTCGCCATGGATCAAGCCGCCGGAGCGAGCGTACCCATAAGGGAGCAGGTGCGTACGGATCGATTTTAGGACACATGCAGGAAAGTAGGCATCGCAGTCGCTCGCCGGGGATGCTAACCAGGACGCCCACGCCCCACTCCGTTCGGGCTGGCACCCGTCCCGCGTCAACCTGCATCGTGCGCCGTCGCCATTTTCTGAGTTGGCCGGGGCTCGCGGTGATTATATTTCGGTGGGCAAGGGTTGCGGGAGCGCGGGATCGGAAACGAAGCCGCCGGACCGTGAGCGGCCGCGTGCGAGGCGAGGCGAGGCGGACTGGCGAGTCGGCGTCGAGGCCGCACGCGAGCCCGCGGGAACGGAAGAAAATTACGTGGACCGACCCTGGGTCCATTCGACCCTACCTACGACGCTCGATAGTGGACGCGTGGCAGCGGAATAAATCGAGCGCTTCATGGCTCCTCCGCACGCATCTCTCGGCTCCGCTAGTCGCGACGCTCAGGCAGCTATCCACGGGAGAGGGAACCGACCGAGTAGCTCGGGTGGTGAGCGCTCCCGGGGTGGAGGCCATTGGTCACGGGTTCGAGCTCGCTCGGCCGCGTGATTTCCCATCGGGAACCGTGGTTTCCCAAATAATCTGCTGCCGCCTCTCTCGCGTGGAACAACACAGGGTTTACGACGTGTCTGTCATCTACGGAGTCTTTGGATGATTTCGGTGATCTCGACAAGGACGCGGACTATGGTTTTGAGTGTAGTTGTACAACTGTTTGTACGCGTATAGTGTGTGAGTTGGGTGTGCGTGTGTAGGGTGTGTGTACGTGTACAAACAGATACTACAGCTGTACCTAGACGAGAGGTGTCAAAAAAAAAAAAAAGCTATCCACGGGAGAGGTTCACACAGGACCTACTATGGACCCAGGGTATGTAATGCGCGCGGCCGCATCCATGCAGTTCGAGTTTGGGGACAAGCTCGGGGAGGGCTCGTACGGGGAGGTGTGGAAGGCCAAGGACCGCAAAACCGATGAGACGAGGGCGCTCAAGAAGATCAAGGACGATGAAGGCGGCGTCCCCTACACCGCCTACCGCGAGATCACCCTCCTTGAGAGGATACAGACGATGGACAGCAGCAACAACAACATCGTCAGGTCAGGTCCTCTCTTATCATTCCTGCCTTCTCTCTCGCTCGCTCTACGTGCCTATTACAGTCTCGCTAGCTAGCTGCTGATGCAAATCCATTCGCACGCCGTACGTGCCGTGCCGTGTGCGAAGGCTGCATGACGTCGTATACGAAAACACCTGCGTACACCTTGTCTTGGAGCACCTCGACCGGAACCTCAAGGACCACATGGACTCCTCCCCGAATGACTTCAACAAACCCGACATAGTCAAGGTTCGTTCGTTAGTTAACTATTATATATGATCGTCAATCAATCATCTAATCTAATTAATTAAATGCATGCAAATTGTACTTGCGTGCAGTCCTTCCTCCACCAGATCCTGCGCGGCATTGACCACTGCCACTCGCACGGCGTGATCCACCGCGATCTCAAACCACAGAACCTGCTCATCAATCGCGACAATAACCTGCTGAAGCTCGCCAACTTCGGACTGGCAAGGGAGATCGGCATCTCTGCCCGCACTTACAGTCCTGAGGTATGGTGTATGTACGACTAGAGTATATTATTCTTGTTCTTGTTCTTGTCATCCAACATTTAATTGGAACTCAACTTTTTTTATTAGGTGCTCACGCTTTGGTACAAAGCACCTGAAATTTTTCTTGGTGCAACGAATTATAGCAAGCCTATAGATGTGTGGTCAGCTGGCTGCATATTTGCAGAAATGGTGAACCAGAGTCGTCCTCTCTTTAAAGGCAACTCTGAGATTAGTCAGCTGTTTAGCATTTTCAGGTCTTATATACAACTTTCTTTAGTTTGTTGCGTGCATGTTGTAGAAGAAAAATATCTTATATATGGGCTATGTGCATTATCTTCTGTTAATTAATGCAGCATTTTGGGCACTCCAAGTGAAGAAACTTGGTCTTCATTACGTCGTTACAACTCAACGACAAAGACTTTCCCAAACTGGCCAATTTTTCCACCTCAGGTAAATTAAGTTCTTTTTTTTTTGCAAGTAGTGGGATAGGATATATAGGGTTGTCAGTTATTAGTTGTGGGTGGTGCGGATGGAAACTTGCATTCACCGTGTTCTGCCCTGCTAGATAGGTTTGGGATCTCGGTTTTGCTTTTGTACCAGAGTACACGTCACTATGCCAGAAAACGCTATCTGTGACGCGTCTAGAGGGTCATCAGTGACGCGTAAAATACGCGTCACTGTTTTTGCGTCACAGATAAGGGTACATCAGTGACGCGTAAATACGCGTCACTGATAACATAAAATCTGTGACGCGTATTTACAACACGCGTCACGGATACTGGTAACACGCGTCACTGATAAGACAAAAAGAGTGACGCTGGTTTAGAACTCGCGTCACGGATAATGGTAACACGCGTCACTGATAAGAAACGAAGGGTGACGCGAATTCACTACACGCGTCACTAATAAGGCTATATGAGTGACGCAAATTGAGAATGCGTGTCACTGATAGAAAATAACTAGTGACGCGTGCTAATGATACAGTGACATCACAATTTCATCAGAATCACACATTGTTCACAGAATATATATATATATATATAATATATATATATATATATATATATATATATATATATATATATATATATATATATATATATATATATATATATATTCACACCAGAAGCTCCTCAAATAGTTCACAAATATATATATTTATGAAAGCCATTAATATATAAGATGTTCACAGATTCACATTTATATCAATTGTTCACAACTTCAAAATCCATCATAACTTGTTCTAAATCCATCTAAACATCACTGGGACCCCACAATGATAATAGCAAACACACACAAAAGTGGTGATGATGGAACTCTCCATTCTTCTTGATGACCTGTTCCACTAAGAACTTGGCCAGCTGTTCTCTAATCACAAGCATGTCGATGGGCGCCGTCAAGACTTCAAATTCCTATGTCAAGATAGAGCTTTGGTCAAAAATAAAACTTGCTACATTTACAATATATAAGATCAATGTTGCTCCTAGCAGAGTAACAATGCATTGCATTTTTAGCTTAGTTTTTTTGGCAGATCAATAAAGAGTATGTGACAATAAAGAAAATATGTGTTCAATCAGTTTATAGATCAAAATAAAGGATGCACACACTTCTTCACTAAGACTTTGATCGTGCTAAAGAGCACTAAAGTACCAAGTAACAAGTGGAAACGAAGAGTTTAATCTGCATTGATTTTGTTTTGGCATGGAACAAAATCAATTTACCTCTGAATTTTTACCTACTTCCATGGCTATAGATTTGAGACTGAACTTCACAACAGATACAAATAGTAGTGAAGTTCAGTACTAGAGTCACATGAATAACAGAACAGGGACACAGTGCTAAACCATACAGTACAATCCAGCAGCAGGTTATGGCAACAGCAGAGAAATGCAAGTCTCTAAGTTACCACTAAATATCACATGACTAGACAAAAATCAAGAAGCATCTTCAAATATGTCTTATGAAACCAAACTAAGAAGCATCTTCATGCCTTAGAGCCTAAGAGCAGTGCCGCCACTTGCTTGCATATCTGAATGGTTGACCAGTTAAGAAAAACAGAATCAACAGCAAGAAATAGAAATCGTGTAGCACAACGACAATCTTGCAGTCAATTTCCAAATATATGTACAATAGCATGCTGGACAGCAAGTCATTTAATATTTCTCCACCATAGCATTTTATTTGAATAATAATTAATATACTTCAAGTGTTAAGTGAACTGAGATGTCGTATCGCAGAAATGCAGCTGCTCAATAAAATTCAGAGCCAATTAGCAATCAAGATAGCTACTATTTATATAGCTTGCTAAAAGCAGTTAGCTCAATAATTCAGGGCTTCATCTTACCTATTAGCAGAAACTTTAGTTTATATAAGCAGTAAATTTGTCTCATTTCTGTAAGTTGTTTTTTTCAACAAGTACAGAACCAAAAAACAACAATTCTTGCATTACTCTAGCCAGCTCAGTACCTTTCATCTTGTCAACGTCCTGTGCTGCAAGCAAGGCTGCATATGGGGATTATGCGTCACAGTAAACCATGTAAAATTATAATACTATGAGCTCATTAGTACACGCACATCATTCGAGCTAAATAACCAATTATAGTTAACATCATTAGGAAGCTACCCATGCTCAAACAATGTGACTATATTTATCCAGTTAATAGGAATATCAAACTGGTCACACACGAAAGCACAGGTGAGCCTGCAACTATTACTTCTAATTGAGCAAACACACGCATCTACAAATATAATTTCTTTGAGTAAACACACGAAGACAAAGACAAAGGTGTACATGTTATTCTTCTTTGAGTAATCACGCAGACTGATATGCAGAGTCTAATGAAACCAATCTAATGTAACCAAGTGCCGCATAGTAGTGATTGAATATTTGTACAGACTGAGCTACACGAGTTATCGCACAGAGCGCAATACGGGATTCTGACCTTGGTCCTCTCGCAGAGTAGAAAGGGCAGCGCGACTGCCTTCTCGGCCACCCAGCACGGCACGCACAACGCACGGCCCGGGGCTTGGAATCGGCGGCGCTTGACCACGGGCTTGGCAGCGGTGGCCTGGCGCACAGCTAGGGCAGGTCCCACCCGGTTGAGGCCAGGCCAGCCCGCGGTTGAGGCCAGGCCAGGCTCAAATCATCGCGCCATCTTCAGGCCGCCCACGCACGTGTCCACACCATCGGCGGCCGGATCCACGGCGCTGACGGCCGGATCCACGACGCCGATGTCCGGATCAGCTCCGCCTCAGCCACCGTTGCTGTCGGCCATGTTGCCACGTCGCCCGTTCACCGCGGGATCCGCGGCGCTGACGGCCGGATCCGTGATGCTGACGGCCGGATCCGCTCCGCCTCAGCCACCGTTGCTGCCGGCCATGTTGCCGCGTCGCCTGTTCACCGTGGGCAGTGGCGTGGAGGCGCAGGGGAGGGAAGGGGATGAGCGTGTGGAACCTGGCGTTAGGGTTGGGTTTCGGAGGTGTTTTTATTGGAGGTTTGGTGCATCTTGTCCGTTCGTTTTGATCCAATGGCCAGTATACGGTGAGACTTGCGGGCTAGGGTGGGCCAGATATGCAATATGGGCTTTGTTTTTAGAGACTCTGTTTAAAGTTTTTCCTTTTTATTTACTTGAGTAGGCTTTTTTATATATTAAAATAAAATTTTAGTATACTTAAAGAGTTCAAATGAAAAAGTCATCAACAACAAAATTGTAAAACTCATCGAGATCTACAACTTTTATATTGATCATTTCTCTACCCGACTTTGTTTACAAAATTCAAAATTTAAAATTTAAAATATGGGAACTTCGAACAAAATTTCGGGCCAGCAAATGAGTTCAAATGGAAAAATTATCAAAAATAAAGTTGTAGAACTCATCGACAACTATAACTTTTATTTCAGTCATTTCTCCATCGGACTTTGTTTGAAAAATTCAAATTTTGAATTTCAAAGTTTGAAAAAAAAAGATTGGTGTTGCAGATGTGTCCCCGGCCACAACTCAGTGACGCGTCTTTAGAACACGCGTCACATTTATTATCTGTGACTCGTGTTATCGAGAAGTGTCATGGATATGCTTTCCTATCGGTGACGCGTCTAGCGAAAACGCGTCACATGCCTTATCTGTGACGCGTTTTGTTAACCAGCGTCACCAATACTACAATCTATCTGTGACGCGCCTTGACAATACGTGTCACATTTTTTATCCGTGACGCGTCTTGTTAACGCGCGTCACGAATACATCGTTATTAGTGACGCGTCTTGCTCCTGGGGCATGGGCAACAACTAATCGGTGACGCGTCTCGTGAACCCGCGTCACAGATAGATTATTGGTGACGCGTTTCGTTTTTGTGTCACGAATCGTCGTGTCACTGATAACGTTTTCTGGCATAGTGCGTAATTCAACATTACAGTGATTACCATTTTGGCTCTAACATATGAGGTTCATGCATGCTGTACTGTAGGATCTTGCAACGAAGCTCCCAGCACTAGAACCTGCGGGAATCGATCTTCTATCCGTAAGTCAGGCTCATTGATTCTCTTTACATTTTCTACTCATGTTTTAGTGTTTACTTATGTTCTCCACTATGCCATTAGTGTCTACTAGATAGATCATCTTCTGCCTTTTCCCCATGCCATTAGTTTTTCTTAGTGAATAATGGCATATGACACGTACGGCCTTCTTTAATTTGACTGCCTATATTAATTCTCTACTATTAATGTCGCTGACTGGACTTTGTCCCCACCGTTGTTCCGCAGAAGATGCTGCGTCTAGATCCCAGCAAGAGAATCAGCGCTGGTGCCGCCCTCAAGCACGACTACTTCAACGACCTTCAAGTAGCCTAGTAGATGCACTGACCTGCGCCCTTGCCCTCAAGCACGACTGCCATGCCCGCTGCGTATTTTGCCTGCCGAGTGCCCATTATGGCTGCTGCGTATTTTTGGAGTTTTATTAGATACTAGGAAATTTGAAAAAAAAAATGGAACAAGATATTACAGTGAGGAGTAAATTGCACATGATCAATCCAATGTGGCTAATGTTGCAACAGTCCTCCATGTTGGCTAAATTTTTCTCTCCTTTTTTTTCACAAATGCCCCCTTATGACCTGACACCCGCTCCTGTGTTTCATTGGCTTGTTGAGTATAACGCTATGTTAATGTCTCTTTTTATTTACTCTGCTGTCATACATGTCCTCACACATTGCATGGCTGTTAGTTGCCTCATGGACATAGAGATATATAATACATATAATACATTTAGTTACTGAATACTAGGTTACTTTTCATTCAGCAAGCTTTTAATTTAAACAAATAATCAATTTTCTGATGCTTATATAAAAGTAGAATCAAGAATTTTTAGCTGCTTTGGATATATATTTTTTAGTCCACTGAATGCAGCTTATAAAATATGCGACGTCACCGTAGCTTTCACACTTGCCGGATCATGAATGCTCCATGGTGTTCTTACTGCTTGCTGGACCATGAATCCTCACCATCTGCACAAACAACCTTTCTCTTCATTACCATGCTCTGATCAGGCATCACCAAACTGAGAAAAGTCTAATAGTGCTCAGAATGATAAAATTGAAAAAAAAAACAGGAGAAATATAATGCCACACTATCTGAAATAGTTCACCGAAGTAGAGACCATCATTATTTTAAGTGCAAAATTACACCATGAGAACTGAGGTTCTTTACTGAGAAGATGAGGAAAATAATCCAATTGTTGAATCTCTGTTTCCCGTATCATTGGACAATGAGGTCTTAACAAACTCAATGCTAGTCATCACAGGCAGTCGGCAGTCACATTTGGTGCCCCTATGTATTTCACTGAAAATTCATAGCCAGATAAAGAACAGAACATTAAAGCGGTGAAGGAGAAACGTACGCACCACTACTACAGAATCAATTTTCGGCAATGAGAGTTTTTTACAGTGGCATACAAACCGAGCTATCTCTAGAAATGCATTTGTACAAATGTCCCTATTTTTAGAGACGACTATATTTTCAGTCACCTCTATTTGTACAAATGTCCCTATTTTTAGAGACGACTATATTTTCAGTCGCCTCTAAAATTTGATTTTCCTATACATGTTTGTGATGACTCCTTATCACATTCTCGTTCTGTCTAGACACGTTTGTGATGACGAATTGGAAAAACAAAAAAAATATAAATCTCAATGCCAGGATCTTATATACATTGCACATGATATCGTACAATTTTTTTGCGAGACCCAGACGCAGACGCTCACATACACAAGCTTGCGACGCTCACATACACAAGCACACACTCACCCCTATGAACGCACGCACGCACACCCTATCTCTACGAGCACTTCCGAAGAACCGAGTTGGACCGACAAATCTCGAGATTGACGAAGTCACCATAAGCACCTCGATGTCGTGAAACCAAAAGAAGGCATGCAACAGGAATGGTGGAAACTTTTCTTGTGAAAATACTAGATGGCGGCAGGCAGCACTACTGTAGATTGAACTTCAAGCCAATGATGGTCTGCATGTGAAACAGTGGATAAGATAGACAAACAGACAGCTACTCCTTCCTTCCAAAAAAAGGGAGGAATATAAATCTTGTTATCCAAGAGTCAAACATTTTAGACAGCTACTGGCTAGCAGTAAGAGCAAGTACAACAACTAGCTTATAGTTAAGCAAATGCTGACGTGGAGAAGAGAAGGAAAGAGAGATGGAGAGAGCTTGGTTCCATACAAGCAAGATACTTTTTTTTGGGGCATGCAAGCAAGATATTAGGCAAGAAGCATTTGCACTGTGGGCCCATACATTAAATGAATGTGAGAAAGGATTAGAAAAGAGAAGATGAGATATGAGTAGACAATAAATAAGTTTCTTATAGACAAATAAGAGATCACTATTATATAGCTTGACTCTTACAACTTGGCTAATATATAGCCAAACACTTGGCTCTATGGTCTGGAGATCACCCTGTGCTAAGAGCCGTCTCTTGGATGGTCGTGCATACATCATCAGTTGACCTCGTGTTGAGCACTGAAGTCCAGCTGAGCCCCTTGTTGTAGATTCCTTTCATTATGACGAAACATTCGTCGGCTTGGGCACCGTCCTGCATACAGTTTGGACCAACAGCATGTGAATATATATATATATATATATATATATATATATATATATATATATATATATATAATATATATATATATATATATATATATATATATATATATATATATATATATATATATATATATAACAAAAGGTATATATACACAGTTAATTACCATGGCAGCCGCAGCAGTGCCCCCTGGTACAAGCGGCTTCTGATGTTAGTCAAAATAAGAGGTCTCATCACGACTTCGATCCTCTAGGGCCACACATCGAAGAGCGGACAAGGCGATATAGAACGGGTGGAATTTTACAAACGAGGGGTCTGCGCTTGCAAATTTAGAAACGATCGATTAATATCTACTTACTTCCTCCGATCCTAGAGAAGAGGGTGGAAACGAATTAGCAAGAGATATAGATAGATTGATTACCTTTCAGAGAATCGATGAGGACATCATTGCAGCGAGAAGCTGCAGTCGACGCGGTGTGAGTAAGGGCAAGCAGGACCTTGAGGAAGGAGTAGGAGGTGAGGTGGTCGAGTGCCTCCAACACCAGCAGCTCAATGTCCCGGACCATCTTCAGCACGTGGAACAACGGGCCGGTCATCGCTTGCACCTTTGACTGCGGGTAGGACTGTTGCAAAACGGGTTGGGACTGTTCATACCGGGTCAAAGACTGTTCACGTGTTTGGTACTGTTCCTACGGGATACTGTTTATCAGGATCTGGTACTGCGTCTTAACGGGTGGGACTGTTTACAGAGATCCGTCACTGTAACTAACACTGTAGATACTTAGCTAACAGCTAACTCACCACGTTTAGAGTCTTTTATAGATACGTGCGTTTAATAGTTTGCTTTGCTTCGATAAGAATATCTCTAGGAGGGAAAGCTAGGACCATGGTGGCTTAAATTACTTTGTTTTCAAAACATCGTCCCTTTTTCACCTCTTTCATAAACTTAAAATGTTACTATATTAATAAGCTTTTAAAATCACGTCTATTTTTTTCTGTTAATAGAATGAATAACATAGATCCATCTTACCTGATGAATGAAACTTTAAATCTCGTAGAATTTTGTAAATTGAAAATCCTTAAAATGGTTGTTTTTTTATAAACCATCTGAATTTTTAGAACCAAACATGCACTGTGAAAATCAAGGGAAAAGAGTAGGGTAGAAAAAGGCGCCGGCACCAAGAACAAACGTCGTCCGCATGCAAAATCGAAGAAGCCAGCCATCATGAGCAGCCGATGGAGATTAGAGACAGAACATGCGCGGCCGGTGGATACGCGGACAAGTGCATGCAAGGTGCAGGTGTACTCGTGTGTTGTGGTGGTGTCGTCGCATCATCCCATCCCGCGCGTGTTGTCCCGAGACCAGACCGGTCGATGACACCGGCCGGATCGGATGTGTTAGAAGCGTGCATGTAACCTAGATTTTGGGTTATTCGACATACTAGAAAACGTGCCTGTGCGTTGCAACGGGATAAAACAATCATCAAACATTAATGAGAGATGATAACATGAGTGTTGCATATTTTTTTTAGTTTACCTTTTTTTATATAAATTAATTTAGAAAGCTATAGTTTTATATAAGCACAATATATAATATTAAGAATAATGTTGCTTATCGTATTATATAAAATATAATTTGACATATTTTCCCTTCTGTTGTAAAGCACAGAAATAGAATTAATCCTTACCCTATTTGTAACAAACATTAAATCTGGTAGAAGCATCAAAAAATTGTGTCTTTAATATTAGAGATTTGATTAGACAATAAACCGTTTAATATTTCAATTTATGTTTCCAATTAAAATAGGTCTGCATCAGGGGTCAGCTTTGAGCCCTTATTTATTTGCTTTGGTGATGGATGAGGTCACAAGAGACATACAAGGTGATATCCCTTAGTATATGCTCTTTGCTGATGATGTAGTGCTAGTTGACGACAGTAGGGCAGGGGTTAATAGGAAGTTAGAACTATGGAGGCACACGTTAGAGTCGAAAGGGTTCAGATTTAGTAGGACTAAGACCGAGTACATGAGGTGCGATTTCAGCGTGACTAGGCATGAGGAGGGAGACGTTAGCCTCGATGGGCAAGTGGTGGCCAAGAAAGATACTTTTCGGTATTTAGGGTCGATGCTACAAAATGATGGAGACATTGATGAAGATGTTAGGCATAAACTTTCAGTCGGCTGGTTGAAATGGCGTCAAGCTTCTGGCGTCCTCTGTGACAAAAGGGTGCCTCAGAAGTTGAAAGGTAAGTTTTATAGGACGGCGATTCGTCCGGCGATGTTATACGGTCCTGAGTGTTGGCCTACAAAAAGACGACATGTCCAGCAATTGAGTGTAGCAGAGATGCATATGTTGCATTGGTGTTGTGGGCACACAAGGAGAGATAGAGTCCGGAACGACGATATTCGGGATAGGGTTGGGGTGGCACCAATTGAGGAGAAAGTGATTCAACATCGGTTGAGATGGTTTGGACATGTCCAACGGAGGCCTCCTGAGGCGCCGGTGCGTAGTGGAGTTCTAAAGGGGACCGATAATGTAAAGAGCGGTAGATGTCGACCTAAACTAACTTGGTACGAGTGCGTTAAGAGAGATCTTAAGTAATGAAATATCTCCAAGGATTTAGCTATGGACAGGAGCACTTGGAGATTGGCAATCAACGTGCCTGAACCGTGACCTCTTTTTGTCTTGTGCCCTTTATGTCCCTTTTTATGTGTCTCCCTGTTTCTCGTCTCTTTTGGATTTTATCTCTAGCCTACCACAACTTGCTTGGGACAAAAGGCTATGTTGTTGTATCAATTAGTTCCTAATAAAAAATACATCAACAACTTATTAGTGTTAATTTTTACTATTTCATAGCGAAGGGATAATGGTTCAAAGACGTGTAATGTTGCAATTATTTGTTAACCCAAAATATAGCATTTATGATTTGTAGTAAGAAATATTCCCAAATCATACTTAAAAAGACCACTTGAAAGATTGGCAAATAAATATAATATATTATTTGGAATGGGAATAAATATCATAATGTGGGCAGTCAGCTTATTTTAAATACTTTAAACAGAAAACTGAGATGCTGGGAAAAACTTAATTAATAAACTAATAAATATATTAACAACTCAGCGCTAATGGAAATTTATAGAGCCAAAAAAATTATTACCCAGCACGCACGCAGGCCTGCGTCCAGCCCCTGCCATTCTCCACTTGAAGGCCCAGTTGCAAAGCTGATTTCAGTCGTTGATGCATGATGAACGGCCAGGATCTTAGCAGGCCAAAAGAGGATCATATAAGAGGGACGAAACCCTAATCCCATCTCAGTTCTCACTCTCTCACTTCTATCTCCCTTGCTCCAGCCGCCTCTCCTGCTACTCTCACGACACAGCAAAGCGACGCACCACCACAGCATCCAGGGAGAAAACGCATGGCCGTGGATGCTCTCATGGCAGGGTGCAGGCTTTGCGGTTGCCCTATTGCATGCGTGCCGGCTTCCAGAGCGTGCGCGACGGCAGCGGCGTGCGTCCGGAGGCGGCGCAGATGGCGGCTGCCCGCGCAGCGGCGGCCCGAGCGCGTGTGATGCCAGCGGCGCTATGTCTTAGGCGCGTGGCATGCTGCTCCGCGCGGGGTAGCTTCGAGCCTCCGACCGCTGACCTCCATGCCCTACCCCGAACCTCGCCGCCGTTTTAGCGGATGCCGACGACTCCGCGCACCAGCCGCCACGACTTCGGTTGTGCCCACGATGCCGCGCCATCTTCCTCAGCCCGCTGCTCTGAACGCCGCCACGGACAGCCCGCGACGCCAACCAGGAGCTCATGCTGTACCTGCCGCGCCATCTTCCTCAGCCCGCTGCTCCGAACACCGCCACGGACAGCCCGCGACGCCAACCAGGAGCTCGTGCCGTACCTGGTACCTCGCCACCGGCCCACTGGACACCTACGTCGTCGCCCGTTGTACTTCATCGCTGGCTGCGACCGTGCCGGACCGAGCTTCGCCGCCCTGCTTCCCTCGTCGCCTGGCGTGCTGGACCTGTAACGCCGTCGGTCTTATCGAGGTAGTCTGATTTGGATTTGTATCGTGTTTGGGACTTGTAACGGTGGGTGTGATCTGCTTCATAGTGAAACTTTTTAAAGTTCTTTTTCATCTTGATTTTCGTTTATGTTGAATCCTTTCTCTACTGGTCTTTGCTTCCTTGCAAATTATTCATGCTTCGTGACATTTTTAATTGGTTCGTTGTATTTTACCCAATTTATTGGGGGAGACCGTGTCTGAGTCCATCACGGAGGGAACCATCAAAAGGAAAAAGATCAGAGCCGGACGAAAAGATCTAGACGAAAATTTAGCTAGAAATTTTGCCGATTCCGTCTGGTTGTCCAGGGTGGATTTGATTTGGTGGGATGTTTTTTTTCCTTTGGTTTGATTTGGACTTGGATTGGATTGGCTGTATTGGAAGCCTGGCTGGCAGACAGAAAAATTGAGGCGGAAAAAAAAGTAGTGCAGAAATTTTTATATTTAAATATTAGGTATAGATGTAGATATAGATTTTTTTAAGAAAAGAATAATCTGTTAATAACCGTATACGTACGTGTTATGGATGGGATGCGTTGCCGTGTCGTGTGTTATAATAATAATAATAATAATAATAATAATAATAATAATAATAATACCTGGATATCAGGTAAATCCTCCCCACCAAGGAAAAAATCTCGGCGAGAAAAAATCGAGAAATCCGAGAATCCCGTTTCTCACTTGGCCCGGTACCGCTCAAATTTTTTCGGCCATTTTGAATTCGGCCCGCAAAAAAAAGCCCGCTGGTGGCCAGCCCAAATTACCACCTTTATATATATACTCCTCAGTGCTTGTAACCCTAAATCCTATCCATTCACAGCACCAGACCGACGGATGCCGCGGCGGCCGCCGCCGCCGCTTGCCACTCGTCTCTGGTCTCCCTCCCCTCGTCTCCGGTCTCCCTCCCCGCTTGGTAGTGCAGGAGCTGCACTTCTACTCCAAGGCTGCTTGTTCTTCCTGCTGCCCCTGCATAGGTACGTTGCTCCCTCCATCCTCACTGCCTCACGTGCTCTTGTTTACTGCTTGGTTTCCATAGGTACAGGCGTACAACAACTCTATTTCCATTTGATTTTGATACTCTATGTTTGATGTGTTCATTAGAAGCTTTGTGTGTGTGTGCACTGCCCAGGACGTGTGCGTCTCTTCTGTGAGGATGACTGGGGGCAGGGATGCTGATGCACGTTCACGCCCTCAAGGCAACAGAGATGCTTCATCGAGTGGTGTGGTAGAGGTTTATGCAACAGATGGTAAATCAACACATTGTTGTATGACCTGAAAGCTGACTGTAATGATTTTGAATGCACTTCATGCCTACAAATTGTATCTATGATATCTGAAAATGAATTATAGAAAGGTTTTGCTAATGCTAATAGTTGAACTCCTTTTGCTGTCACAATAGCACATAAATGAATATATTTCTGTTTTCCAGTTGAAGAAAATGTGTTTAATAAACACTGCATGTGGTGGTACATGACAGTAGCACATATTTAATTTTTTCATGTTTTGCTATTCAGGATAATGTGTTGAGTTCACATTACATGTGGTGTTGTAGGGAGACTAGTGAAGTTAAATGGACCAATTGAAGTCACTTGGAGCCATGGCGAGCGTTATCCCTACCCGAAAGGTGCTGGCTTTCTTTGCTTATATTGTCACAAAAAGGGACAGGGTGGAGGTGTGACTCGTCTAAAGGAGCATCTCGCCGGAGCGCCTGGAAATGTAGGAGGCTGCCCAAAAGTGCCAGCTTATATTAAGGATTTAATGTCAGGCGAAGTTGTAAAAACAAGAGCGAAGAAGGGAAGAAGTAATGCCATTCGTCTCTTTGTTGAAAAGGAGATTATGGCAGCAAACATAGGCTATGGTAGGCCAAGAAAGGCTCTTGATGAAGCAACACAACTCGAGACAGCAACGAGAGAATCACTGAGGGGATCTAATTCTGCCTTGGAAAATGATAGTTCACCTTTTGGGAGGCCAAGTGGTAGTGGGGCTGCAAGTTGTGCTGGAAATCGTCAAACTAGGATTGACAGCTTCTACCAAACTCCTCAAAGTGCTTCCAATGCTCCTTTTGACATTGATTTGGCACGTAGTAGGGCACAATCTCAGCCTCGAGTAGATGTTATGCTAATGGGGGGTGCCAAAGAGAAACTTGGGAAATCTTGGGCAAAATGGTTCCATGCCAATGATATTCCTGGAAGGAAAACTGACTGCCCGTACTTCCGATCAGCACTTAAGTTATCACAACAACTTGGTGAAGGAGTACAAATTCCAACGGGAAGAGAAATAGATGGCCCATTATTAGATATGAATTTTCAAGATGTGGAGGCTCACATGAGTCAATTTAAGGAAGACTGGCATGAATATAGTGTTACTATCATGTGCGATTCATGGACAGGTAAACTATCTTGCTGTCCATGATGAATGCAATTGTATTTGTGCATTTACTTGTTTTTTTATTTTTGTTCATACATGTATATTGCTGATTTTGTGGAACATGTATACTTGATTGCTGATTTTAGCTATCTACAGTTACAATTTTTCCTTACTGTTCATACTTGATTGCTGATTTTAGCTATCCACAATTACAGTTTTTTCTTACTGTACATCCTTGAGTGCTGATTTAAGCTATCTACAGGTCCTACCTTGATGTCCATTATTAACTTCATGGTCTATTGCAATGGACGCATGTTCTTTCTCAAGTCTGTAAATGCAACTGGATTGATCCAGAATGCAGATTACATTCACTCAATCCTTAGAGAGGTGGTTCATGATGATGTTGGGGAAAAATGTGTTGTTCAGATTGTCACAGACAATGGTGCTAACTATAAGAAAGCATGTAGGATGATCATTGCTGAGTTTAAACATATTACTTGGCAACCATGTGCAGCTCATACTATCAATTTGATGTTGAGGGACATAGCGACCTGTTTTGATGTTGAATGTGTTGTGGATAGTGCAAAACGAATTTGTAGGTTCTTGTACAAGCATAACAGGTAATTACTATTACTACTATAATTGAGAAAGTTGTGTTGAAAACAATTATAGTTTTGTAATGACTCTTCGCATTGTAGGGTGCATGCTATGATGAGAGAAAAGATAGGTGGGGAGCTCATTAGGTGGAATGCCACTAGGTTTGGCACAGTTTTCATATTTCTTAAGAGTTTTTGGGATAGACAAGATAAGTTTAAGCAATGGATGATATCTGATGATTGGGAGAGTTGCAGGACAGCTAATGAAGAAGAACATGATTACTCATATAATTGTTTGACTTCCAAAAAATGGTGGAGTGAGATGGAGTTGGTGTTAAAAGCTGTCACACCGCTCTATTCTGTACTTCGTTTTGCTGATCAGTAAAAGGGTGCTTCAATATCTGGATTCCTTCCAATTATGTTAAGTTCTATAAATTGCATACGTGGCAACTTAAGTCATAATCCTGACCCCTGTTACAAACTTATGCTTGATAAGTTAATGGAGGTAATAACGAGAAGGCTTCAATATCTTGTCAAGGATAATCTTATGATTGCAGGTATGGGCTAAAGTGAAACTTGTTCAATGCATGTTCCTATTTCAAGCATTCCATCGATTTCTAATGTTGGTGAACTTATTTCTCTTCTTAGCTGCTGCACTTAATCCTAAAGCGCTATATACTCACAAGCTTGCAAGAAAAACATAATATAGACATGCTGTCACATTGGCCTTCAAGAAGCTTGCAAGCTCATCTTCAAAGGCTTCTGCTGCAATTGACCAATATACTATTTTCAGCAAGCAAGGTGGTTTATTTGGAGGAGAGGAGGCTCGAAGATCGGCACTCAGTGGGAAAATGAGTCCAGGTAATTACATCTAAACTACTGGTAGTAATGAATAAGGATTTTAACTTGCTGCTAGTAATTGCACTCAGCTTACTTTTGTCTTGCTGCTAGTAATGACTAAGGAATTTAACTTGCTGTTTCAATAGTATAGCATACTTTGTCTTGCTGGTAGTAATGAATAAGGATTTGATCTTGCCCTTTTTTTAGCTGATTGGTGGGATCAATATGGTGGAGCTTGCAAAGAACTACAAGAGCTTGCACGACGTATTGTATCACAATGCATGTCCTCTAGTGGGTGTGAACGAAATTGGAGCACATTCGCCTTAGTTCATACCAAATTAAGAAATAGATTAAATTATGAGAAGCTCCACAAGTTGGTTTTTGTGCACTACAATCTGAAGTTGCGCGTCAAACAGTTTGAAGAAGAAATGAAAAGCCTTCACCAAATGCAAAGCACTGAACAAGAGGATTTAGATCCTTGTAGCATCTTGATGGAAGTTGCTCTATATGATGAAGGCAACCCTATTATGGACTGGTTGTGCAACTCTAGGAGTGAATCTGTGCCAACACTTGATGAATATGATGGAAGTGAGCCTGAATATCCTAACAACCCTAGCACATTTCTTGTAGAAGAGCTTGGAATGAATGAAGAAGAGTTGGCCACTTTTAAAAAGAAGCTTGATTTTGGCAAAAAAGGTGGTAAGAAAAGAAATGTGGTATCTGAGGAAGATATTGAAGACTATTTTGAATCAGATTCTGATCAGCAAGGTAGCCTAACTTATGCAGAGTCAGGAGACAGCAGTTCTGATGATAGTGAAAACTCTAATGGAGGTCAGCCTAGTCGTGGTGAAGACTCTAATGGAGGTCAAGCTGGTAATATTGTATTTTTTTGCAGTCATAGTAATTGTTATTTTTTTTATCAAGAGAACATTATCTTAGTACAATGCTAGGCATCTCAGATCGTAAATATGTTGGATCCATGGATAGCTTATGTGCTGATTTATTGAAGTTACAGGCTAAATTCAGTTCATAGGATCTATTTCTGTTCATGAGTTATACTCTAGATATTAAAGAATTTTTAGTTTTGGATGATAAGTAATAGGATTGATGCTTGAATGCTCTAGAACATGTACATATGTGTGCTAGGATGCTTATATTTTGTACATATTTGTAGGTGCTAGAGATGTGCAACTAGTCCCTCTCCGTCCAAGATCGATAAGGCAGCGAACAGTGCTTTCAGCACAATAAACCAGCGAAACGAACAGGTTGTCGGCTGGGGGGGCGCCGACAGAGTCTTGTCGGCCCACCAGTTACCGATAGGATGTTCGGCTTCCTCCGGGCGTGCTCCTTGGCCACCTCGCGCGCTAACTTCTCCGCGTTCGTCTCGCCGGCCAGCTTCCGGCCTTGCCGCCTTGGAACAGCTAGCACCACTTCATATGCTGCGGGCCTTGCAGTTTTTCGCGGGACACCATTGATCACCCGCCGGGCTTAGCAGGGCAGCCTGCTCCAAATCACAAAAGCTAGGCAGACTGCCTACATCGCTCAATAGATTTACGAGCTATATATTTTGCCTCCCATTTAGCTGCTGTTATGCTCAAGTGACAGACCACCCCTACAGCTGAAGATTCATTCGCGCGTATAATAAATCAATTTGGACAGGAGGTGTTGATTTGGAGATCTATACTTTTGCTTGTTCAAAGTGCTGTCTCGCTGTTCACTGGTTCACAGTGATAGATATAAGCTATCTCAATGCTCACTGTTTCTGTTGAGTGGGCCGGGTTAATTTCGACAGGATCCTTTGATTTACACGTTCACTTCTCAGTAGTCAGTAATATGTAAGTGAGCTATCTCACTGACAATAGTTCCTCAGTTACTTTGCTTACTGAATGGGCTGCCTTGTGAATTGCCGGCAAATGATGGGCCGACCATCCTGAAGCAGATGGATTGCAAAGCTGATGGTGGAGCTGTTCCCTAGTCAAGACTATGAAAACGGGGATGGTACCACCGGGGTGGTAGTCATGGCAGGGGCTCTCCTTGAGCAGGCCGAGAAGCTTCTGGAACGTGGTATTCACCCCGTTTAGCTAGGGTGGCTGAAGGCTATGAGATGGCGTCAAGGGTAGCTTTTGATCACCTAGAACGTACAGACCTGCATATGACAACTCGATCTATCCTCAAAGATGTAAGTTATAACAAATCTTAGACATCTTGTTCAATCAGTCAGCCTTTGTGAATTGTGATGCGGATCTTTTCATTTCATTTATGCCCTTTAGTAATTCCTACGTCCATGGTTAATACGTACTTAATAGCGTTTCAGAGGAGTAATGAGGATTTTTCTTTTCTCTGTGTAGTGCTGTCGTTGCACCACTTCTTTGTGTTTAGGTATGCCGTGGTGCAAGGTAAATTCGAATCTGGATGCAAGCTAGGGCTGCTCCTACGGGCGGCCCGCGCGCAGGATATTTATTTGTGCCGATCGTGGGCCGGGTCATCTCTTGCAAAACCGGCTGCTGATTTTTTTATTTTTTTAAGCCTCAGCTCTTCAAGTAACAGCTAAAGTATCTGACTCATGCACTAACTCACACTGCCACACACAAACTCACACACGCACACCCTAGTGCACGGGCTAGACCTACACCTATACGAAGAGACATGTACGTGACTGAGAGATATCCAAAGTCTTCGAGGCTTCACACATAACGGACACGTCATCCTGACCATGGTGACACATCGACGTGTGAGACAACTGGAATTATTAGAAACTACAGTACCCGGTGGGAAAACACGCTCCGAGCAGGGCTCGAACGCGCGTCGGTGGCCTCCGCACCGGAGAGCTCACCAACCGAGCTACGGCTCGGTCCCCAACCGGCTGCTGATGAGGATGAGCGCAACGCCGGGTGAGGACGGCCCATCGCAGTCGCAGGCCACACCTGCATGGGCCATCGAATCCAATGCCATGCACGGCTGGCCGTTGAACCGACCGCCCAATTCAACCGCAGATCGAGGACAGTGAAGACACGTACACAACAAGCTCGGAGCAGCTGCTGTAGATCGATCGATCTATCGATCCAGTTCTATGCGTGCATCCAGATCCTTTCTTAGCTTTACTATTCGTTGATAATTAATACTGTATTTGTTATGTAATATTGGTCAGCGTTTTTGTTTTTCGGATCGATCATTTCCTATATATATTTTTTTTTCTAGATTTTCATTTCAGACAATCTGAATTTGCAATTCTGAGGGCCAGAATTCATATCCAAATGTAAAACTGAGAAAACTATTCCCCTATATGTATGTGAACATTCAGTCATGCAGCACTCCATATTTCATTACTTTTGTCCATTGTTGCATGGACGCAAGATCATTCATTCTGTTAGGATTCCAAACAATTTTGTAACTTTTTTATTTGCAACTACTATTAGTTTGGTCCTCTTCCAATTTGTAGCTTGTAAGTGTTTACCAGTACTTTTAAGTAGTAGCTATCAGTATTTAGTTTTCTTTCGTGGTGCAGGAGGCACTATTAGAATCCTGAATTACATTGAGTGCAAAAAAAACCGCCGAGGAAATAATCATGGGCTATAAACCGTCAATCAAATTTCGTCGTCAAGGGTAGAGGACAAGAAAAAAAAATACTTTTCTTCGATTTTGGCACTCAAGGATGATTTCCTTACAAACATTCCTAACCGCTAAGGTAGTTTCTTTGAGGACCAGCAACCCCCAAGAAAAATATAAAGTAAGAGCAAGAAAACATAACTCAATGAAATCCGTTTTTCACGCGCTCCTAAGCAAAAAAAAAACACAACTCAATGAAAGCCCTTTTTCACGCATTCCTAGGATTCAAACTTTGTGACATAAGGCTTCAAGTGAAGCGCACTTACCACTGCACCTCAAAGTAACTCACTACTACAGATTCAAACATCACTGCCGGCCCATCACTGCCGGATTGTATTAGGCCGGCAGTGATAAATCTTCACTACCGGTTCAAACTCTGACAGACATTCAAATGATTGGGGTAGGGGTCAAACCGGCAGTGAAGCTCATTATCACTGCCGGTTCCAGCCACGAACCGGCTGCCGGTTCGTGGCTGGAACCGGCAGTGATAATAAGCTTCACTGCCGGTTCGTGGCTGGAACCGGCAGTGATAACACTACTACAGAATAGTAGTCTAAACTCACGTAATTTTTATGTATCCCGGTTAAGTCTAAACTCACGTCCAGTTCGCACCCAGACTTCTCCGCTCTCTCTCTCTCCGCAGACTTCTTCCCCGTCGCGCACCTCCGCGCGCCGCTCGCTCCTCCCCTGCCCGGATGACCTCCCTTGCTGCTAGCCCCTCCCCCGCCTGGGCCTCCCTTGCTGCTCGCCCCTCCCCACCTACCTTCCTCATGGTGCCCACCCCTTCCTCACCCGAATCCGGAGTTTTGGTGCCCGATGGAGGTGGATCTAGATCCAGCGGCGGCGAGGAGGAAGAAGGTGCACCCGGCCACGGCGACAGTGGACGCGGGCTGGATTGGGAGGAGGAAGAAGGTGCGTCAGGTGTATTCCTTCCCAATCCCAGGAACATCTGCATCCTTCTCCTTTGTCTGTGATGTACTGAATTTGTGATGTACGAATCCTTTCCTCTCCTTCTCCTTTGTGATGCTGAACCCTTCTCCTTTGTGATGTACGAATCGTTTTGTGGGTGAGTTGATTTGTGATGTGTTGAATCCCTCCTCCTTTGTTTGTGATGCACAAATTTTTATTGGATGAACTGCTTGATGGAGCGGCGGCGGTGGCCAGCAAACATGGCGGTGGCTGCAGCAACGAGCATGCTCCAGCGAGCATGTATTCCCTTTTTTTTGTTTTTTATAGCCTATCACTGCCGGTTTGTAACACAAACCGGCAGTGATTGCTCAAGTATCACTGCCGGTTTGTAACACGAACCAGCAGTGATACACGAGCTATCACTGCCGGTTTGGCATAACCGGCAGTGATATGATCAGCTTATCACTGTCGAGTTGGTTATGGCGGTTCAAAATCCGCCAGTGAAGGGGGGTTTTGAACCGCCAATGATGTCCTTCTCTGGTGTAGTGACTTATGCCTAAGTGCACTATTATGTTATTTTGTATTCACTTTATTGAATATTGTAGTGAATATTTGAGACCCTAAACGATCAAATGTAAAAAGTTTGAAACGAAATTTTTTGATCTCGGATAAGTGCTTTTCTTTATCTGAATATTTGTAGTTGTAATCTAAAATGAATATCCGAGATGCAAATCTTAGCATGAGAGCTGATTCCATGGTAGACCGTAGGATACAACTCAACCAATCATCCATGTGTTTCTATATATATTCTCTAACCAGCAGGAGCTTTGTACATTATCCCAAAGAAATACTGCATCAGATTGGATGAACCCTTTTTTTTTCAACATGAGTGACTAATGTAGTCCCCAGTGAACCAGCCTAACCTTGTATGTACATTATATTCTCAGTAAACTGAACTGCTTGTCATCATCTTATTTTTGCATGTAATATACGCTGACATCCTTCATCATCCTATATATGTTAGATTAAATAAGTGTAACTGAAACGGAAAACTGGAATTAAATTCTGATGTGCAAACTGCAGACAGAGGAAAATTAAAACCAAAATGGATGGTGAGGTTAATAAGGACGTTAAATCTGCTGAATCTATACCTAGTAATAAATGGACAAAATTTATGGCTATTTTTTTCGTCCATCCATTTTTTTGGTCCGTCTCCCTCTAACTACTGGACATTGGAGAGTTTCTTCCGTCCGGACTTATATATACACAACCCGTGCTCATATCTAGTGTGATATGTCCAAAACGTATTAACCAAAGAGTCCATACTCCTACGCAAAAAATTTCATATCCAATACGATTACTATATATATAATAAATTCGTTTTTTTCTTTTCCTATTCCGTCATCTATTCGGTCTTTTCCCGTTTTTTAGATTATATCTCCGATCAGTTACTGTATCTGATCCATTTTTCATTTTCGTATTCATTCCACTTCTTTTCCTGATTTCCTCTTTTTGTTTTTCTTCTTCTTTTTCCTTTTTTTCTTTTCTAGACTATCAAAGTCCGTTCATGCCCTTTCCCTTATTATTCTGTATGTCATCTGTTTCCCGATTCTCTCATGATTTTTCTTATAAACAAAAAAAGTAATAAACACAATATTATGGGTCTTTGGATCATTCATCCTTCCCTAATTCTTAATAATCAAATATTCATACTACTAAATTATTGATGTAATTTGATTAAGAATAAAAATTATTCTTATTGTAACCTAGATTAGATAATGGTCTAATTAATTAAATCAATAGAAATATTAGGCAGTTTATTGTCCAATCTAACCGGGAAGCGACAACGGGGGGTTGCGCCTCCAGCAGATATGACGTCACGGGAGGCAGTGGTGGCTAGGCGGTGAGGCGGCCACGACAACCTGTTGGGGTGGGGAGGCGAGCGGAGAAGGTGCAGGGGGCGGGGAGGAGGTGGCAGACGCGGGCGAGGTAGCTGCTGCAGACACCAGCAACGGCGAAGCGGACGCGGCCGCTAGGGCGGAGCCCTAGCGAGCGAGGCGGGTTGCCTGCAGGGATTCCTCTTTTCCAGTGAACTTTTCCGCTCTTTCATGGATAATTAAGTATGTTTATATATTTCTATTGATTTTTGCACGATATAAGAAATTTGCTAATTTGGCTGGCATTATTCTAAATTACACTTTTATAAACGGTCAATGTCCTATAATGTAATTATTGCTTCATTGCCGATGGATTAAATACAAAATATACATATTAGTAACTAAGTAGAGATATAAGTTTTGATTTCCTCCCATTGCAACACACGGACACGTTTACTAGTTAAGATAAAGCATCAAACCTAGGTAGCCTGTCATCAGCGTATGCTTTATAAATGCACCTCGAATTTCTCAAGAGTACCATGTGCCATCCTGCGTGCAGCCGCTCGAGACAATCTCGATCAGAAAGCCCAGTTCTAACAAATGCGCTAAATAAACTTTATAAGAGCAAGTATAAATAACCAGCGGTAAGCAGGCTGAATGCTGAGGTGGAGAAGAGAGAAAAAGCAGGCCATAAGCTTACAGCTGGGCTTAAACACAAGAACAAAAAAAATTTTGTGAGAGAGATAAGCTTCCTTGTATTAAATAGTTTTATTTATCCTATCACTAATCAAACACCGTTTTTTTATAATTACACAGTACAACGCAAACACCCACAACATGCATGCATACTCACCCCTATGAACACACGTACGCAAACCCTACTCCTATGAGTATCTCCGAAGGACTGAGCTAGCAGATCTTGAGATTCACGAAGTCGCCACAGACGCCTCACACCTAAATATATATCTCGTATCTCAAGGGCCAAGGTAGTGTTGGACAAAAAAAAGGGACCAAGGTAGTGATTCACTAACTTGGCCCTTGACATACATAAGCATCAGGCCAAGGTGGTAAACTGGTAACACAAACTGAAAATGTCATTGCCCAAATGTGTAATTTTGGAACGTGATTATTTGCTACAATACATAAGCAGTCAAAATTGCAACCAAGGTGAACTTCGTTCACACACAACACTTTCTCTAAATAGAATGAAGCAACTTTCTCATATTAAACAGCTTGATGAATGAGGTGATCCATTTCTTCTCACTCCTCACTTTTGGCTTATATGATCAATGATTCTTATTTGCTTTTGCCACCCCCAAACCCTGACCTCTTTATGGCCAAGAAACGACGAGATGTGAATGGAGAAAGAGTAAAGGTGTGTTTAGTTCGATAAAAGGTGGTCTATTTCTTCTTACACTTGCTTTTTTATTAGGTCGTGGAATGAAATGAGTTGATTCATCACAAGCTAATAATTAGTATATGAGGAATGAGCATGAACTAATGATACATTACCTTACTATGAGGTGACTCCACAAACCAAACACAACCCGTACGCATACTACTATGAGTATCTCCAAAGGACTGAGCAGATCTTGAGATTCACGAAGTCGCCACAGACGCCTCACACCTAATATATATCTCGTATCTCAAGGGCCAAGGTAGTGTTGGACAAAAAAAAGGGACCAAGGTAGTGATTCACTAACTTGGCCCTTGACATACATAAGCATCAGGCCAAGGTGGTAAACTGGTAACACAAACTGAAAATGTCATTGCCCAAATGTGTAATTTTGGAACGTGATTATTTGCTACAATACATAAGCAGTCAAAATTGCAACCAAGGTGAACTTCGTTCACACACAACACTTTCTCTAAATAGAATGAAGCAACTTTCTCATATTAAACAGCTTGATGAATGAGGTGATCCATTTCTTCTCACTCCTCACTTTTGGCTTATATGATCAATGATTCTTATTTGCTTTTGCCACCCCCAAACCCTGACCTCTTTATGGCCAAGAAACGACGAGATGTGAATGGAGAAAGAGTAAAGGTGTGTTTAGTTCGATAAATGAGGTGGTCTATTTCTTCTTACACCTTGCTTTTTTATTAGGTTCGTGGAATGAAATGAGTTGATTCATCACAAGCTAATAATTAGTATATGCATGAGGAATGAGTTGATTCCATCAAAATTCATGGGATGAACTAATGATACATTACCTTATGAAGTATGAGGTGACTCCACAAACCAAACACAACCCTGTTTGCTTGAACTACTTCAGCAGTACTTTTTAGCAAATGAAAAATATTTTTCTCTCACAACAAATCAGCATAAGCCAAATTTCAGCGAAACGAACGGGGCAAAGAAAATCAGCGTGGAATGTCAAATGACCTGTGGATGATGGACTATAGATACTTGTCTATAACTATAAAAGTTGATTTATTTTAAGACAAAGGACTCCTTCTGTCCCAAAATAAGTGATTCTCACTTCCCGATAAGTCAAATATTTTTAACTTTGACCAAATATATAAGAGTCGTCTTAAGTTAATTTTTTTTTTTCAAAATTTGACTAAATTTTTAGAAAAAACATCAAAATTTATAACATCAAATTAGTATCATTAGATATACCATACAATATATTTTCATAATGTGGTCATTTTGTGTCATAGATGTTGTTACTATTTCCTATAAAGTTAGTCGAACTTAAAATAGTTTGACTTGCATAGATGGTAGGAATTGATTTTTGGGGGGATGGAGGGAGTTTAATTAAATGAATCTTTGAATATATTCATAATAAACATATTTGGAGATATAAACATTGCTAACATTTTATATGAATCTAATCAAAATTTAAAGAGTTTGATCAACTCACATCCCATAGTGACACTTAAGACTTGTTTGGATACATAAGTCTAGTTACTAGTTGGACTAAAAATTAGTCTAAATTAATTATGGTTGTCTGGCTAGTTGCTAACAATCAGTCGAAGAAGACCTAACTAAAAAGCTCATCTATTAGCATTTCTATTTAAATACACTATAAGCTAATTTAAGCTAAATTAAGTAGCTAACAATAAGTTTATGGTATTCAAACATAAACATGTCCTTCACTTTTGGACTGAGGATTAGCTTTTCACCATCCATCAAATTTTCAACGCGTGCCGTGCAGCGGAGATGACAGACTGACAGATCCTCGAGACTCACTCTGACCTTCGTCTCCTTCACACGACGTCGATCGAGTACGCCAGCACGCAGTCGCAGTTGGAGTTGTCGTCTGGGGTGGTGCCGTGGTGGGTCGAGGTGGAGTCGTCGGGTCTCAGTCTCCCACACAACTCTCTCTCAAGACTCAGGAGAGGAAAGGTTGCTTTCCGGCCGGAAAGGGAGGCGAGCGCGAGCCCCCTGTGATCCCAATTAAGCGCCCAGCCGCGACGGCCCCAAAACGGCAAACCTCCCAGCCCGCCGCCGCCCTCCCGCGATGCCACCCACGCCGCCGGAGACGGAGACGGAGCCGGAGTTCGCCGAGGTCGACCCCACCGGCCGCTACGGGCGGGTAACGCCTCCCTTCCCGACCACCCTCCCCGCCTCCGCTCGATTCGGCCTCTGATCCGTCGCCCCCCGCTCCCGTGCTCACGCATTCCGCACTCTTGCAGTACACGGAGGTTCTTGGCAAGGGCGCCTTCAAGACGGTGTATCCTTCCATTCCCCCTGGGGCGTTTGACGCCTGGGTCCGATTCGGGGCCGTTTGACTTCGCGCGATCGATTAAAGATCCCGTTTTTACGCGGTCCATGCCATTGGAGGGGATCGTTTCTTAGGTTCTCGCCGATTTGGATCGGTTCCATGGTTTCTGATGCGCTCATTGCCCAAAGTTCCACCCCGATGCCACTCTCTCTATATGAATATGATATGATGCCTTTTTGTTGGGAATTCTAATCTCCTTTCGTTTACATATGTGACTGCTTTGCTCTGCTGTGACTGCTTGATGCATCGGCTCCATTTCACTTCCCAATTCCATTTTGTACCTGCTGTCCTAGGCTCATCAAGTTGACATTTCGGTTTGTCGATTACAGCCAGGGTCGTTTGACTTCGTGCTATCTGATGAAGACCCCATGTCTACACAGTCCATTCCATGGGGGATCTTTTCTTAGGTTCTCAGCGTTCTGCCCAGTGGCAGCATCACGTCATTTGGATTGGTTCAATGCTTTCTTATGTGCTTATCGCCCGAAGTTCCTTCTCTGATGCCTCAGGCCTCTTGGGGCCTAGGATACTCTGTCTGAGTGTCTGGCGTATATTGAGTGTCTGGCATTTATTGACGTTGTGTGCAAAATTCTGACATTCTTTCATTTAAATACACTACCGCATTGCTGTGCTGTGATTGCTCAATGCATTACCTTCTTTTCAGTTACCCAGCCGTTTCATTTGTACCTGATGTCCTAGGGTTATTAAGTTTGACATTTCGGCATATTGATTCCAGCCTATGGTTTGAGACATGCATGTCTAACATGATTATTTAGCTTCATTTTTCTGGTGCGGAAAGTGATAAGTGCCATCTTCTTTTGGATAACTATTATTTATGTCATAATAATTTAGTATGTTCGTAAGCATAAACGTGTCGTTTCCCCCCTTTTCTGTGTACAGTACATTTATCTTCATTATGTATGTTTTCGTGGTAGCCATTCAAATTGCTTGGATACTTAAAATAACTCTGCCTGTGCCAAATTAATCTTATGCATGTTGATTCATTGATCACTTGGAGCACTAGCTTCTAGCTGCTGGTAATTGTCCGGTTTTCCATCCATTGTAAGAAGATCAGTTCTAGAAATTGATTATTTCTGGTAAAATCAAGATCATGTGTGTATGCATTTCATCTGAGAGATTCTCTTAGTCAATCTTGATCAAAAGGAAAATCCAACATTTTCTTTAGATGCCTAGACTTTTGTGTTATGTCCACAACTGTTTTTAGTCCATGGAGATGTGCCACGGTGACCATCTATATTTGCTAATTAACACTTATATCTGCTCCACTTCTATCTGCTTGGGATCCTTGATTTAGATTTTATTGGCATAGATACAAAGCTTTTGATCAACTTGAAGGGCTAGAAGTTGCTTGGAACCAGATCAAAGTGGGAGATTTACTTCGGAACAATGATGATTTGGAGAGGCTGAGATCAGAAGTGCGGTTGCTTAAAACCCTCAAGCATAAAAACATAATAAAGTTCTACAATTCATGGCTTGACAGAAGAAACAACAATATAAATTTCATCACAGAGGTCTTCACATCAGGGACATTGCGCCAGTACGTGCCCCTTTGATTATAATTGTTTTTCTTCAGATAGTTCATGCAAGCTGCATTAAGGGTGTGTTTGGTTTGGGGATTGGGGTGGTCCATCATCTTCTCACTCCTCACTTTTTGTATTTGGTTTGTAGAATGGAATGAGTTGATCCATCACCACCTCATTCCTCACAAGCTAATAATTAGTATATGCATGAGGAATGAGTTGGTTCCACCAAAATTCATGGGATGAACTCATGATGCATGGGGTGACTCCACAAACCAAACACACCCTTATGTAACTGAAACCATTTGGGTTAACATTGTTGTTATCACCCAGTCATAATACTAAGAGGACACAACATTGATATGAACAAAATTTACAAGCTACATGCATTTTAGATCTTTGAAAATACATGACCTTTCTCTTGCTGAACCTTGTACTGACCTCTTCCTTTTTTGTTTAGGTACCGGATTAAGCACAAGAAGGTAGACATTAGAGCTTTAAAGAAATGGTCAAGGCAAATCTTGAGTGGTCTTGTCTACCTGCACAGCCACGATCCACCTGTAATCCATAGAGACTTAAAATGCGATAATATATTTGTGAATGGAAACCAGGGTGAGGTAAAGATTGGAGACCTTGGTTTAGCAACTATCCTGGATAATGCACGTTCAGCTCATAGTATTATTGGTAAGCAATTCATTTGATTATTGTTCATTAGAAATTTTATAATTTCTCGTGTAACCTCTGCTTCTTCTTAGGTACACCGGAATTCATGGCACCGGAACTCTATGACGAGGAATATAATGAGCTTGTAGACATCTATGCTTTTGGGATGTGTTTACTGGAGCTTGTTACATTTGAGTATCCATATTGCGAATGTTCAAATGCAGCACAGATATACAAAAAAGTATCTGATGTTAGTTTACTTATCCTTCCAATTACTTTTAGCTATTTCTTTCAGAATGAAAATGACATATGTATCTTGGCTAAACATGAAGCCAGAATTATGCATTTTAGTTAGGGCGATCTTCGAACATTATTTTCCGACATAATGTGTGACTTTTTATCTTTAGGGTTAGTTAAGAGCCATATATTTTAAACAAATAGCCACCTTTTTCTAATGAAATCTGTGAGACTACTGATTCTGCAACTGCAAATGGTTTCAACTGAAATAATTTAAAGTATAGGATCTGAATAAAAGTTTTAAAAAGTGTGCATGCTATCCGACTCTGCTAATGTAGCTCTAGTTGAGTAAATACATCTATGTGAAGATCAGTTTTAATGTTCTCCACATGGAAAAATCTTGTAGGCTTCAGTGAAAGGTATCTTTTTATGGTTATAAACGAGCAAACAGGGCTATTCATCAGTGAGTATTGTACTGGAAGCATGGCTGTGCCTAGAAATTACATAAGTAACTGCTAGCTTGATTTATTTGAAGTGTCATAATGTATTGATGGATAAGGCCTAAGCCATAGACAGTGTCACATGTATCCCTATGGTTGTCTTGTCTTATACTATATGCCTGTGCTTTAGTATTTTTGTTCATATAAATTACATAAGTAACCACTATCATTTGCACTGACATAATGGATCGAGGGGTAGTGGGCTAGTGGCTAGCTACAACAAGTGCGACATCTAGCTCTGTGGTTGTCTTTTATTCTACTCCCTCCGTCCCAAAATACTAGACGTCCTAGCAGCTCATTGAATCGTCCACATTAACGCGCCTGTACGTGCATCTGGACGCACACAGTGTCCGGGTTACTGGCATCGTACGTGCACCTGCCAACCAGCTAAAACGTCCACTAAAGCGGACAGAGGGAGTACTAGTATGTTGCATTATTTGCTCAACCTGGTATCAAACTGCCTACAGTGGCATACTGGTGGATTTATCATTCTCAAAGAGTTCATGATTTTTCTTTAATGCAAATCACATACTAGTCTGTTCATTGGTAATGTTTTGGAGGAATATCTTTTCTTTGACAGCCTTGTTTTTCTTGATTGGATTGAACACACCTGCAGAGGATGCACATACTAGATTTGCTACATAGTCTACTCAAAAAATGGATTTATATTATTCATGCTCTGCGTGTCCTAGGAAATGTATTCTTCCTTGAATCGATGTTCATAGTACAATGAAATGACATTTTTCAGTTTCATAATCTGTTTATTTGTGGTATATATGACAGGGTGAAAAGCCAGGTTCACTGGCTAAGATTGATGATCCTGAAGTAAAGTTATTTATAGAGAAATGCATTGCTAAAGCCACTGAAAGACTTTCGGCAAAAGAACTCTTAATGGATCCTTTTCTCCTAGATGTTAGTGATGAAAAAATATTCTATCCACTGCATCCAAATATTAATACGTCAGGTACGTGACTGAATTGGATATATCTCATGTTACAGATGCAGACTGCAGTAAACTTTCTTGTTCCCACATAACTGTACTTTAGAATAAACATGGCAGATACTGGTAGTCCAAAACCAAGCTCGAGTTTCAGATATGACAGAGTAGCATCATGTGTGGGCCGCCATGATCACTCAGGTATAGTCGTGAAAAGGTGTAATGAACGTGGCACCGATTTAATGATTCACCGGTACGAGGCTTCTCTCCTTTTGATATGTCAACCTTATTGTGAAATGCAGGTAGCATGTCAGATTCACATCCTTCTGATAACTATGTACATGACACTGTGGATCCACATGCTGCAATTGGTCGAAGTATCACAGTCGAGAGCCAACAGAAGGATTTGAATACAATATTTTTGAAGCTGCGCATTGCTGATTCAACAGGTTTTTCTGATCAAATATTCAAATCTCATTGAATTATCATTGTATTGTTAATCTGACACTTATCATCTATCCATTTCTTTGTCCCAATGCACAAGGTCATGTCCAAAACATCCACTTCCCCTTTGATATTGAAGCAGACACTTCAATCAGTGTTGCCACTGAGATGGTTGTGCAGCTGGATCTCACAGATCAAGATGTAACGGCGATTGCAGAAATGATAGATGCTGAAATACGTTCGCATATTCCTGATTGGGCAGCAGAGGAATCAATTGACAACCAAGGGGATGAAGCTGCTCATTCTGAGACCCATAGTTCAGAAGGTGACGAGGGAACTTCTGAATTCCGGAATGAGGTTGATACCTCACATAACGGCTTTGTTCAAGAACAGCTTCCTTCTGGACGAAAGTACTGGTCGGACTCACCCAGGAGAGAGGGTGAAATATCTCAATTGGTGGTGGAACCTGAAATTGGTGATAGTATTGCCAATGGAATACCAAAGAGGAACAAAAAAGATGACATTGTGAGCTGTGCAAGAGATAAGGATGATCAATCCTTCAGCTCTTCCATCCATCCTGTTGAAGGCATGTTTGAACGAATATCATCATCTGTGGACTTGTCGAACTCATCTGTGGTCGACAGCATGTCTAGGGAAGCTTCTGTTGGTAGCAGCCCTCGCTCTTTAGATGATGAGCGGGAGCACAATTCTGATTGGTATCTGGTAGCAGATGTCACTGAGAGGTTAATAAACCTGTTGGCTCAGCAGCAAGAGGAGCTTAGTGCGCTGCAAAGGAAGCATAAGGCAGACATAGAGGACATGTTGAAAATTGTACCTGCAGAAGATCGGGAAGAGACCTTAACTCGATGCCGCTTGAAGATGGAACAGAAAAACAGAGCCAACAAACATTAGCTAAACTGTTTCCTGTGCATCTTCTCTGTGTGTTGTTAGATTTATACATACTCACACCAAGGAGTTGTTTACAGCCGTTGTTGTGCAAAAGGGGATCTCTGTTGTGCAAAAGTTAGTCTGAAGCCTTTTTCATTGTTCTTTTTGATATAATGGAGAAGCTGGAAGTGCTTGTCTGGAGGTCTTTGAATTCACTGACCAAGCACTAAATAGTAATCAAACAGTGGAGGTTTTTGACGGCAAGATGAAGTTTCTGCTCACCAAATGAAATCTGCAGATACCACTATGCCGCTGTGTGCCTGAATTAATGGTTCATAAGGAGTGCCTCCCTTTATTTTTCTTTTTCTTTTTTGTTTCTTTTGTACTTTGACTTGCCAAGGATATACTTCAGTGTTTGAGCTGTTCCAAACTTGCAATGACAAACTTAAAGTGCAATTTTATATATATATATATATATATATATACAACAACAACATAGCCTTTTGTCCCGAGCAAGTTGGGGTAGGCTAGAGATGAAACCCAAAAGAGACAAAAAAACAGGGAGACACATAAAGGGACATAAAGGGCACAAGACAAAAAGAGGTCACGGTTCAGGCACGTTGATTGCCAATCTCCAAGCGCTCCTGTCCATAGCTAAATCCTTGGAGATATTCCACTCCTTAAGATCTCTCTTAACGGACTCGTCCCAAGTTAGTTTAGGTCGACCTCTACCGCTCTTTACATTATCGGTCCGCTTTAGAACTCCACTACGCACCGTCGCCTCAGGAGGCCTCCGTTGGACATGTCCAAACCATCTCAACCTATGTTGAATCAATTTCTCCTCAATTGGTGCCACCCCAACCCTATCCCGAATATCGTCGTTACGGACTCTATCCCTCCTTGTATGCCCACAACACCAACGCAACATACGCATCTCTGCTACACTCAATTGCTGGACATGTCGCCTTTTTGTAGGCCAACACTCAGCACCGTATAACATCGCCGGACGAATCGCCGTCCTATAAAACTTACCTTTTAGCTTCTGAGGTACCCTTTTGTCACAGAGAACGCCAGAAGCTTGACGCCATTTCAACCAGCCGGCTGAAATTCTATGCCTAACATCTTCATCAATGTCTCCATCCTTTTGTAGCATCGACCCTATATATATATATATATATATATATATATATATATATATATATATATATATATATATATATATATACACACACACACACACACACACTTGGTGGAACCATGTGATCCAGAAAATAATTGCACTTTAACTTGGTGGAACCATGGGAAAGATAGATGTATATATTTGTTAATTGCAAGTGCGCCGTGGAGGCTGCTGAATCTGCGGAGGAAGTCTCCATGCACTCCCAGTGATGAGGTAGCAGATCTGGACTCTGGAGTGGACAGTGGATGATAAACAAGCATTTGTGCAACACATGCATGCTCCAGATCTCCCACATGCATATGCCTGGCTGCCCCAGTTTTATTTATGCCTTTGTGCACTTCTTTTCAGTGGTACATCTGAATCTGTGTACTTGAAACCTGAGGCTCTGCAACCCAGCTGGTTGGGTTAGGAATTGTGCACATAGAAATTGGATCTCTGTTACAGACTACAGTGCAGGGCCACCCTCCAATGCCCTGTCACCACTCACCACATCTTGGGATCAATCCCCTTCGTATATGGAGGAAGGAGAGGATGTGGAGACTTGTTGACCACTAGAGCTGGTTTGGGGGACTTAAATAAACAAGCAGCATCAGGAGAGGTGAGTCCATCGCTTATACAACCAGGTCTCAAAATTTGGACACCTCGGATTCATGTCTGGATCGGGCAGTTTTGCCTTGGGCTCAAACCAATCAGGCCCTAAGTCACCCAAAAAAAAAAAACAACAACAACAACAATAATCAGGCCCTAACCCAACCAGCAATTGTCAAGCTCCAAATTGTTACTACAAGGTACTCCTATCCTATCCTAGTGAGTGTTTTCCCTCTGAGATTATGGCATAACACTTGCATAAGTAGAGTGTTGAGATATGATAAATTGCACAGCTCTATATCTCTAAAGATTCATGTTGAATGATGATTGTATGTTTATATGCGCCCCACAAACAAAGCATCTTTATGGATATGGCGCATGCATCAAACCAATAAGGAAGGAGGATACACATGAATGCCCAGATGGCCATGAAAACAACAACAAGCACACCTCTTGCACTGCATTGCCGCGGTGCATGCTGTTGCTGTCCTCTCATTTTCACACGACAGCTAGTAGTAGCTACAAAGACTGCACCGACATCGATCAGCGCAAATCAAGGAGGAGTAATGAACTGAAATGGATACAAAGAAACAAGAGAAACTAACACACCAGAAAATTCAATACCAAAATCACCAATCTCTGACTGGTTGCTATTATTATATATTATTATACATATATATATATTCGAATATGATGACGATGATGATAATGATCCATACATACATATATGTATATATACATACATGTATCCAACAAACAACCCATCATCCAACACATGAATCCAATGCAATTATGTAGCATTTTGCCTGTATCCAGCAGAGCCGATCGATCTCATCAAATTGAATAGTTTAGTGATGGTGAAAGGTATCGTAGCTCCATGACATGCTGCTGCTGCTGATGAGTTCGTCACCCACCACACCACCGTACCCTATCATCCATATGCATGCATGTTCCTCCTTCTTCTTTCCCCTCTCTGCAAGCAGCAAAGATGGTCATCACTATATAAGCATCTCTTGTTCCTCCCCTGCGCCTTCCTCTCTCTCTTTCCCTTTCTTCCTGTCCACTCTCTCTCTCTCTCTTCTACATGACGCTGTCGATGCTGTAGCAGTGCATATAGCCATGCTGGACCACCACGTGTCGTCCTACACGCACCGGAGCGGCGTCGACCAGCCCACGGCGCCCTCGCCCTGCGACCTCGCGGCCGTCGACGACGTCGTGGGCAACGGCAGCCACAAACCAGGCAAGGCCGTCACGGCGTCCGTGTACCGCGCCAAGATCGCCGGGCACTCGCGGGTGGTGACCGTGTCCTGGTCCCGCGACCTCCTGTCGCACGCGTTCACCGTGGCCATCTCCGGGGCCGACGGCGCGTCCGCGGAGTGCAGGGTAGAGCTCCGGCCGTGGCAGTTCTGGCGCCGGGCCGGGTCGCGGCGCGTGGAGCTCTGCGGCGGCGCGTCGACGGCCCCGGCGCCCGTGCGCGTGCTGTGGGACCTCCGGCGTGCGCGGTTCGGCGCCGGGGTGCCCGAGCCCCGGTGCGGGTACTTCGTGGCGCTGGAGGCGGCCGGCGAGGTGGTGCTGGTGCAGGGCGACATGCGGCGCGACGCGCTCCGTCGGGCGGCGCCGTGCCCGGCCGCGGAGGCCGAGGCTGTCCCCGTGGCGCGGCGGGAGCACGTGTTCGGACGGCGGCGGTTCGTGGCCAAGGCGCGGTTCCACGACCAGGGCGACGTGCACGACATCGCCATCGAGTGCGGCGGCGGCGGCGAGGGCGGCGACGCCGACGTCGAGATGACCATCGCCATCGACGGCGAGGAGGCCGTGCAGGTGAAGCACCTGCAGTGGAAGTTCCGGGGCAACCAGTCGCTCACCTTCAGCCGGGCCAAGGTGGAGGTGTTCTGGGACGTGCACGACTGGCTCTTCAGCGCCGGCACCAGGCCGGCGCTCTTCATCTTCCGCCCCATCGTGCTGTCCAGCGCGTCGGCGCCGGCGGGGATGGCCGCGGGGATGCTCGACGGCACGGTGGCCGCCACCACCGGCTTCTGCTTGTACCTCTACGCGTGGAAGCTCGACTAAGCTGCTAGCTGCGGCGACATTGCTGTCTGCTTCTCTCTGCTGCTGCTGCTGCTGCCGCCACCATGCTTGTTGTTGATCGATCGATGAGACTTCACTGCTCTCTGTCATCAGCCAATGCAAAATGCATGCCTGTGAACTCAAGTTGATTATGAGTAAGAACTTTTTTCTTTTCATTTTGTAATTTTGGAAAGTATATATATATATAACTATTAATTGGATATAATTCTTCAAAATAAAGAGGCCATTGCCACAGCAACCCTGTTGCATTTGCAAATGTGTTCAGAAATAAGAGAGAGATATGGTGCTCCTCTGTTTTCTCTCACCAGGAATAACACCAAGAGAGGAGCAGTTACCGACTTACCTCTTGTAAACTGGATATGACTTTACCTATGCTACATCTGTATATATATGTAGAGAACAATACATATACTTACTTGTTCAGTCATGTGTATTAGTGTATATATGGTCATGCATGCTGCATGTTCAGCAAGAAGGATACATATGCACTGTAACTTGTAAGTAACTAACTTTTGGTGAACAATTTCCATCTGATTGACAGAGAGGGAGATCTTACTTAGGTTGTGTTCAGTTCCGAAATATTTGGGGGAAATATTCCTGTAGCACTTTCGTTGTTATTTGGCAAAAATTATCCAATCATGAATTAATTAGACTTAAAAGATTCATCTCGACCTTTACAAACAAACTGTATAATTAGTTATTTTTTTACTTACATTTAATGTTCTATGCATGGGTCCAAAGATTTGATGTGACGGATGACAGAGAAAATATTTTGGGAAGTGAACGGGCTTTAGTACTGCCAGCACTACTGTATGATTAGGGAAATGATATGAGAGAGAGGAGGAGGAGAGGGAGGGAGGGAGACAGGTGGTCTGCAAGACTGCAGTGCAATGTGAACGGGTGGGAGGCACATGGGAGGATGAGACGACCGGGAGTGGGTTCCAGTGCTGTGGTGTGCTGCCTGCAGCCAGCCAGCAGCAGCAGCAGTTGTGGACAACTGACTCAGCCTAGCTAGCTCACTGATCCAAGAAAATATACATATATCGCCACCGCAAAAGATGACAGATTGGATCTACCACCCTAATCTTCTTGCCCCCACATACACTTGATTAGTTTTAGGTTTATCATGTACCAGTTCACATTATTAACCTAGCAATCCGGGGCATCCTATGTGATCCATGATGTGAAAAGAACTCACATTTTGTGACCCCTCACCCACTGGGACATATAAGTGAACAGTTTTCATTAGATTTGGAATGTCGTTTGACATGGCTTCGTTCCGTTCTGGCTCCTTGCTCCGGTGCATGGAGGAGTTAGAGTCGGTGATACAAAAAAATGACTTATTATTTTGAGAGAAAAAAAATAAAACCGACTGCTTGGTACCGTGTAAGCTACACCGTGTATAGAGGGGTCACAACTGGCTTGAGCTCTATCAAATAGGGCCTAACATGATTTTTTTTTGGGCTCCAACTTACCCCGTTTTTTTTAATCGACAATGGACAATTTATCTGCTATATTCTGTGAGAGAGAGAGAGAGAGAGAAAAAATCCCAATCTTTTAAAATGATGCCAGCGTGCCTGTCATGAGAAATTTGCAAGGCTGTATTGCCATTTGTTTATCTGTGTGTATCGTATCGTCTATATAATCGAGAGTGTGTTGGTGAGATGCCAAAAGGCTGTAAGATTCCATCATGGAAAATCAGTGAAGAAGATGTGGAAAAATAAACAATGTGCATCCATTTTGTTCCTGTACGTATCAGCTTTGCATGCATCTGTTTAATAGCTGGGTGCCAATCATTGTTACATCTTTTTATTCATTATTCAGCAAAAGGATTAACTATGTACTACTTGTGATTGATACCAATTGGAATTTGTGCAATTCTATGGATTCATTATTTGACAACAGAAATGTTTTGTTTAATGAGAGGAATGACCCTAATTGACATAACACAAATCAAAACCTAACCAAATTTGGATTTTATTCAACAAAGTGTCCTGCCTCTAGCATGCATGCTTCACTTTGTATATATAGGGGAAAAATGCAGCCACTAAAAAACAAGCAAACAATGCAAAGTAAAGAAAAAAATGACTGCGGCATGGACGGAAACAAAATGAAATTTAAAACAAGAACTCAAAAAAAAATTCATTTTTCCCCGGACCGTACACGCAAATGAAATAATTGTATTTAAGTTAAAATCTATGTCTGTGAACAATGTGGTAGAAACACGCTCTGCAGCTGAAACTACACCCATACAAGGCTGTAGGTAGCTTGGAACAAATTAAATGGGAATAAAATGACAACAATGTTCCTTAATAAGAATAGTAATTCATAAAACAAGGTTTTGTTTTGTTTCTTGTTAGGCCCTGAGAATTTCCAACTGAAATGAAGAAAACAACATATATAGAAAGGTCAAGTCGCATGCTGCATTGTTGCCCTGGTCAAAGATGATACCTCTGTCGTTATGACAGATCTTCCTAAACAAAGCACCGTGTTTGTTCTAACCTATGCGGTTTTCTGACAGACCAGTGGGTTCGTGAATTTCTTTGGCCCTTTTTTCTGCTGGAAGGTCGACCTATCTGTTTCAGAGTTCAGACTCGACAGTTGCTCGGTCAAAACTGGCGTTAGTTGCACGAGAAAGTTATTTCTACACACAGCAGTATTGTTTAGAGTTTAGACCCTGCAAATATCTACAGCTCTGTTTGACTTGACTTCCACAAATAAGGATACATATATATTACTATAGCTCGTTACTCCGACGATCCCTTTACGAAGAAAAATATTTTGTATAGAATATAGTGAAACAAGTTGTTAACCTGTCCAGCAACACTGCAACAGAAAGCTAATTAAGGGATCAATGCAAGCTAGCACAGTAACATCATCAACAATTTATATACGTAATAGTACATCAGCAGAAGGAGTAATAAGCTAGCATCGAAAATATACACACTGCATGCATATTTTAGGTATGTTAGGATTGTGATCCAAGATACGGGTTCCTGCAAGTCTAATTTGATGCCGCTCACTCAAGATGAAATAGCTTATTAGCTAGCATGGGGATGTGTGAAGCTGCTGTCTTGTTTAGTTTATACTCCATGCATATATGCATGGTTTGTGCCCGGGATCAGCGGACAGGGGTCCCTTTGCTTCTCCTTGCTTGTGTAGTATGCATGGTGGATTCCAGCAACCACTACCATTTGGCCATGTGCATGCACCGCCAGCCTGGTTGTTGCATAGCTTTCTCTGGCTCGATAATTAATCATCAGCAAATCGAATCAAATGGACGGATGGATGGATAACCTTGTCCTCTTATGCCTATGAGACTATAGTAGTATATAGAGTATATATAGTTTGACTAGGTATGCATGCAAAGGAAATAAAACCATAGCAGTATTTCTTAGTTCTTACTACTGCCCTACATTGCAATTAATGGCATGCATATATATTGCGTATATAGGCAATGGCAATTTATTAATTTACACGCATGCATGTTTCTCTCCAGCTCATCACTGCATTTCAGTCTACGCAAATGTATATCTGAGCACCAACTCAGCATACAGCTAACCTGTGCATATGTCACTGCATATCAAAATACATTATATATATCTACAAGTATTTATATAGTCTTGTATTTATTGTAGTTTGTATACTATTATTCAAAATTATATGTATGTATGTGTTGGACCGTGCATCATGCTGCCAGAAAATAAGTTGTTTTCCATTGGCATATATGGTAAAACCGGAGGGCAACTACACAAATGTTCATGAGATTATATGATGAGTACATATAGAGTCATATTATTATCATATATTATGGGGCATAGGAGTATAGTTTTGGTAATGTAATGAAAAGGTATGCTTTTCCTTTGCATTGGATGCCTTTGGCCCAGCCGCCGCCTTACAAAACAAGATGGGCCATTTGCTACACGTCGCCCTGCCGGACCTTTTACCAAGCTTTCAACGCTACTAATAAAGTGCTCCATTTCGTGGGTCTTTTTGCTCATTAAATGTCTTTCCAATCAAAATTAAAGCTTGCATGCAATAATTACATCCCAGAAATAATTACATTCTCGCTTTATTAAAGGCAAACTATTTTAATTTTGACTAGTTTCATAGAGAAGACTATTACCATTGATGGCATCGAAGTTTACATGAGAGCAAGCGTAACCATCTGGTCTATGTGGTTGAGCCAAAATAACTTGGTTTTTGATAGAAATATATTATCTTCTTATTTACAGGTTGTTTTCAGGACTACTCATTGAATACATTTTTGGTTACGACCAATCAACGTTAAAGTGAGCAATCATACCCTAGAGACAACAACAATGGAGATCTTCGCGCAATATGGATAGTTGTTTTGTTAGGGACTTGTTTTTGTCTTTAAACTTTGATTGAGTGCACAACTTATGCAGAGATCGGAATAAAAAACTTAATTTTTCTATATGACGATTTATTTAATGATATTTTTTTTGAAAAGGGAATATATTAATATCCTAGCTTCTGCATCGACTAATGCATATGGTTGTTCATTATTACAAACGAGCGAGGACAATAATTCCAAGGAATCTCAAAAACAAAGTTTTGAGCCATCAAGACAAAAGCATTTTCGAATAGAAAAAAACTAAAGATCAATTCTGTTGCTAAATCGCCAGCCGTGTCTTACAAACATCTCCATCGCGGCTGTCTCAATAGTCCTACAACCCTCCTTTATGAACTGGCGATCCTCCTTCTGAAGTAAAGTCCAGAACCTGGTCCAATACGTCCCCTTGAAGATAACCTGCAAATAAGACGGTGCTGTGGTCTTGTCAAACACAACCTCATTCCTTGTTAACCATAGTGCCCAACAAATAGCACTTGCACCCACAAGAATTTGAGATTTTCTCTTTCTATTTAACCCTTCCAACCAACCTGTAAACATATTGTGTACACTAATTGGAGGTCTAAGATTAAATGAAATATGTTAGATTCTCCACATAAATTTAGCATAATGACAGTCGAAGAGTAAATGTTGTATGGTTTTATTGGAGGAACAAAAACAACACTTCTTATCTCCTTGCCACTGTCTCCTAGCTAAATTATCCTTGGTTAAGATCACTCCCTTGTACAAGTACCACATAAAGACTTTCACCTTGAGGGGTAGTTTAAGTTTCCAAATTAAAGTATTGTACGGTGTTGCTTGAACGTTTAACAGTGCTCTATACATGGAATGAACTGAAAACAACCCATTCTGATGTAGCCCCCACACAAAGCGATCTCTTTGGTTATTTAAATGTACACCCACAATCATGGCTACAACATTATACCATGCCTGCAAATTAACTCCCATTAGAGATCTCCTGAACGCTACATTTAACAGTCTCGTAGACAGCACTGACCTAATAGAAGCACTTTTCTTTCTCACAATGTTATAGAGTGTCGGAAAGATTGTTTTTGAGAGGATGTGGTGTTATCCACGAATCCTTCCAAAAGCGCACCTGAGATCTGTCACCTAGATCAAACCTACCCATAGATAAGAACTCATCCTTGACCTTCATGAGGCCAGCCCAAAGCTGAGAGTCACCGGACATCTGTTGAACTTGAGTGAGAGTTTTATCCCTTAAATATTTAATGATATTTATATATTGATATATAAATATTGATATTATTTTACATAAGTTTGGTCCAGACCTAAGATAGTTTTATTTAGAACAAACTAGAATGTCATTCCCTTTGACGGAGGTAGCTTACTCCAAATGCAGCAACATGAGTCATTATTGCAATTAAGTAGGATGAACAACATCCAAAAAAATAATATTCTTCCTCTATTTTTTTTATAAACTAGCAGGAACCCCTGCGCTTCGCGTGGGCTAATCGAAAAATAACTGTCAGATATGGATCAAGCTACAATTCCTTGGTCTACAAAACCAAACTAAGATTGTCTCCTAAACTCCTTTAGGGTGAGGAGTATGTGTTTATTCTGGTAACCAACATTTAAAAACACTGGTTGCAATAGGAAGTGAATGGAAAGAATTTGAATAGCCCAACAGAACAAAACTAATCGCCATATTGGTCTCTTGCCGTCCAGGATGGAACACTGTAGCCATGTCTATGGGCATGGTAGGCATCAAGCAACTTGGGTGATGATGAGGCGACAAAATGTGGTGCACTTTAATGGGGCCTGAGTCATTAAATAGAGAAAACACTAAGTTTGTAGAATAGTAGAATGTTGACACAATGATCATGTAGAAGAGTGTCCATGATATACCCAAGTACATAGGATGAAATCATCATGAGACGCAAATAAGCATAAATGCATCAATACGGTCATTGGAAAATACTAATAGCAATGATAAGATAGTTTAAGATACCTAGGATTGTGGATAATGAACATTGTTTTGGCTATGGCAACATGGAACTTGTACTGTATTTAAATCCAGTGAGCACCATTTTTTCCTCTACCCAATAGAAACATGTAAAGCAATTTTTTGTTGGTCAGCAGAAACATATGAACCTATGGATGAGTGAAGGATGGTAACTGATGATGTAGTGTTGCAGAAATCTGTTGTAGAAGCACTTGACTTTGCAAGTCGAACATAACAAAGATCTGGAGTAGTAAGGAACCAAATGATTAGACGTAGCAGCAAATGCACAGTTAATTAACTGACCGTCATTCTTCAGAAATAGCGTACATCTACGACCCGTTGTAGAAGTAACAGATGTTTCAGATGTTGGGAACTCTGCAGAAATGACGAAAAGGCAATGGGTCGATTGAAGAAGTCTAGAAGATAATGCAGTTGAACATGCATCACACATGGCATAAATACGTAAGGAAAAAACAGATGTAAATACCATGAGGAGAGGCGGTATCATGGAAGCCACGCCATACAACGACACCTCAACGCTAGAAGCACCATCAACGGCACCTCAATGCTTCTCGGTGTGGTATTTAGCATCTTTTTGGTAGGAGATGGCCCTAAAGTGTAGGCTAACAAATTAGGCTATGTAGCTTCACATTAAATAATGGAAGCAGAATGCACAATGGAATTGGAAGGTAAGCATCTCCATAACATAGCAGCGCACCAACATGCATAAACAAACTTACCACACTGAAATTATTCATTATCTAAAGAACTTATGTCAAACCTTGTGCAAATAATTAATAGGGAAAATATCAGACTCGCCACACTTCTTAATGGTTGAAGGGTCGAGATGGCAGACTAGAGGGGGGGTGAATAGTCCTTTTCTAAAAATAATCACGTCGGCAAACCGAAACAAATGCGGAATTAAAACTATCGGTCTAGCCAAGACTACACCCCTCTATCTAAGTTCACAAGCACCTCACAAAGATCCTAATTATGTAACTAAGGTGCTTTCCTTAGCAAGAGCTCTCCTAAACAATTCTAGAGCAAGGTCACACAAACCTATGCACTAGTACTTTAGCAAAGCCGGGGAGCTCCTACACAATTCTAGTAAGCAAAAGCACGAAGCCACCTATGCTCACTAGCAATGCTCAATAGCAAGGCAACTAATGCCAAACTAGAGAGCGCAAATTACTTAGCTACACAAACTAAGCAATATGACTAACAAGGTTACACAAACCAAATTAGCCACGCAACGGTTGCTACTTCTATGCTACACAAGCAAGAACGTAACTAGCAAACTACACAAGCCAACTAGTTACAAGAGCAACTACACAAGCACAAGTATATGAAAGTAAATACAAGCTTGTGAATCGAAAGCAAACCACCGAGAAGAAGTACACAAGGTTGACACGGCGGTTTTTCACCGAGGTTCACTTGGTTGCCACCAAGCTAGTCCCCGTTGTGGCGATACACCCACTTGATGGATCACGAGCTAATTGACTATCAAGAGTCAAACCCTCAGCGGGTGCCGCACATCCACTCTCAAGATGGGGATCCTCCAAGCCACGAGCTTTACTAGAGTTGCTCTTCGCGATCCCCACGGGGTGAGCACAATCCCTCTCACAAATCCTCCTCCGGAGCCACGCACAATCTCCACGCGTGCTTCAACGGAGTCGCAAGCCACCAAGCCGTCTAGGAGGTGGCAACCTCCAAGAGTAACAAGCACCACCGGCTTGTAACACGATCACCTAGTGCCACTCGATGCAATCCTCTCGATGCAACGCACTAGAATCGCTCTCTCACTCGATCCGATGAACACTATCAAGCATGAGTGAGTTAGAGGGCTTCCAAGCACTACCACATAAGCCACCAAGGCCAAAGTGTGCTCAGCTGTCGGCCAAGGCCGGCCAATGGGCTATTTATAAGCCCCACAACGAAATAGAGCCGTTAGTCCCCTCACTGGGTGAGTTTTGGGTCGACCGGACGCGCCGGTCGAACTGACCGGACGCGCCGGTCGAACTGACCGGACGCGCAGGTCAGTAGCGTGCTCCAACGGCTAGTTTTCGCGCGTATAAACTTGTATTGACCAGACGCGCTGGTCACTAACGGGACCGGACGCGCAGGTCACAGCGAAACAGCGAACAGAGAGGTTCCAGCAAGCTCCCGACGCGACCGGACGCGTCCGGTCATCACTGACCGGACTCGCTGCAGCGTCCGGTCACTTTCGCCCACGAAAAACACTGACCGGACGCGCTGACCGGACGCGCAGGTGCTGACTGGACGCGTCCGGTCATGAGTCCGGTCACAGACCACTCTTTGGTAAAACGGCGATAACTCTTAGCTCCGAACTCCGATTTCGATGATCTTGGACATTTTGGAAAGCTTACTCAGAGAGCTACACAACCCACTAAAGCACTTGATCCAATTCACAATGGATCAAAGTAGTATTCCACTATAAGAGCCATCCTAGTGTCCGGAGAACACCGAAAAACATTTCTCTCTTCTCCAAGTTGATCAACACCAACTCCAACACCTTCTCCTTTGCAAATGTGCCAACACCAACATGTGTACACCACCATGTGCATGTGTGTTAGCTTTTCACAAATATTTTCAAAGGGTTAGGCACTCAACTTGCCTCGCCACTCGATCCTAACATGTATGCAAAGTTAGATCGCTCAAGTGGCACTAGATGACCAATATGCAAACAAGTTTGCTCCTCTTAATAGTACGACCATCTATCCTAAACCCGGTCATCAACTTCTCTACACACCTATGACCGGTGAAATAGAAATGCTCTAGGTTATACCTTTGCCTTGCGCATTCCACTCCATCTCCTCCGACGTTGATGCAACACATGCACCAACCATATCACAAATGATATGATCCACTTCATATCATCACGTGAACGTATTGGTTCATCGATCTTGACCTCACTTGCTCTTCACTGTTGCCTCGGTCCTTCGGTGCCAAGCCATCACAACTTGTCCTTCACCCTAGCAACCGGTCCATCAAGCCAAGCCTCATCTTGATCTTCTCCACCTTGGTCACATGACTCTATGTCATGTCTCATGTGTAATAGCCTCCTTCATGACACCATCACCTGTGTACTAATCGCCTGTGTATCTCACATAACCACATATTAGTCCACCTAAGTTGTCACTCAATTACCAAAACCAAACATGGACCTTTCAATCTCTCTCTTTTTAGTAATTGATGGCAACTCTACAAAGATATGGAAATTAAGTTCTTTTGGACTTTATGCCACTTATCCAACATTTTAAGCTCTATGTTAGGATTTGGATAAGCACCATAAAATCTGACTTAGTAGTGATAACTCTCCCTACATATGTGCTCAAATGGTTTTGTTTCAAGCTTGCACATATGCATAAATATGAAATTTGTGAAAGGGTTAGCACTACTAAGTGATGCTAAGGTGTATAGAATAAACCTTTGTAGTTCGATACCATTAGATAGCTCGATACCATTTGAAAATCATAAGTTTGCCATCATCCTTAGCATCATGAGTAGCTAGACATCAAAAATACTAGAAACCCCGTGAGATCAACATTATAAGCAAGGTTCTAGTTTTTCATGATAAACACAAGTCTAGCTATCATCCTATGCATGCTAGTTATCATATCATCATTCAAGTTCTATAACTAGCATACAACACACAAGCATGCATATTAAATATAAAACTTATGCAATGCAAGCAAGCACATGAATATGAACATATCAAATGGAACCAAACAATGTTCATGAGCTTGCTCTCCCTACTTGTGTGCTTCTTTTGTCCAAGAATTTTGATCCTTCTTATTTCTTCAATGTTGCTCCCTCTTTGTCCATCTCCATGTCTAAACTCATCTTCTCATGATATCTTTGTTCAATCTCTTCCCAAACCTCTCTCTTGGTGTATTGACATATCTTTGTTCTAACTTCTCCCCCTTTGTCATCAATTTCCATAAAGGGTGTACTTCTCATTGATGCAAAGTCTTGCATTGGGGTAGATGGTTGAGACTTGAATATTGCGTTGTTGATGGACATCACCACACATGTTGGAATGACATTACTTGTATGATGTTGCTCTTGAGATACTACTTAGGATCTTTGACCTTGATACCATTAGGTGGGCCTCCTCTCCCTATGTCATAGCATGGGTCATTCACTTGATAATCTTGAGCTCTTATGTGTGAGGGAACTTTCTTCATTTGATGATCACTTAAAGTTGAGGATCACTTGTGGAACCACCATCTTGTATTAAAGATATCATGTGTAGAAATACCACGAATAAGTGTGTGATACTAATTTGAAGAATCCTCTATCATGGAACCACTTGTAGGATTTATCAATATGATCTTTTCTTGAACATTTGCTATCTTTATGAGTACCACTTGTAGGATATCACTTGTAGATCATGATCTAGACACCACATGTAAATACCAATTGAAGAAATATTTTGAGTCTAGATACCATTTGAAACACCCTAGATATCCATTTCCATTGTTGTCTTGTGCTTGTACCCATATCATTGTCATGAGCTTCTAGTATGACTTGAACTAAGTTGATTTGCCTAAGATTCTAAGTCCGGTTTGATCCAATGACAAGCTTCTTCACTCCCCATACTAAGGGTTATCTTGCCAATATTGTACTTGTCACTTGTTAGCAATCCAAACTAGATCAAGTACTTAGGTTCACTAGCTCATGAACAAATTCATACACATACCACTAGATCATTTAAACAATTCAAGCAATAGTGGTAGGCTATGAATTTAAACATTTCATTTGTTATGCATGATCCTAGTAAGCATGTACTATATGCACTAATCGCATACTAGTAAGGGATGAAATAATCATGCACATTGCAATGATACCTTTGTTATGTTGGAGTAGAGGATAGTCACATAGATTCCAATTCATTACTCCAATAGAAATGTGAAGTCCAATTTATAAGCTTGGTGAAGACCAATCATTATAGAGAAATCCATTCTTCACCCATATGAAATGAGAACCACTAATAATCAAGTGCATTATCTCTTGTTGTGGTTGGCTTGCTTTTTCTCTTTGATCAATACTTGCATCAGAGAAGTACTTATGATATCAATTTTATAACTATGACTAGCTCTCTTTTGGGTGTTGCTTGCTTTTCTTGATCAACCCTATTGATTGCTTCAATTAAGCATCTCAAATGTCCCTTGAATTTATCACTTCCATGTTAGCCTTCCAAGCCGGTGCTCGGTTTACCCACCCATGGGCGGCAAGCCCCTCGGCAGGGAGAAGTGACCTCTCTCCAAAGAACCATCCTTGACACTTACTTGAATTGCCTTTGATTGATTGATCTATGGACTTAACTTAATGAGTAACCTTGAATTATTCTTTAAGTCCTTTTCTTTCTACCAAATGATCTCCAATTATTACTAGAACTTGAACCTCATCTTCATCTTGAGTTTGATCTTCATTTTCAAATTTGAGTACCAAATTTATACACTAAGTACATTCCACAATCAATGCCCTTGTACTCATTTCTTGTCATGCTTCTAGATCAATTCAAAACCAAACTTAGGTGCCTTAAACACTTATAAATATGTTTCCAACTTGAGGACCTTTCACTTAAAGTGACTCTAGATCAATCCAATAATTGTCACTTTTCTGACAGATTCTGTACCCTTCAAAGAATAATTCATATCTCTCAATGTATAGGTCCAAATGCCATGAAATTTGGTGGAGATGTGAATTACTAAGTCATATAGCAACTGTAAAAATTTGAGCTTCATTTGACTTCTATATTGCTACTAGATTTTAAATCTTCCACCACTGCTACATGCTGAAAACTGCTGCACTATAGCTGACAAGATGTGCTCTAAAACCATAGCATTTCTCATCCAATTATCATGAAATTTATACAGCATCTCATATCATAAGTCTAGAGCATGAATACCAAATTTCAAGCCAATCCAATATGATTTAGTCACTCAAACTCAGACTTGATCTCAGCTAGCTCAGATTTTCAATAATGGACATATTTCAATACATTGAACTATACTTCACCAAATTGAATCAAACTTGAAACTAACTTGTTTGAACATTTTCATAAGACATATATCCATTCAATCCACTTACTAAATGTCATCTCATGAATTTATCCAACACAAATCAATCCAAATTTGATTGCTAGGCATTTAATTCATTCAATCATCTCATAGCAAGCAACATTGCATATATATCCAATTCAATCAACTCATATGCACCCAAATAAAATGATCAACTGGAGATATACCTTGGTTATCACATGATCATCCTTTTAGCAAGCTCCAACTCAAATATTTACAAGCCATCAAATATATCCAATAAATCACCACAATCTTGAATGTTGCACTTGTATGTTGTAGCATTTGGACTCCACTTATTTTGACTTGGCATTGGGATAGAATATGCACTAAGCTTTAAAACTTGATTCAACATATGATAACCAATATGAATTCAAATGAATCAAGCCTCCAATGCCGATGGTACCTACAAACAATCATCCACTTTTTGATGGTACCCAAACAAGTTTGGGTCCTCTCAAGTTAGGAGCAACATACTTAGGCAAAGCCTTAGTATAGGTAGCGGGATGTTTTGTAATTCCAACCAATGAGGTACCATTGCCATCCTTTCTAAGCATGTTAGTATTATTAATTGAACTAGGCTTAGAATTATTACCTAGGGGACATGAATGAGCCATGTGTCCCCTTTCCCGGTATGAATAGCATCTTCTCTTTGGTTGAGCCTTTTCTTCCTTGCTCATGTGATGCTCTTCATTGCCTTGCCTCTCATGAGTTGCTTGAGCATTCTTCTCAAGCTTGGTAGGACACCCTGAGGCAAAGTGTCCCATATCTTCACACTTGAAGCACTTGATGTGAGCCAAATTTCTTTTCTCAATTTGATTCTTGCTCATCATCTTGGTATCTTGGATTTGCATTGGATGCCTTCCTCTTCCACCCCTTCTTGTTTTCTTTTTCTTCTTCTCATGCTCAATGTGTGGCTTTGGTTGAGGCTCTTCTTGTTGCTTCACTAGTTTCTTGCTTGGGCACATTGAGGTGTAGTGACCCCATGTATGGCACTTGAAGCACTTGTGTTTGAGCCTTTCTTCTTCTTTCTTCAACTTGAGCTTCTCTAAGTTGGGGCATGTTTGGTGAAGATGACCCACTTCATGGCATCGGTAGCACATGAAATGAGAGAGCTTCTCTCGAGCTAGCTTCTTCATCTTCCTTTCTCTTTTCTTTTCCCCTTTGGTCATATTCCTCTTGCTCTTGTTGAAACCAAGGCCACTCTTGTCACCAAAGTTTCTTTGAGTTTTCAACATATGCTCAAAGGTGACTTTTGAGTTGTAGCACCTCTCTAACTTGTTGCTCAATTTCTTCACTTCACTTTTGAGCTCATTGTTCTCCTTTAAAATGTTAGTCTCACAAGACATAGAAGTAGAACAAGCATATATATGTGAAGAACATGGCATATCTAATAAGTCATCACAAGAGGTGGATACATGCTTTCTCCCTACATCACATGGGCTAGTCACATTTTGCAATTGATCATTTGATCCATGTGATGAGCTCTCATTAATTTTAATTTTCTTTAATAACATCTTAAAGAGAGAAGCATGTTCTTGTACCAAATTATCATGAGCAACACTAAGTTCCTCATGAGCCAATTTTAGCTCCTCATGTGAACAAGTAGTAACATAAAGTAGATGTTTTTGTTGTTCACATGTGGTTTTTAGAAATGAGTTTTCATTTTCCAATTTCATGGTTTTAGCTTTCTCATTTTCTAAAGACATGTTCATGCTAGCAAGTCTACTAACAAGCTCATCATATGAATCAACATGATCAATCACATTATCATTTGATACCTTTGTGTCACCTAGTGACATGAAGCAATGTGATGTAGTGGATGGGCTTATAGTAGCATCATCAAGGCCCGAGCATGAACCAATGTTGTCACCATCAAGTGTGCTTGGGGTAGAAACATCACTTGCAACACTTGATGCGTCATCACCATCCTTGTCAAGTGAACTTGTGGTAGATCGATCATCATCATCACTTGACCATGAGGTGGAGCAATCCTCCACAACCATCGTGTTGTGGTCATGCTCAACATCATCATGTGCAACCTCCTTGGGCTTGACATCATCGTTATCATCGGTGATAGCTCCATACTTTTCATTGAGATAGGCCCATATCTCATGAGCGGATTTGAGGTCCATGATCTTACCAAAGATGCTATCATCCAAAGATCTATACATGATGTTAGTAGCTTAGATGTCAAGATCTAGGCATTTCTCTTGTGCTTGAGTTAGATTATCTTCATCCAACACATGAGAAAAGCCTACATCTACCATCCACCACATTTGAGAGCAAATAAACTTAAAATTGCAAATCATCCAATTTTTCCACCGTGCAAAGTGTGTGCCATCAAACATGTGAGGACAATCAACATCTAGTCCATATTTTGCCATCCTCTCGGGTCGGTGAAGACCACAAATGAGAGACCGGGCTCCGATACCAATTGAAGGGTCGAGATGGCGGACTAGAGGGGGGTGAATAGTCCTTTTCTAAAAATAATCACGTCGGCAAACCGAAACAAATGCGGAATTAAAACTATCGGTCTAGCCAAGACTACACCCCTCTATCTAAGTTCACAAGCACCTCACAAAGATCCTAATTATGTAACTAAGGTGCTTTCCTTAGCAAGAGCTCTCCTAAACAATTCTAGAGCAAGGTCACACAAACCTATGCACTAGTACTTTAGCAAAGCCGGGGAGCTCCTACACAATTCTAGTAAGCAAAAGCACGAATCCACCTATGCTCACTAACAATGCTCAATAGCAAGGCAACTAATGCCAAACTAGAGAGCACAAATTACTTAGCTACACAAACTAAGCAATATGACTAACAAGGTTACACAAACTAAATTAGCCACGCAACGGTTGCTACTTCTATGCTACACAAGCAAGAACGTAACTAGCAAACTACACAAGCCAACTAGTTACAAGAGCAACTACACAAGCACAAGTATATGAAAGTAAATACAAGCTTGTGAATCGAAAGCAAACCACCGAGAAGTACACAAGGTTGACACGGTAGTTTTTCACCAAGGTTCACTTGGTTGCCACCAAGCTAGTCCCCGTTGTGGCGATACACCCACTTGATGGATCACGAGCTAATTGACTATCAAGAGTCAAACCCTCAGCGGGTGTCGCACATCCACTCTCAAGATGGGGATCCTCCAAGCCACGAGCTTTACTAGAGTTGCTCTTCGCGATCCCCGCGGGGTGAGCACAATCCCCCTCACAAATCCTCCTCCGGAGCCACGCACAATCTCCACGCGTGCTTCAACAGAGTCGCAAGCCACAAAGCCGTCTAGGAGGTGGCAACCTTCAAGAGTAACAAGCACCACCGGCTTGCAACACGATCACCTAGTGCCACTCGATGCAATCCTCTCGATGTAACGCACTAGAATCGCTCTCTCACTCGATCCGATGAACACTATCAAGCATGAGTGAGTTAGAGGGCTTTCAAGCACTACCACATAAGCCACCAAGACCAAAGTGTGCTCAGCTGCCGGCCAAGGCCGGCCAATGGGCTATTTATAAGCCCCACAACGAAATAGAGCCGTTAGTCCCCTCACTGGGCGAGTTTTGGGTCGACCGGACGCGCCGGTCGAACTGACCGGACGTGCTTGTCGAACTGACCGGACGCGCTGGTCAGTAGCGTGCTCCAACGGCTAGTTTTCGAGCGTATAAACTTATATTGACCGGACGCGCTGGTCACTAATGGGACCGGACGCGCAGGTCGCAGCGAAACAGCGAACAGAGAGGTTCCAGCAAGCTCCCGACGTGACCGGACTCGCTGCAGCGTCCGGTCACTTTCGCCCGCGAAAAACACTGACCGGACGCGCTGACCGGACGCGCAGGGGCTGACCGGACGCGTCCGGTCACGAGTCCGGTCACAGACCACTCTTTGGTAAAACGGCGATAACTCTTAGCTCCGAACTCCGATTTCGATGATCTTAGACATTTTGGAAAGCTTACTCAGAGGGCTACACAACCCACTAAAGCACTTGATTCAATTCACAATGGATCAAAGTAGTATTCCACTCTAAGAGCCATCCTAGTGTCCGGAGAACACCGAAAACATTTCTCTTTTCTCCAAGTTGACCAACTCCAACACCTTCTCCTTTGCAAATGTGCCAACACCACCATGTGTACACCACTATGTGCTTGTGTGTTAGCTTTTCACAAATATTTTCAAAGGGTTAGGCACTCAACTTGCCTCGCCACTCGATCCTAACACGTATGTAAAGTTAGATCGCTCAAGTGGCACTAGATGACCAATATGCAAACAAGTTTGCCCCTCTTAATAGTATGGCCATCTATCCTAAACCCGGTCATCAACTTCTCTACACACCTATGACCGGTAAAATGGAAATGCCCTAGGTTATACCTTTGCCTTGCGCATTCCACTCCATCTCCTCCGATGTTGATACAACACATGCACCAACCATATCACAAATGATATGATCCACTTCATATCATCACGTGACCGTATTGGTTCATCGATCTTGACCTCACTTGCTCTTCACCGTTGCCTCGGTCCTTCGGCGCCAAGCCATCACAACTTGTCCTTCACCCTAGCAACCGGTCCATCAAGCCAAGCCTCATCTTGATCTTCTCCACCTTGGTCACATGACTCCATGTCATGTCTCATGTGCAATAGCCTCCTTCATGACACCATCACATGTATACTAATCGCCTGTGTATCTCACATAACCACATATTAGTCCACCTAAGTTGTCACTTAATTACCAAAACCAAACAAGGACCTTTCAATGGTCAGCATAATATGACAATTTTGCAATGGCACTCTGCTACACATGGGCGAGGATAGACATAGCGAAGAACTGGAATGCGCTGCATCCCACTCACTCAACAACGAACTACATATAGAAGTAGCTAAGTCAACTAAATATTCTAAAAATTAAAGGATGATTTAATTTTGTGACCATAAGTAGAACCCAGAAAAAAAAAGTGACGTCCTTATTAACATAACTAAATTATCATATGATTCTGACAACAATGTATAAATATCTATATTAATTTGAAGAAATATAAAAATACATGTGTACATCTTAATCCTTTACTCAGGAATTCAAAATATTCATTGTGTAAAGAACTTATGTCTCAAACCTTGCGCAAATAACTAATAGGGAAAATAACAGACTCACCATAGTTATTAATGGTCAGTGTAATCTGACAACTTTGCAATGACACTCGGCACTTAATACCATTTGTTAAGCGGATCTGTCAGTGAGAGAGGGCTTTTCAGAGCTGCTGAACCAAACAGGCTTTTGACTTTCTTACAACTACTTTTCTACATCTACTTTTTCAAAAGCCACGGCTCACAGCTACTTTTCTAAAAGCCATAGCCCAACCAAACATGGCATAAAAAACACGGTTCAGCTGAAAGGCAAAGATTATTACTGTTCTAATTAAAAAAGAAAATGGAAAAATGATCTCTTCTTAGCACGGATAAAAAAAACAGCACGGCGTTGATGGACTGGAGACCGGACCCGGACTCGTTGTGATATTTTCCCTTAATTAATAATTGTCATTTTTATTAACGAAAACTGCGGTGTCAAATTGCAAAATTGGGCCGGCCCGTGGGCTGCGAATATGGGCTTCGTGGTCGGACGAGGAAGCCCACAGGCCCAACATCTCTGTACTGTACTTTCCCTGCCTCAAAGAGGGAGGGCGCCGGAGGAAGAAACGAGGAAAGGCGAGCCCGATAGATAGAAAAGCGTTGGCGACGCCGCCGGCGAGCGAGGAGCCTTCAGTCTTCAGCCCCCGTGGAGGATCCGATCCGAAGCGAGAGACCTGAAACCTGCGGCTGCGAGGGACGCGGGACCACGACGAGCGTCGTCCGCGCCAAGCAACGGTGAGGCCGTCTCCGATCTGAACTTTTTTTTCCTCCTGTTCTTAGTCGACATGGTGACAGCAAGAGAGAGAGAGTTGGGAATCGGGATGGATCATGGAACCCCCAAGGGCCACTTGCTCCTCCGATTCAACTGACCTCGGTTGATGATTGGCCTACTTGCTGCTATAGAAAGAGATTATGTTTATTGTTTGCCAGTTATGTGCTACTGGAATCCCTGTGTGTCATGCAGATGTTCGGTGTAATTCCTGCTCAGAATTACAAGATCCGTGCTGAAATTATGTGCCCAAAAAATTGTTGCCCACTTTTTTTCCGCTTACCCGGGGCAGTGCTTAGAACTTTGTAGTCCTTGTGCTGCTTGCTACTCCAACTGACACTGTTGTTGTTTTCCCAATAATCAGGTATTTTTCTTGTTCAGAGCACAGACAAGATGGTTAACGCAATCAAGGGGCTGTTCATCTCCTGGTAAGCTCCTGATACAGCTGAAAATCCGTTGTTTTTATTTCTTCCTCCCTTCCTTCCTCCCTTTACACGCCCTGTTCGTTTGGATTTATCAGCAGAATCAGCAGCCATCCAGCAGTGTTTTTCTCTCACAACAAACCAGCGAACAGTGCTTTCAGCACAATAAACCAGCGAAACGAACAGGCTGACAATTGTTGATACATGATTGCAATTCTTCTGTTTTCCGTCCCCCAGTGATATACCTATGGCGCAGTTCATCGTTAACCTGAACGCCTCGATGCCGCCATCGGAGAGGTTCATCGTGCACATGCTTGATCCTACTAACATGTTTGTGCAGCCTCATGTGGCCCACATGATCAGGAGCAAGATAGGGGAGTTCAGGGATCAGAACAGCTACGAGAAGCCGCAGTGAAGGATCCCATTCTACCTCGCAGTTGGCTTCGTTGCCTCTTCCTCCAAAGATGCTTGCCATACCATTTTCTGTGGAGCTGCTATAGAATAATATCTAGTCGTGTTGGGTACTGTCAGAAAATGCCATATTGCAGTGGCCTGCTCTGTATCCGGATCGAACCTTTTCTTACTTTGGGGTTTGGGTCGGTGCTGATAAATTGAAGCTAAAATTTGTTGCCCTTTCTCCTTTCAATCAAACCAACGCCCTGTTCGTTTGGACTTATCAGCAGAATCAGCAGCCATCCAGCAGTGTTTTTCTCTCACAACAAACCAGCGAACAGTGCTTTCAGCACAATAAACCAGCGAAACGAACAGGCTGCAAACCAAAACAAGACAATTTGTTGCCCTCGAGGCTTCGAGGAGGGTACGTCTTGCATGTATTTCTGTTGTGAGCTGAGCCCCAAGGAGAAAGCACTGCTACTTTACTGAGATAACAATCTACTGAACGGTGACGACTGACGAGAAACAGCATCCCATTTTCCTTGAGATGCACCCTAGCATCGTTTTGCGCATCGTGTTGTGGTATACAGTAAGATATGTATTATTTTCTAAGCAGTGGCGGAGGCAGGATAGAGGATAGGGGGCTAAAACAATGGAGATGTTGATTTGCACGAAGATTTAATGGTGAAATCAAGCTTTTGCTACAGTGATTAGTGGTGAAATCAAGCTATTGGGGTGGGGGGGGGGGCTGCAGCCCACCCAGCCCCCTGGTGGATCCGCCACTGTTTCTAAGTACAAACTGCATCCATGATTGATTTCTTATAAGAGAGAAACTGCATTCAGAATTTGGGACAGAGGAAACTGCGACCTCCTGATTTTTCTTAAGAAAGAAACTGCATTCACAGCAGGGGGAAACGGAAATGATGGGCCAGCAGAAGGCAACATGCATGTTTCATCTTCTGCTAAAAGTACAATTCCCACCCCTCTTTGGGGGAAATGGAAATACTACGGTGCAGGCGTCCGTCCGTTCGGACGCCACGCTTAACCAACCCAACAGGCCTGCTCCCCTATACCTTCCTTCACGGTTTCTCCAAAAAAAAAGATAGTGATATTTCCCAACTCGCACGGGTGTCACGGCGTTCCCCGCCGCTTGCCTTCTCTGGCACGGTTGTCGCTCGTTGCAGCCTTCTCCAACGCTGAGGCGCCTCGCTGTGGGCACGACACCCACCCGCCACGACCTTCTCCAACGCGGGGGTGCCTCGTCGTGCGAGGCCGCACCCGGCCGACCACTACTGCCGCCTTCACCACGGTTACTGCACGCCCCCTATCGTGGGGGCAGCGTAGCCGCTCACCGGGGGTTGCGCAACCCACCTCCTAGACCCATCGCAGCCTTCTCCACCAGAGCGGCGAGCTCTACACCGGTGAACTTCACACGCCGACGAGCCTTCATTCCCAAGCAGCAAGGAGAAGTTGCGTTGAAAGCACATGTTGCAAACATATGTTTGACATGTTTCAAATATTTCAGGTTATGTTGCAAATGTTTTTGTATCGGTGTTGCAAAAGTAGATCGGAATGTTGCACATGTTGCAATGACTATGCATGTATGTTTCAAGTGTATGTTTCGAATGTTTCATCTGTATGAGACATATGTTGCAAATGTTTTCATCTTGATGTTGCAAAAGTAGATCTGGATGTTGCATATACATACATGTTGCAACCATATGTTTCAGGTGTTTTATACGTATGTTGCAAGTGTTTCATCTAGATGTTGCATATGTTTGCAATGGTTCAAATGTTTTTTAGGTGTTTTGCAAGTGTTTGAGACACATGTTTCAAGTGTTTCATCTGTCTTCTTTTGTATGTTGCAACTGTTGCATCTGGATGTTTCAAAAATAGATCATGTGTTGTACATCGAATGCGTGTGAGAAGCGGCTGGCGGCGCGGGTGCGCTGCTGGGGTGCTCGCTCACTCGCTGATTGGCCCTCTAAACTTCCATTCTCCTTCCCACTCTCACTCCCACAAAAATAAATAAAAGGTTTTTAAACTTCTATCTCCAAACTCTTGTTGCCTCCTTTTAGTTACCTCCAACCAAACGTGCATGTTTCCTATACTCATTCCCACGTATCCCCTCTTTTTCAAATTATAGAACGTTGTAGCTTTTTTTTTTTCAGAAACACAGTTTTTGTTACGCAATTGATATACACTATGTCAAAATATATAGGAAAAACAATGTATGTACACAAAAATCAAAACATTCTTCTTTTTCACCGTTCTCAGAGGGAAAAAGAGAAGAAGAAAAAAAGAAACTTTGGAGCTGGGTGAGAGAGACAATTTGGGAGGGAACGGCGGCATCTCTTTTTTGGTAGTCAGTGTTTTGTTCTGAGGGGTATAGAGGAGGAGGTGGTTTCTGTTGGCGTGTGGTGTGACCTGGACCCTGGTAATCCCAGCAGCAGTACTACTACTATGTTTAAGCTTTCAATCAAATAATAGTGGGTCAAGGTGACAACTGGCAAGGTCTTTGGTCCAAAGAAATTAAGCTTTGTTTCAGTGTACGTTGACCCTCTCTACCTGAGTGATGAACCAATCCCAATCCCAATCCCAATCCCAGAGGAAAAATATAAAACCGGCCGGCAGCATAGGATCGGAGAGCGAGCCGATCGAGGAAGAAGCTTCAGCGAAGGGAAGCCTCCTACCCACCCTGCTCCTTCCCTGCTGAGCTCAAGAGTCAAGAGTCAAGACTGAAGAGTGACGAGGGCCGGGACATCCATCGCTTATAAGTTATAGCTAGTAGCCACCCCACCCAACTCATCCTAAGCTAAGAATAAGATCCAGCAGTGAAGAGAAGAAGGGACCGATAATCGATCGCGTTGGAGATGGCGCGGCCGACGACGACACCGCCACTCCACGGCGACGGCCACGCGCCGGCGGCGTCGGCGGCCGCGGCTTCGATGCAGGCGATGTCGTCGTCCCTGTTCCAGAGATGGCAACGGGTACCCGAAACCCGAGTACCCGACGGGTATTACCCGATAAAGAGGCGGGTATGGAATGAATTTTCTACCCGTGGGTATGTTATTGAGCAAAATCCTATACCCATCGGGTATGCGGGTACGGGTGCGGGTGTATACTACCCATACCTGCATACCCGCGGGTAAGACATACCCGCAAAAATAACTAGCCAACCTCAGTTATTTTAGCGCATATAAATCATGAATTTGGCCCATTGAGACATCCACTATATTTCTAATAGATTGTCTTTGTTGTAATGATGCTAATAATATTTGTTAGCATGTTTGTAACTTGTTGGAAGCTTAGAATTATTTATTTTTGCATGTGACTATTTGATATTTTTAGATAATTTTCGGGTATGTTATCGGGTACGGGTTACCCGTCGGGTGAGAATTACCCGGCGGGTACGGGTATGGAACTATTTTTTTACCCGCATGCGGGTACGGGTAACCCGACGGGTAAAATTTTGCGGGTGTGGGTACGGATACGGGTGAGCACTACCCATCGGGTATGTACCCGTCGCCATCTTGACCCTGTTCTGGGGCGACCGCGCGGTGGTGCTATTCGCGGGCTGGCCCGGCGCGCGGGGCCTCGGGTCGTACCTCCTCTGCCTGCTCTTCGTGCTCGCCCTCGCCGCGCTCGCCGAGGCGCTCCACGCGGTGTCCGCCCACGTCGCCCAGCGCTGGCGCCGCCGCGGCGCCGTCGTCCCAGCGCTGCTGCTGCTGCTGACGGCGGTCCACGCGGCGCGGATGGGCGCTGCCTACCTCCTGATGTTGGCCGTCATGTCGTTCAACGGCGGCGTGCTCCTCGCCGCCGTGGCCGGCCACGCGCTCGGCTTCCTCCTCACCCGGAGCTGGGCGGCCAGGGCGGAGGACCTGGAGGCTGGACATGGGGCCGGCGCCGGCGCCGGCCGTGGCCGCGACCTTGTCCGTCCCTCGGATGACGCCGCCCAGGCCTAGATTACGGTGCAAATCAATAAACAAATGGCTGTATCCATCGTGTGCTCTTGGAATATTGGCATTATATATTTGGCATGCCTTTTCTTTTCTTTTTCTTTTTGGTAGATGTAAATGAATCCATGTCCTTTTCTTTTGTGTGCTATATTATGGATGGATGCTTTTTGTATTGTTATTAGATACCACGACTAATGGGCCTTTCTAAGCAAAAGTTCCCAGTAGTGAATTGCTGTGATGCTTTGAGTAGTCCCCACTCACCAGTGATCAGTCTCCGGAAGATCCATTTGATTTACTTATTTATTACTGCTCTCTCTATTAAAAAAATTCCAATTCATTTTAGTTTTACACATTTCCTAGACTCAAGTTACCTGATTTCCAGCGAGATTTCAGACGATGACTTTCTTTTTCCTCCTCTGGTTCGGGGGTTCGGTGTTACAACCTTAGGGAGATTTGTTGTTTCCGGGCTTAGAAGGAGGGGCCCGGGGGAGGCCGGTTGGACAAGCGGTGGCAGCGGGTAGATTGGCGGCGAGCTCGATGGCAAGGGCGCTGCCGAGCAGGCGGTGCGAGACATTTGATTGGCAAGAGCCGGTGGCGGGGGCGACGACCATAGAAAAAGAACAAGAGACATACTGATTAGTGTGATGGCGGCGGAAGCGGCAGTGCGCCGCTGGAGCCCGGGAGGTGGTGGATGTGAGGGTGCTGAGGCCGGATCTGAAGGAGAAGCTCGATTTAGCGACGGTCGTGGTCAATGGCGGCGGCGGAGGCGGCGTGGACACCGCTAGAGCCTGGGTGGTGGAGGCGGGGGCGCCCACGCTGGATCTGAAGCATCGGGTTCGGGTTAGAGTGGCTGTGGTTGAGAGTGGTGGTAGAGGCGGCGTGGACCCCTCCTGAGCTGGGCGGGGTGGGTAGTGGTGGGGGAGCGCGAGGGAGCGGTGGCGGGGAAGCGCGAGGAAGAAGAAAAATTAGGTGCCTTGGTTATAGCAAAGCCCTTAGTTTTATGCTAACTTAAACTTCTCTAACTTTAACTAACTTTATAGAAAACAACATCAACATTTATAATATCAAATTAATTATATTAAGTTTCTTTGTTTTAAAAAAAAATACGACTTGGTTGTGCTTTCATTGAATATGCAGATGTTAATATATTTTCCCCAAAGCTTAGTCAAGTTAGAGAAGTTTAATTGAAAGCAAAACTAATTTGAGCTGTAATTTGGAAGAGACACAACTACAGAAAAACTTATGCGAGGCGTTTGGGAATAGGCCTCGGAGGCGGGCGGGAATTTCACCGCCTCGGTCGGGCATTTTTATTAACCGAGGCGATCACAATCAACTGTCTCGCAAAATCAATTTACGAGACCCGCCTCTAAAAATACCCCCATTTTCGGAGGCAGCCTCTTATGAGGCTCGCCTTGTTTAATATTCCCCAGGCCCAGGCGAGGCCCGATAGCCGGAGTGAGTATAAATATAGGAGGTTAGGGTTTCTGATTCACTCCTCTCTCTCCCCATCACGTAGTCGCGCATCTCTCTCTCTCTCTCTCTCTCTCACCCGAGCGTAGTCGCGGCTCCCTCCCCACCCAAGTGCACCCCTCCCTACCCGAGCACGCCCCTCCTCCCCACCCTCCGAGAAGGCCGGCGACGACGCTCCTCCCTCTGTATGGCGCGACAGCACTCCTCTCTCCCCTTGGCGCGGCGACGCCCCTCCCTCCCCACCCGAGCGCACCCCTCCTCCCCACCCTTCGAGCAGGTCGTCTGTGGCGCCCCTCCCTACCCTAGCAGTGCCGGCGGTGGCACCCCTCCCCACCCTCCGAGCAGGCCGGCGGTGGCAAACCTCCCTCCCCATGGCGCAGCGGCGCTCCTCCCTCCCCTCCGACTTGCCTTTCTTGGGGTTGTAGCCTAATCCCTCTTTGTTAAGAGAGAACCTTTGGCTACCTAAGCACTTAAGCAAGCGGGCCTCACCACCATAGGCCTTGCCTAGGGCGTGAGTGAGCTCATCCACCTCTTTCTTGAGAGTCTCATTCTCAACCATTAGTGAGGCATCACAAGTGAAACCATCACTAGTAGAGGAGGTAGAGTTGGTGGTGGTGGATGAAGAGCTACAAGAAGGGTTAGCATTTGACATGATGATAGGTTCATAAGAGGATTCATCAATTATATCACATGTAACACCTATATCACATGATACAACAACCTCCTTCTTTGCTTGTTGCTCAAGTAGCAATGAGTGAGCTTTTTCAAGCTTGGAATGAGCCTTACCAAGATCCTCATGGTCTTCCACTAGACTCTCACGAGTGGTCTTAAGCTCACTAAGAACTTTCTCAAGTATTGCTACTTTTATTGAAAGCTTCTTACACTCCTTGTTTTTGGCAATAGCTATGTCTCTAGTTTGTTGCATCAAGTCATATAGTTGTTCTTTAGTTGGTTCATCATCATCTTTTTCATTATCATTATCACTATCATTATCATTATCATTATCATTATCACTATCATGAGCATATTCCATTTCACTTTCATCATCACTCTCATCATATAAATACCTTAGTTTCTTTGGCCATGAGGCATGGAGAGGATGAATCAAATAGTGATGGCTTCTTGTTGATAGCAATGAAAGCAAAAGCCTTGTTGGATGATGATTCTTCTTCATCATCATCATCACTTTCCCAAGTGACCACATAGGCTCCATTCTTGCCCTTCTTGAAAGTCATCTTGGCTTCTCTCTTTTTCTTCTCAAACTTGCCCCTCTTGTTCATCTTCTTCTTGTCATAGGGACATTCGGCTTAGAGATGTTCGGTGCTATCACAATTGAAGCACTTCCTTTGTTGCTCATTGCTTTTAAAATGTTCATTTCTCTTTTTGAAGCCTCTTCTCTTAATGAACATGTGACCCATTTTCTTGACTACAAGAGCAAGTGCCTCATCATCAATTTCAAAATCTTCATCTTCATTATTGTCTTCTTCTTCTTTAATGATGGTAGCTTTGCCCTTGGAGAAGGTGGCCTTGAATGCCACAGTCTTCTTATTCTTTTCTTCCTCCTTCTCCTTCTCATCAACATCTTGATCATACTTGTCAAAGGTCAATACCTCTCTAAGCAAATCATTGGGCTTTATTGCATCAAGCCCATCTCTTTGTAGCATCATGATCAACATTTTGAATCTTTTTGGTAAGCTCAACAAGAATTTGTGGCAAAAATATTGGTCTTGTGTCTTATGCCCTAATCTCTTGAGATCATTCACAATGACTTGCAATCTATGAAACATCTATAAGATTGTTTCTTCTTCTTTCATCTTGAAGTTCTCAAACTCACTCTTGAGCCCATATAGCTTGGCACTCTTCACAACCTTAGTGCCCTCATATGTTTCACTCAACCTTATCCATACTTCACTAGCAAATTCCAAATCCTTGATGCCCTCAAATACTTTTGTGTCAATACCATTGTAAAGTGTATTGAGAGCCATTCTATTACATGTTCTATTTACTCTATCTTCATCGGTGAGATGATCGGGATCAATGATAGCAAAATCATTCTCGGTGACTTGCAATACTCTCTCATGAATAGAACCAAGGTACATTGTCATTTTTCTCTTCCAATGAGCAAAAGAACTAACACCATCAAAGAACGGTGGCTTGCCCCCAACATGATTGAACACAATTTGAGCCATTTTTCACACCGAAGGATGTTAAGCCTTGATTAAAACGGTGACCACGGCTCCAATACCACTTGTAAGGTCCTAGATGGCTAAAGGGGGGTGAATAGCCTATAAAAAATCCTACACAAGCCACTAAGCAAACTTGTTAGAATAACAAACGGCGCAAAGCAAGTTTTGCTTAGCCTACGGTTGTGATGCAAGCCTCCTATCCACAAGTCTAGTAGATTATGATCTCTAGTTCACAAAAGGGCTATGTCACTAATTTTACACTAGTGAGCAAGCTAACAACTACTAGCAAAGGCTACTACTAGAGCTACACAAGATAATCTAGTAAATGTAAATGCAAGAGAGAGGATTGTGTATCTTATACCAACGGTGTAGTGAAGATGTTGCCAATCACCAAGATGATATACAATCAATCAATATTGACAACAACACAATATGAAGACCAATCACCGGGAGACAAGAGACACAATATTTTTATTCACCCGGTGTTCACTTGTGCACCGACAAGCTACATCACCGGTTATGTCGACCAACACTTAGATGGTTCCTCGGTGTGACCCTCAAGTCACTTGCCCCTCAAGGCACGCCCCGCAAGGCACCACAAGACACCACTCTCAAGTGAGGTAACTCAATGACACGCGCAATCCACTAGAGTTGCTTTTGGCGCTCCGCCGAGGAAAGCACAAGAACCTCTTACAATCAACCGGAGGTGGCCAAGAACAATCTCCTTCTCTTGCCAACGCCTCCAACAATCTCCAAGCCAGCTAGGAGCGATACTCTCCAAGAGTAACAAGAAATCCACCGGCTAAACCACCCACAAGTGCCACTAGATGCCCTCAAGCTATGCAATGCACTTTTAGGATCACTCAATCTCACTTTTGATTTGCAATCAAGCAAGAGAGATGAGTGGGAGATGAAGCTCTAGCTCAAAGGATGCACAAGTATGTTAGAAATCACGAGAGACCTCCCCAAGGGCCGGTCAACAAGTATTTATAAGCATCCCATCCAAATAGAGCCGTTATACCCCTTCACTAGGTCCTTTTCGGGATGACCGGACGCGCCGATCATAACTGACCGGATGCGCTCAACCGCGTCCGATCCTCCAACGGTCACTGACCCCAACGGTCAAACCAACGACCGGACGCGCCTAGGGCAACGACCGGACGCGCCTGTCAAACGACCGGACGCGCCCGTCAAACGATCGGACGCGTCGATCGCGCTGTTCCGCGCGCCCGCGAAGCAACGACCGGACGCGCCCCTTGCAACGACTGGACGCGAGAGTGCCCGCGTCTGGTTAGAGTCCAGTAAGCTCCCTCAACGATCGGACGCGTCCGATCGTGTGCGACCGGACGCGCCACGCGTCCGATCGTCCTTGCGAACTGCAGATTCCTCTAGGTGACTGATCGGACGCGCAGGTCCCGCGAGTGACCGGACGCGCCGGTTGCAAACCCTAGTACCCGCGCGCCAGACTGCTGACCGGACGTGTCCGGTCATACCATGACCGCGTTCGGTGCAGCGTCCAGTCACCTCTGTGACCTCCGTTCGCCTTCGTTTCTTTTCTGACTTTCGGCGTAGTGGAAAATAGGCATTTCAACTCCTCAAAAACGCCTGAATCCCGCGCTCGCAAGCTCGGCGGGAGGGAGAGAGAGACCCAAACCCTCTCTACCGCTTAAACTCCAACGCCTTCGCAAATGTGCCAATACCAACAAGTGATCACCACCTTGTGCACGTGTGTTAGCATTTTCATAAACATTTTCGAAGGTTTTCCAGTTAGCTCACTAGGCCCTACATGCAATGCACTTCATGAATTCACCTAGTGGCACCCATGCGTCGAATAACCGATAAGACTTCCCCTCTTAATAGTTCGGCTATCGATCCTAAACCACTCACACCCTCTATGGTGTTTTGAGTGTAAAACAAAATGGTCCTATGGTTATACCTTTGCCTTGAGCCCATTTTGTTTTTTCCAAAAGATATGATCCACTTCATATCATCACATAACCGTCTCGATCCATCAACCTTAACTTCACTTGCTCTTCACCGTTGCATCGGTCCATCGACGCCAAGTCTTGCTCAAGCTTCACCATCGCATGGTCCTTCGCTTCGAAGCCTCGACTTTCCCTTCACCTTCACAGCCGGTCCATCGAGCCAAGCATCATCTCGGTCTTTACCATTTTGGTCACATGAGTCAATATCATGTCTTATATTCAATGACCACCTTTATCTAAATCATCCACTTAGATACAAAGGTTAGTCCTAGGTTTCATCAATTAGCCAAAACCAAACTAGAGACTTTCAGTTACCCATATGTGGGTTTCTTCACACTAACATAGCACGACCTAAGCTGCGAAATGAGCCTAGCTCAGCTGGTTAGGTTCCTTGTGATAGAACCTGTCTATCGGGTTCAAGTTTTCAACTTGGCATGGGTAATCGTATTTTCCTAAATTTATTCCAGGATTTAAAGGCGTTGTGCTTTTCAGTGGTATGCGACTGTCTTATCGACAGCGAGGTGCTTGTAGTGACTTTGAGGGTAGGGTTTGCGTACTTATGTTCATAGGGGTGAGTGTTCGTGCGTGTTGAGCGTCTGCGTCTATACTTGTGTAATTCACAAAAAAAATAGCACCACGTAAGCTAAAAGGTTGTGAACGTTACTACCTTAGGGCTACAATTAGGATACCTATAAGTATTTTAAGAACTTTAGGTCTATAATTTTATAGTTTGGGGCCTAAATAAGAACGGAACCGCTCTAGCCCTAGCGTCCGATCCTCCAAAAATTTATAGGACGGACTCACCAGGCTCATGTGTCTCATGGACAACCACTTATTCCCTAATTAATTCCTATCCACTCATTTCTCAGCCTCCACTGACACCACCTCCTGCTCTTTCTCTTCTTTAAACTCCTCACTCCTCCCATCCTCTCTAGGCGAATGACACAACGAGCTCAGCCATCCCTATCCTCCTCTCACACTCACGAGGCACGAGTCGCTGCTGTTCATGTCGCTTGATGGGATAGTTTCGACTGTGATCGGCGGTGGCAGCTATCTGAATGTGGCGCCTACTACTGTGGTTCTGCCTGCCCGCACTAACCGTGCGTCGCCGCCGCGGGATGCGTTCGCTGCGCGGCCCTCGGGCAGCCGGATGATTCGGAGGCGTCCTTGGACATCGTGCTGGGCTACATCAACCGCATGCTCATGGCCGAGAACATCGACGATAGGTCCAAGCACTACCTAGAGCATCGTGTGCTGTTCGCTCCGGTGCTGACGACCTCCTCTCTATCTCTCTCATCTGGATGGACAACACCTGAGCACCGCTTGTTGGCTATCGCAGTCCGTAGTTCCGCACCAGGTAGGCCATGGCTACCGACGGCGCCGTGTTTCAGACATATGTTTCATGTATTTCATTTATATGTTGCAAAAATAGATCTAGACATTGCAAATGACAATATACACATGTTGCAAGCGTATGTTTTGAGTGTTTCAGACGTATGTTTTAAGTGTTTCATATGAATGTTGCATAAGTAGATCTGGATGTTGCATAACATGCATGTTGCAAGCGTTTGTTTCAAGTGTTTCAAGTGTTTGATATGTATGTTGCAATTGTTTCATCTGGATGTTGCATATGTTTTGCAATTGTTACACACGTGTTTTCAAGTATTTCAGGTGTTTTTGCAAGTGTTTCAGACGCATGTTACAAGTGTTTTAGCTGTTTTGAACGTATGTTGTAAGTGTTTTATATGATGTTTCAAAAGTAGATCAGGATGCTACACATGTTGTAATGTGCCCCACCTATCACAACCTCCTACTGTAGTTGCTGGGGCGTCGTGCATGCGTGTGGAGAGCGGAGGGAGATGGCGGCAGGGGCGTAGGCAGTCCTTGCGTGCGCGCGGGAAGCAGGGAAAGCACAACAGGCGTGGAGGGCAGCGTCGCAGCAGGAAGTGCTTGAAGCAGCGGGGAGGAGAGGGGCCCAGGAAACGTTCGGACGCGTGCGTTCGTGCGCAAGTCTGGACGCTAGTAGTGACGAAATAAGAATACTTAACTAATATAGTCCAGAGACTGCCTGTGTACTTTAGTAGTACTCTCTACTATATTTGTTTTTTAGCAGAAATTGCGTCCATTTATGAATGGATCTTATAACAAGAAAGAAAGTGCATTTGGAATTGGGCCCGGAGACTGGGCCGAATAGCGGCAATGGCGGTAAAGTAGTAAACAAGGAAAGCTACAACAAAATCGTTTCCTCCTCGGATTCGTTGCCGTACGTTGTGGGAATACCCAGCCCACCAGGATAGATAAATACTGTAGCAGTAATATAGATCGATAGATAGGATAGATAGAGTGGACACCCCAACGCGCCGAAACAAAAACAAAGCGAGGGAGGTCCGATCAATCCAACACTCATCCATTCATTCAGAAAACATGGTTAACGCAATCAGGGGCGTGTTCATCTCCTGGTAATTAATTAACTAACCTCAATTCTTCAGTGCACGCATCATATATTTTTTTTAAATAAAAAGAACATTCTCTTTTTATCTGTTTCCTTTGTCTTTGAGGATGACGTTCTTTTTCATCAATCATCATCATAATAACTGCTACTACTAATCCACACTAGCTCTTGCATTGTCTGATCCAATCCATCCTTTTTTTTTGGCTTTCTTGGCCAGTGATGCGCCCATGGCGGAGTTCGTCGTCACGCTGAATGAATCCATGCCTGAATCCGAGAGGTTCATCCTGTACAGGCTCGACGACACACACATGTACGTGCTGCCTCATGCGGCGGCCATGATCAGGCGCGAGATCGCAGAGTTCAGCAAGCGTAACTGCAGTAACTTGAGGCCGAAGCGGCAGAGCAAGATCGCTACTGTCAAATCCAATTTCCAGGATGCATGATGATACTGATATATCTTAATTATTCTGTTAGGACGACTGTTATGGAATGGATGTATAGTACGTAAATGCATTATCAGTTGAGTGGATTTTCGTACTTGGATCTTACGTGTACAGTTGTACTTATTTCTGTTACTTGTGAATCACGCATGGGTTACATATGTGAACTTTCTATGAACTTGCATTGGCCACTCTGCAGATAAAACTAACCGTCTCAAGAACATAAAACCTTTTTTTTGTGGAACAAATTGTCACGATAGTGTGTTACTCTTACTCGCTTGCACGTGCTTCACTAGCAAGCAAAGGTATACATACGTCAGTGCTGACTTTATTAGTATGGCCTGCAACTGCAACTCTGCAAGAGCATATATGAGCATGCCAAACACGGCATGTTCTGTGCACATGACGCATGCAGTATATGATGCAGCAGATGCCCCTGTTTTACTCCATGTAGCAAGCAAGCGTGGTCCAAGAGATCGAATCGATCGATCGATCGATAGCGTGTTCCTTTGCGAAACAGAAACATAATCTATAATCCTCCAGTGGCCTGCAACTGCAATGCAAATAGGCAGACATACTAGAAGCCACAGCCTCAGATGTGTGCCATGCATGTTGAGCTAGCAGAGACAGGAACCATTAGCCTGCCTGTTATGTAAAGGACTCGAGACCACTGACAAAGATAGCTCATCCATGCATCAGATCAGGTCGGGGACTTGCGGTTGTTGGTTCCACTTCCACGTACAGTGGTGTGTGTTCCTTCAGCTCAGTTGAGTTCAAGCTTCAGTTCAGAGTTCAGACCTGAGCGAGATGCACGCACGCATGCGTTTCTTCCTCTGGCTGAATAGGTTGGCCGGTTCAGACTTCAGAGTCACTGAGATTCCCTCCTCTCTGGCTCTCTCTGAACTTTGCGGCCAAGGCACCGTTTAGATGCCAAAAATTTTGCCAAAATTTTCAGATTCCCCGTCACATCGAATCTTTAAACGCATGCAAGAAGCATTAAATATAGATAAAAAATAAAACTAATTACACAGTTTAGACGAAATGGACGAGACAAATCTTTTAAGCCTAATTAGACTATGATTGGACAATATTTGCCAAATAACAACGAAACTGCTACAGTAGCGTTTCGCCAAAAATTTTGCCAACTAAACAGCCTCCAAACAAACAACAAGCATCTGCATGCTCTCCATCTCTGCACCCGGCAATCCGGCACGCATGCTTGGAAGCAAAGTCTGGGATTCAGAGATAAACCAAAGCTTCAAGCCTTGGCATCATTCAGGAAACACTCATTGGCTCTGTTGCCGGCCGCCCACATTTCCCATTCCCCTTTCAGGCTTTTACCCACTACACACACCATGCCTGCCTTCGCTTTGCTTCCAAGCGACCCGACCCACTACGCAATACGCATGCACGCACCGTCAGAATCATGAGTATATATACGTGCATTGTGTCATCCATCGGCAAACAGCAACCTCTCTTCTCCTTCTTACTCCCACTGACATGGCTTCGTCTTCTGCTCGTCCGGCGGTTGCTGCCGTCCTCCTGCTGTGCCTGCTGTGCGGCGGCAGCGCGTGGTTGCAGGCGGCGGCGGAGGCGCGCCCCCACCACATGGACAGCGACAGCGACGACTTCTTCTCCATCGTGGGGTACTCGCCGGAGGACCTGGGTCACCACGACCGCCTCATCAAGCTGTTCGAGGAGTGGGTGGCCAAGTACCGCAAGGCGTACGCCAGCTTCGAGGAGAAGCTGCGCCGCTTCGAGGTGTTCAAGGACAACCTGCACCACATCGACGAGGCCAACAAGAAGGTCACCAGCTACTGGCTCGGCCTCAACGCCTTCGCCGACCTCACGCACGACGAGTTCAAGGCCACCTACCTGGGCCTCCTGACGCCGCCGCCGGCGAAGACGACGACGACGACGACCAGTCCTTTCAGGTACGGCGGCGTGGGCGACGACGAGGTTCCCACGTCCGTGGACTGGCGGAAGAAGGGCGCGGTAACGGAGGTGAAGAACCAGGGGCAGTGCGGCAGCTGCTGGGCCTTCTCGACGGTGGCGGCGGTGGAAGGGATCAACCAGATCGTGACGGGCAACCTCACGTCGCTGTCGGAGCAGGAGCTGGTGGACTGCAGCACCGACGGGAACAACGGATGCAACGGCGGCGTCATGGACTACGCCTTCTCCTACATCGCCTCCAGCGGCGGGCTCCGCACCGAGGAGGCCTACCCGTACCTCATGGAGGAAGGCGACTGCGACGACAAGGCACGCGACGGCGAGCAGGTCGTCACCATCTCCGGCTACGAGGACGTGCCGGCCAACGACGAGCAGGCGCTCGTCAAGGCGCTCGCGCACCAGCCCGTCAGCGTCGCCATCGAGGCGTCCGGCAGGCACTTCCAGTTCTACAGCGGGGTACGTCGTCGTAGTCGTCGTCGTATATATACGTGTAGTGTAGCTATGCATTACCAACCTCGATCTCCATCCGCCATTGTTGCAATGCTCGATCTCATTCATGCATGTGCATGGCACTGGCAGGGCGTGTTCGATGGCCCGTGCACAGCCGAGCTGGACCACGGCGTGGCGGCGGTGGGGTACGGCACCAGCAAGGGGCAGGACTACATCATCGTCAAGAACTCGTGGGGCAGCCACTGGGGGGAGAAGGGGTACATCCGGATGAAGAGGGGCACCGGCAAGCCGGAGGGCCTCTGCGGCATCAACAAGATGGCATCCTACCCAACCAAGGACCAGTAGTGACGATCTACTGATCGATCGATGTCGATGCCATGGCAATGCATGCCATGACATGCCATGCATGGTGGATGGATCATATCAGATCTTCCCTTCCCTCTCATCTGATTGTTTCGATCTCGATCGTTTCCCCTTTTCACGAATGTTTTTTTTACACATTAAGTAATTTCTCGATCGGACATGGGACCGATCGAGAAAGAACGACAAACATGCACTCAAGCACGAGCTACGTTTGTTTGTGTTTCAGCTTCATTTGGTACGTTGAAATGATGGATGGAATAAAGTGGTTTTTGTCTTGCAGTGTAAATACGCTGAAATTTGTTATTATTCGTATATTTTTTCTAATTTGAGTTTACATCTTAATTTTTGCTTATGAGTTTACATATGAATGCACTATATATGGATGTATCAAACGTTAACTTTTTTATACCAAGATATGTTTTTTTATTAAAATGGTTTGTACTCCCTCTGTCCTAAATTATAAGTCATTCCAACTTTCTTGGATAGTCAGAGTATTTCAAGTTTGATCAAAATTATAGAGAAAATTATAAAGATTTATTATATCAAATAGGTATACTACGAAAATATAATTAATGAACAATCTAATGATACTTATTTGGCATCATAAATGTTATTATAATGATACTTTGGCTCTTCAAGAAAATTAGAATGACTTATAGTTTGAGATGGAGGGAGTATACATGTTTGCGTCTAAGGCGTAGTTTACACTACTTTCTCAGGGGATCTGAAAGATTAAGAGAACTCCACGCTTATTATTGTTGTACAATGGGGATTTTTCTGATTATTGGTTTTGCTAGTTCAAAGTTTTAAAATGATGGTTAGAGGCAGAAACAATCAAAACCTTTTGGTGTGATTCTACTTAAATAGAAACAAACATGGCCTATAATTATGTTTTGATAAAATCATGGTCAAAATTACACCTCAATACCATTGAAAGATAAAAGCATCATATAATTAATTTGACCAACAGGTACAATATAGGAGTTCTTCTAAACAAGACGACCAACACGAGGATACATATTGACCTCGAACCCAACAACTACTAGTAGCAATTAGTAATGTTCATGGCTTAGCGGAGGAAGCCAAAGTAGAAGTACAATGAAGCCAGGTTATTAAAGAAAAGGATAATTAAGGGAGGTTATGCGAGTACCATAGGGGGCCAAGGTCCCCCTCAATACCCACCCCGGCTGGCTAGGCTATGAAAAATAGAGCTGATTTATATATGCACGCGTTCCGCATGTGAGCGACTGTGTGGCACCGCCATTTATCCCTACTGAAGATGTGGCTCTCAAGAGGGCCTAAGGGTGTGTTCACTTCGCGAAAAGTAGCTGAAAAGTTACTGTAGCATCTTTCGTTGTTATTTGACAAAATTTATCCAATTATGGACTAACTAGGCTCAAAAGATTCGTCCCGACATTTACAGACAAACTATGCAATTAGTTATCTTTTTTACCTACGTTTAATGTTCCATGCATGCGTCGAAAGATTTGATGTGATGTGTGTAAGAGAAAATATTTTGGGTTGGGAGGGGGAAGTGAACGCGGCCTAAGCAGGACAGGCCTCTCAAATAACATAGGTGGTGGCGCGTCCCACGCACAGGTGGGTGCTGCTTCTGCCGGCGGCCCTACGCCCCTACTGCGTGGCACGTCGCGGCACACAAGACAGTGCCGCCCTTGCTGGCCGCAACGAGAAGCCGAGAAGAGGTTGGCGGCAGTTGGGATACAAAGTAATAAGATGGTGGGCTGAGAAGAGCAGCATGCCGTTGGATTGTTGGGCCGTCTGGGCACTTAGACAGGTTGAAACAACTAATATCATCTTCAACTGGGCCATATAAATCAAAGATGTGTTAGTGGGGATTCTCGGCCACGCCTAGGGCCAGGCCCTAGTGGCCCTAGGCCCATGTCCGCCAATCCTCAGTACCCTTTTATTGGCAACAATGGTTACGTCAACAACAACGAAGTGTCATGGCTGGATTCAGATTCTTTTATCCTGTTGCAGTTTCCTATAACTACTTTAGCAAAATATTATGTTGTTTGTTCTTGTCTTTAGATTTAGACAAGCTGTTGTCAAACATATGGACTCTACCGTAAAAGAAAAGAAGAAAGATAAATCCTAATCATAGTATGTTTGTACGTGGGCTCTTACTAAAACTCTTAGTCTTAGACAGGACTATATATACGTGGGAGCTCTATGTTGTAATCATAAATATTCAGACTAATAAAGAATAGTCTCCCTACATTTTGTGTCTATGTGTTCTACTTTCATCTACTATGTAAATCGTGAGAGATGGAGAGGGAAAGGTTCTAAATGTTAGCAACATGTTTTATAACACAAGCATGCTATGACTTTTCCTGTTGATTCCTCATTTTTGTAAAACCTTTCAGATGACATGCAAGGTAGGCAGCTATGGTGTAACTTACTATGGTGGGATCAAGGGACCTCAAACACTCCATATATGGACTACATCAAAAAAAATTTTGCATTGTAATTTTCTTATGCCAAGACTGTTGTGTACCTACAACCCGATATATTGTTAACGTGGTATTTTCAATTTCTTTCATCTCATTTATTGGGCACATCACATACAAGAATGATGAAACCTTTTTGGACAAATCACTGTTGCACTGTTCTTTAAAGAAATATTTCTTATGCTACTGCAAAAAAAGACGCTGACGTTTTCTTATATCAAACATTGTATTACGTTAACGTCAGGGATCCACTAGACATAACTTCCTCTGCTCTTTTGGTCCATCCATATCTTAAGACTTCCTCTACTTTTTGGCCTATCGACCTCTAAGACCCGCGTGGCAGTATATGGAGTATGTAAGAAAAGATTAGATCGAAGCACACATTAGATACGGGCGCAGCAAAGCCTTTATTCCATGCCACATAAATATGGAGAGACTAATTATAGGAAAATAAAAAGGACGTGGCTATTGCACGGCCGTGCGTGCATTAGTCTTTCCGCACGCATACTCCAATTATAGAAAATACCCCCAAACTGCATTTTCCATTTTGGTAGGTGGGAGCTGCACGCGCTTTCCAGCAGAGGCCAAGCCCACACCCCCACCTAGAAGCTTCTTCCCCTTTCCTCCTTTTTTTGCTTTTCCCTTTCTCAGCACGCAAAAAACAGAGGGAGACAGTCAATTCATCTAAAAAAACAATAGATACATACGAATATGCAAGAATACTATCATCTGCAGCTAATTAGCTTCTTCACAGACACCATAATTATACAATGATCACAAAAATAGAACCAACCAGATCTGTTTCTAGAAACAATTAAGTTGTTTTGCATCACCTGATATCAGATCTGTTACTAGAAACAGATCTAACAAGCTGATAAAGCAATTCATTACTTGTGCATAAGCAATTCAATTGTTTTGCATAATCAATTCAGTTAAAAAAAAGTACTGCAGAACCTGCTTCTTACTGCATAAGCATTTCTAATCCTACATGTTCCTAATGCTTACTGTATAGATATACATCTTAAATTATTCTTGTGTTAGCTGCTACCCATGGTTACTCCTATATGATATTATAACATGTTCATTTTGATACTTGATGGCCTCACACCTGTAATTAAATAAAAGTACATGATAAGCACATAGATGACAGTGAGGAACTCAGAAAAAAATGACAAGCCTCAAATTTCAACTGCACTAACAGTAGATTTTGTTACTATAACCAATCCAGTTGTTTTGCATCACCTGATATCAGATCTATTACTAGAAGCAGATTTGACAAACTGATAAAGCAATTCAGTTCTTTTGCATAAGCAATTCAATTGTTTTGCATAATCAATTCAGTTGTTGCTAACAATACTATAGTGGATTGTATTTTCTTAGGTAATTTATTGTCATTCATTAGACAACAATGTGTCTTTTATAGCATGCCATTCCTGTTTGTGTTTGTTTTCACAGCAAACAGTATAGATGCAAATATGTTATCATCCTTTTCCATTGCCGTATTATCTGAGCTATTCACATATGTACAGCATTGTGCATACTTTATTTAGCACTAACTGCTTGGGCACAATCTTTTAAAATTAATGTGTCTTTTATTTCTTTATATGTTGAACAATGAATTGTGCCCTTTATGTGTCTTTTATTTCACATATGTATAGCAAGGATTTAGCTATGGACAGGAGCGCTTGGAGATTGACAATCAATGTGCCTGAACCGTGACCTCTTTTTGTCTTGTGCCCTTTATGTCCCTTTATGTGTCTCCCTGTTTCTCGTCTCTTTTGGGTTTCATCTCTAGCCTACCCCAACTTGCTTGGGACAAAAGGCTATGTTGTTGTTGTTGTTGTTGTTGTTGCATTAGACAACAATGTATACCTAAAAAGGCAATTTAAGTACTCTAAAAAAGTAAGTATAGAGTCTATGTTCATTTGCATCCCATACCCCCACCCCCGTCCCTGTTTATTGAAAAAAGATCAAAACAGAGACAAAAGTGATGACGATGTTCAAAAAACTAGTTTTGTACAAAAGGCAGACTACTTTAATGACTGAAACAGAAATGATAAGCATAACAGTAGAAAAAAAAGAGCATTTTGAAAACCATAGACATTATCTGAATGATCTTAGCCTTCTCCTATCCATCAGACATTATCAGCAGCAAAATGATAGCCATTTGAAACAAAAACATGTAAGGATAACAGTAGCAGCAAAAAAGAAAATTAAATGGATAGCAGACCACTAGTAAAGTACAACACATAATTCAGTTCTAAAAAATACATGACACAGTACAACAGTAGAAAAAAAAGCCACCACAAAAAAAGCCACCACAAGATGCTTTTACATGAACAGAAGTAATATTTGTACTGGCAAGAGAGAACTAAACTACTAAGCTGCTGCTGCTGCTCCATACAGTGAATGAACGAAAAATAAATGAGCTGCACGTATGTCATGATAATATAGCAGCACACACAAATTAATGAACCTCCATATTTGCAATAAAAGGCTACATTGCCTATTCAGGTGCACATTGTTGCCTAACAGATAACACTTAAATTGCCCGACAAATGACACTAAAACTGTCTAAGAAAATGGATATGTTTTGTCCATCCAAAAGTGCCAGGAATTGAAGCCTATAGGAAGTAGGAACGGCATGCAAAAGGACCGAACCAATGCCATGATCATAATAAGCATCAAAACTCACTGAAAACAGAACAAGCTCACCTCACCTCGGATTCAGCATGTAAGTGTGGATCGTATGAGTATCACAACTAAGCTAAGTAAGGCAGGTTATCAACCAGAGTATTGCATGATTGAAAGCTTGAAAATCAGTCACAAATTAACCAGATCTGAACATGAGACTAGCAGAGGCCAATCAAGTAGGCAGCACCTACCGCCTGCAGCACCCGTAGGACCTCAGCACTCGATGGCCGCGCACGCGCAGCACGCACCTGTCGTGCAGCGCCTGTAGGCCGCAGCAACCACCGCTCAGCATTAGGCAGCACCCGCACTGCCGCAGCACCAACCGGCCCCAAGCTTGTGCCGTCGCCCGAAGTCGAAGCTGAGCACCACGTCGCCGGCCGCTGCCAGTACCTAGAGCAAAAGTTGGCAGGGTGGCACGGTGTGGTGTGGCCGTGCCGAGACGCCGTCGCTGCCTAGGGTCGGCAGCAGGTGCCATGGCCAGGGCTGGATCCGCCGGATCCGCCATGGCTAGGGCCCGATCTGCCATGGCCGAGGTTGGATCCGCCGGATTCGCCATGGCCGGCGCAGGGAGGTGGTGGGGAGTGGGCACTGGGAGGCAGAGGGGAGCGGGAACAGGGAGGCGATGGGAAGCGGGCTCGTCGGAGGAGGTCGCCGTCGGGGAGAGAGCGCGATGGGACAGAGCTCGCTGGGCGTCGCGAGCGAGCGAGGGAGGGAGAGGGAGGTGGAAGATGACACGCATGGGTGTGGTGGATCTAGGGCAGATCCATGGCGGATCGCCCTGCTGGAGAGGGGAGGAGCTCACCTCACCGAGGGAGATGCTGGTGTGGATGGTGACCGGACCCTCAGAGCAGGAGGACGCGGCGGCGATGGCCATGGCGGTGGGGAATCTGGAGGAGGGAGGCGACCGGGCGAGAGTTTCTGGGGTCTGTTTGGGCGGTCGGTGAAGGAAAGAGAGGAGTCGATGTGAGAACAGGAAGGGCCCATTTATTCCCTCGGTTGCCACTGCCACCCACCGATCCGTGCGTGCGCTGTGACAAAAACACGGAGGACCATCATAAAGTCTTCACCAAATAAAAATGGGAGCCTTCATGAACAACAATTGTAGTTAAAAGATAATAGGTTGCTAGACGTCACATGGATGTGTTCATCAAAATTTAAATTGGTAGCCATATTGGAAAAAAAATTCTACTTCATGCAAGAACTAAAGCATCACATACTAACAATAATCAAAGCCATCATATAATTTGCTAGAAATTAAATGGGTTCATCGATGTCAACCTTTTGGAAGATGGATTCACCATAATTTGAATGTCTTCCTCAAGATCTAACTAAAAAGTGCTATCGAAAATGGAGAAATAACTAGCATGAGAATTAAGTAGTTTAGCCATCAAAACAATTGAACAAGCTACAAATTTAAAGGAGTTAATGCTTGTTACTAATTTAAAGCAAGAAGATTATGCCCATCGTCCTTCAAAATCCAAGACCTTCCATGAGCATTTTGGTGAAAAAATAGCCGCAACAATGGAGGGAGAGGCAGGGAAAGGTGCCTCCTTGGATGAGTATTCTTGGGATGGGAGGTAGGAGAGTTTTATACTATACACATAACACTGTTGTCTCAAGCGAACAACCAGCAGTGATAGGCTCTATACCACTGCTGGCTAATGCCATGAGCGGGCAGTGATAGAGATGTCCATTGCCGGACCCAATCATTTTTTGAATTCTCGGCTAATGACCTGACAGTAAAGGATCATCACTGTCGGCTCATTATAAGAAGGCAGCAGTGGATCAGCAGTGATTGCCAATTCTGTAGTATTGATATACTCCTTCCGTCATAAAAAGAGTGCAATTTTAGGTTGAACTAAATCAAATCTCTCAAGGGAGACTACGTTTGTAGAGAAAATGGTATCAGTTTCATGTCTCCAAATTAAATAGGTTATCTATGAAATTATATTATATATAATTAAGCTAATGATATTTATTCGTCTTCACAAATAAATACATATTAGTATTTGTTTATATATGTTTAGACAAAGTTGAGATAGAGTGACTTAAAGAAAAGCTAGTAGATTTGTATTCTTTTTTCTGGGACGAAAGGAGTATTCTTCGGTTTGTTTATAATTCTGCGCTGTAGAAATAAAGTGAGGGGGAATAAAGCTCGATTTTTAAACATGTAATAAATGTAAAGATAGCTGAAGTTGTCAACTCTAACTACCGATGTGAACGGATGTCAATTGTGGCAACCGTGCAGTCGCGAAAAGTTGGTTGGACCGCGAGCAAGAAAGAAGCACACAAATCCGCGGGCGCATGGCAACCACCAGCCAACTGAAACTGAAAACTACTATCAACTTCTTCTGTTTTGCCGGCAAGTCAATGGCCGCCAAAATGCACTGCTCCTAGCCTCCTGCAAACATGCATGTTGCCCAACCACCGTGCACCTACTACCAGTCCTCGCTCTAGAAGCTTCTACACTGTTCAGCAGCATTTGCACAACAAAAAGACTGCGAATGCACACTAGAGAGATTGCATGCATATGAAACAACGGATTGTTTCTGGCTGACTGATTCTGGTTAATGCTGATTTGTTGTGAGAGAAAAACTCTGCTGAATAATTAACTGATTCTGGCCGATACGAATAAACGAACAAAGTATTCTCTCTTTTTAGAGATGTTCTTATTTTTATTACTATATTGCACGAGCAACGCACGTCTTTATAAAGTGGCAGTGAGAGGCCACATTACCTTCTGCCGTATTCATTCACTCGTTCATTCATTCGTGTCGACCCAAGCAAGATCTGGATCTGAGAAAGGACGAGGATCCAGATATGGAAATATATACATTTTTAAATCCGAATTTTAAAGTATACTGCTACGTCCACTCGGCCATGAATCCAGTCTTATCCTTGTAGCAATTTACTAGCACAGGCATTGCAAAAACGAATGTATCACCTGTTCTAATATATTTCACTATTTCAGAATCAGTGGTTGGACGCACCTGTTCTAACTTGTAATAGTACAGGTCGTAAATTCGGGTCACGGACGGGATTGTAAACCAAGCTTAACTCTTTCTCTAGTTTATCGTGTACCACTACTCTTAGTACAACATGAATAAAAAACCGGTCATGACTTTTTTTCTTAGGAAAAGTAGAGAAATAAATAAATAAATAAATGATTCTCCTTTTAATATTAAATCAAGGTATATAGATTACCAACCATGAAATCATTTTTTCCCTTTCATGTTAGACTTTGAAAGGCCAGTACTGGATGATTGGACATGTACACCTCATGTCTGATGTCTCCTTGCAACTCCCACATATATACATCGTCGTACTTCGATCCCATGTTAATGTCAATGCAGCTACTCTCAATCAAGCACTATTAATATAATGTCCGCTATAGTACATTGTAAGTTACTTGTAGAATACCAATGAAATTGAAACTAGACATGCTATCATGGACTCTGCTTACAAGTACAACACTCTCGTAGGGTGCGTTTGGCATGCGGTTCCGATTCGGATTCTTAAGTGGAACACCGGAAACAGCTCAAAACGCATAAATGGCAGAACGTTTCACAGGAGAAACACGTTTCTGCTTTTGTACCGAGGCAGAGAAACAACGAGAGGTTGTTTCGCGGGGCTCTCATTCTTCTCTTTCATCTCGTTTTTGCCAATTAATTCTTTTCAAGTGGGTCAACTTAAAATGAGTTATATTTAAGTTATTCTTTGCCAATAAACTTCAAAAATTTCTAAAGTGTACTTTTATTTATATGATTTTTTAAGAATAATATTTTTAGAATCAGAATCCAGTAAAAAACACTCCTAGAGTAATTTAGTTTCTCAGAAGGAAATGTTTCTCCAAAATTAAGTATAAAATGTTTCTCTTAGAACTTAGGATTCCTATCAAACGGACTCTTAGATGCGGTCCTACCTACGATAGCTAATTGCATTTGTAACGATCGATGAGGACGAAAGCAAAACGACCTGGCTTGGTTCTCAAGTTCTCAACGCTTTTGCACATATAATGGTTTTTTTCACAGAAAAATCATAAAAAGAAGAGGAACCAAAATATAACACCTATGTGACACGGTGTATATACATTATTCAATCTAGTCTAGAATAGAATAGAAACAGAAAAGAAAAAAAAAAACCCCAAGACCAGCCATGGTGCACTCGGCCGCCGACAGGTGGGTCCGAAGAGGGAGGTGGGTTTAGTGTGCTGTGGCCGTGTGTGGGGGTGGTAGGTGGCGAGAGTCGGAGCAGACGAAATTCGGTACTAGTCGGATCGGAGTGAGAAGAAGAGAAGGCATCGGCGGATTTGTGGCTCGCGGAGGTGGTGGACTCGATTGCGTTCCTGCCGCCGCGGTTTTATAAGGAAATCCCCCACTCCGTCTCCTCCACCTCGCGCAACCAACCACTCACCTCGCTCAATTCGCCATCGACCTTGATCCAGCCAGCCGCCGCCGCCGCAGCAGCAGCAGCAGCCATGTCTAAGGTCTTCACCCTCGAGGACGTCGTCAAGCACAACTCCAAGGAGGATTGCTGGCTCATCATCGGCGGCAAGGTATACATCTCCCTCTCCTCTTCTCCCTTCCCCTTCCCCCTTCTCTTCCTCCCCCAGTCAGCCATGGTTCCCTTGGTTGATTGGATCCCCCGAGTCCCGATCCAAAGATTAGATTTTTGCGTCTCCTGTTCACGCCGACTGGCGGCCTACGGGCCCTGTTCAATTTTTCTGGTGCTAGGCAGGCTTGTTTTTTTTGTCCAAGATGGATTCTTGATTTTGCCTATGCTGGCGACGAGACCGCAGATCCGGCGGAGTCCATCGTGATTCGTGATTGGTTGGTCCGGTGCTTGTTTCTCGCGTAGGCTTTTGCGCTAGCGCTAATCTCTGCTCTCGGGGCAGCCGATTCAGAATCAGACAGCCCCTAGTTGTGTCGAGCTGTGTTCACAGTTCAGTTCCTGTGCACCTACAAATCGAATCGAATCGAATCGAATCTGCTTGTTTGGTTGTATCTGCAAAATCCGGCGGAGTCCATCGTGATTCGTGATTGGTCTTTTATCCTCATGTCTCGTTGTAACGTGGAAATCCCTTTGTGAAAAGTGCCATAGTGCGGTTAGCTGTCTATAGCTAATCGTTTCACGTCATGGCATCACTGGGAATCTGTCTGTCTGGGACATTTAAAGCTTGTTTCTTTGCGACAGATATTTCACCATGCCCTGTGACGTTTGCTAGAAGCCATTGAAACATTAGTAACAGCTCCTTGATAGAAATGCATATTACACCCTTTCCAGATGTTTTGCCTGCCCCCCAACAATTCATCAGTAGCCAGTAATATTATTGCAACAAACTAAATGTCCACGATTCTGCCAAGTGGGTTCGTAGACTTGCAGTACGATTAATTTTGAGAGACATTATCTTCCCTCTTGAATGTATTATAAGTTATAACCATACCTTGTGTCGCTTCATCTTGTTTGCTAGAGGCAATTGAAACATCAGTAACAATTCCTTGATAGAAATGTGTATTTAACCTTTCCAGATGTTTTGCCCCCAAAACAATCCAGTAGCCGATAATGTTAATGTTATCAACATCGGATTGTCCATTATTCTGCTAAGTTGGTTCGCAGACTTGTAGCACGTTACTTTCGAAAGTCATTCTCTTTGCTCTAAATATATTCAGCCCCTTCCAGAACCTCATTGTAAATTGTGAGTTCTGTTCATCCAGGTGCCACAACTGAGTACTGCTAGGGAAAGCAAGCGCCTTGAACATCGTCTTGTACTAGCAAGCCTGCATTATTTTATCTTCGCATTGATATATAAGCATGTATAAATCGATGGAGTAGAATTTTAATCCATGGAGTAGATTTTTTTAAAAGACTGATAAAAGTACAAGTTTAGTACCTCGGTTGCTGACCAATCATATATATAACTTATAGATGTTTCTTATTGCTTTTTTCCAAGATTTATGGTTTTCTTATCTTAGATAAGACATGTTACTTAACCTTTATGAAACCTGTTATTTCTGCTTAGCCTTCCTTGGAAACCTGAAGGTTTCATTCGCATAACATTATTTCACAATGACATGTTGATCATCTTTTATCACTTGATTTTGTTGGCCCTGCCCCCTTTGCTGGTGGCATTGCTCCAGTGATTTCATTAATGTTGGTACAATATGACTTTTTATCATTTTCTCTGTATGTAAAGAACCTCACCAGCTTGTGTTTTGCTGTGTAATAGGTATATGATGTGACGAAGTTTTTGGAAGACCACCCAGGGGGTGATGATGTTCTGTTGTCTTCAACTGGTATGCCTTCTTGTCTTTATATACCAGCAGTACCACTAACCAGTGCCTCACTAAGGTTGCTTAAGATATGTAAAATCCATTTGAACCTTGTACAGGCAAGGATGCGACTGATGATTTCGAGGATGTTGGGCACAGCAACACTGCCCGTGCGATGATGGATGAGTACTTGGTGGGTGAAATCGATGCATCGACTATCCCTTCTAGGACGAAGTATGCCCCCCCCCAAGCAACCGCACTACAACCAGGACAAGACCCCCGAGTTTATTATCAAGATCCTCCAGTTTTTGGTTCCCCTGGCAATCCTGGGCTTGGCTGTTGCTGTTAGGATGTACACCAAGTCGGAGTCTGCTTAGCTTTGTTGCCCTCCCCCGCTTGGATTGCAAGAGTCGAACTTGTCGAATAAGCTAGCAAGAGTTTTGTGAGGTTTTATTACATGTGTAACTTGTCAAGAAATTCATCGAATGTTCTGAGCTGCTGTGGGTTCTGTGGTCCTTATATGTCCATTTTGTAAGTGTGATCGGAATGCATCGTACTTAACTAGATTTATTTGTCATCTCAGTTGAGCAGGTAACTCTGATTGTTTGAAACTAGCAGCTATCTGCTGTTCTCTCTTACTTTTGTTGAGTTGGCTGCTGTCAGTTACAAACCAATATTGTACTTTGTACAGTCATTTTTGATTATCTGAGTTATTTATCTGATCTGATGACTGTTAGTCTTATGCTAGTCTCAATGGGAGTTTTACGTCTTAGTTTTTAACACATCTATGTTTTAGAAATAATGCAGAAGAGTTTTATTCCTATGAAACTCTTATGATCTCTCTCTTCGTCAATACAGTGTAAACTCTGTAAAAATCCCTATTGAGACCGGCCTTATGGCTGTGTTGATGCTGTAGCTGAAGTATCCAGCGAGGCAGCTGCAGGCAAGCAGCAGCTGGCAGCCACCAGCCGAACAGCAGAATATGACGGCGTCAAGGTCGTCCTCGATCCGTTCAAGGGACAAGGGCGGCACTGCATCCGGCTTCTGCGGCACTGGTTCATAGATCTGGTTGCGGGCGTCGAAGAGCGGCAGTAGCGACTAGCGAGCACGGAGAACCTTCCCAACTTTTTTTTTAACGCCTCAATACTCGAGGCATAAGTTGTACTATCTCTATACATATACCTAAAGACACACACGCAGCTGAGAGATACTTGAACATAAGATACGCACGCATTTAAGAGGTACTTTCACCAATGTAGAACATCCACGCTCGAGACTAAAAAAAACTAGGATTAAATCCCTGTGCGAAAACCAGCGTTGAGCAAGGCTCAAACACTGGTGTGGGCGCTCAACCGAACGTGCCCAACCGAGCGAGCCAAGGCTCATTTATGAGAACCTTCCGACCTTGGGGCCAAGGGCAGCACTGGTTCCGGCCTCTACTTGGGGGCATTGAGAAGTGGCGGTGGCACAAGCTCGTGGCAGCGGCCAAGGGCAGTGTTGGAGCGACGATGGCAGAAATAGTGTTTGTTGTTCTAATTTTTTTTAGTTTTCCAGAGGCGGGCATCCTAACTTGTCCACATCTAAACATCATTTTCATATGCGGGGATAAAAACAGATCGGATTTGCATGATTGCACCTTTTACCACATTTAAATTTGGGATTTGAATATGGGTATGGATATTTTCGAATATGAATACAAAACGAATGTCTCAGATTCGAATTTTTATTCAGATATTTAATCAATTCAACTCAAAGGGCATATTGTTAAATTCAAAATAGGTGAATATATACATTATTAATAAGTTTGTCAATACCTAAAGTGAAATAAAATCAAAGTGCACTTCTAATAATCAATATCGAGGTGAACTAAATTATAATGGACAATAGCTAATATTATGATAGGCTAAGTAAAGAAATTCAAATAAGAATGGAAGGCAACAACTAACCATTTTGCTTTATCAATTTTTTTTTGCAAAACTTTTACACAATGTAGAGAACAAAGTAAGTAGGTATATAACAAAGACAATAATTTATCATAGAAAATAATATAGTTATCAATGAATATTTAATATATATTAATCAATTATTATCTACATAATAGTGTTCATGAAATTATAAATTATATAAATGAGTTACATTAGCAAAAAAATTAAAGTATTAAAATAATTTGCAAAAATAAATATATTAGGTTTAAACTAAGTTATAAAATAATAAAAATAATTCAATATTTATGCATCATTAATAGTATTAAAGTAATATTGAAAGTTACTTATAGATATGTTACTAAATAATTTCAATGCATCATTAGTAATATTGAAATTAAATAATTAGTCACTAGTCATGGAGAGAAAACTTTTAAATAGATTCACTATACTTTGTTCTTCTCATATGTATGTTGGATATTCCATATTTTTGTCGAATACGAATCTAGAATCGGATATAGAAAAATACTAAAAAAACGAATTCAAATAAATTTATTTAGTATCCACATTAAAAACGGATACAGATACGAATATCCCTATTATAAGTTTTAGCAAATACGGATTCGAATAATTCGGATTTCCATACATCCATTCCATCCCTAACCAAGATCGCCTCTGTTAACAACGATTAACGGTGACACTCTCCTTGAGGCGGGCAGACTACGTGTCTCTCTGAAAATCACATCTGACCAACCTTGAAAAGCCAAAATGTAGCGGGGACAGGCCATGCATATCCAATAGTAATGTGGAGGGGGGGGGGGGGGGGGGGGGGGGGGGCATATATCCTTAAGAACAAATTTAAATCTCTCGTCATTAGGAACAAATGCATTTTTTAATTACGTTGCTTGCAAATAATTACACCAGATTGGACATGGCATTTAGCCAGTACAATATATAAATGCATATCAATTCTTTTATTATCCATATATATGTCACGATCGGTACATGCATGCACGTAGCAAATACAATCAAGGTGGGCATTGTGGGTCACACTTGATGCAGTTCGCCCTGCACTCCTCCATTGTGAAGGAACATTTATCAGGTATCAAACAGCAGTAGCATGGTTGTTTTGACGAACATATTGATCTTTCGTGGCAAAATGTCAGATTGATCTTGCGCTCATCATGGATCAAGTTGAAATTGCGAAGGTGAGAACGACCTATAAAGTAAATGCAACATTTTATGTTTATTATCGATCAATCATCAGGGTAATATAATATAAAAAATAATGTGGGAGATCATAAGGAAAATGAAAAAGGACGCTAGGGGGGCTCGAGCCCCCTATCCGCGCGGACAATGGAACCCCGCCCATCCCAACAGTTTATATTGGTGATTGACGTACTCTTGGCCTGTGCTGATGTCAAAGCGTGACAGCAGCATCCAAGGAACAGCAAGACAATCAAGGTAGCGCTCACCATATAACACCAGACTGCCAGCAGCACGCCTACCTCTCATACTCACGATTGCAAGCCTTCCGCTGGCTATTAGTAAGGATGAAAATAGAACGAAAATATCTCGAACCGAACCGCATCGTCTTCTGTATTTAATCCGATCGAATCCGTATTTTCTTGTCCGACTTTACCGTTTTCGCTTTCGTTTTCGTATTTCAAATGTAAAAGTAGAAAACAGTTGAGGAGTTTTTCGACCGAGTTCGATCGTTTTCTACTTTTCTACTTTTAATTCCGAATATCCCGAATTCAAAATTTGATTTAAATCGAATTTGGTTGCCGATCATTACTGTCCAGGCAACTAGGCAAAGGCAACTATGAAGCACTGATGCCCATGGACCGCATTATATAGGCAGCTCACTCCCGTCGAGCCTTCCTGAGTCACCGAGGTGGGACTAATCACCTCGCACGGCGCTGCATGGCTGCATCTGGCTTCACGTGGCGCTGTTGTTACGTTGCATGTGAGATGGGCCAGGCCTTTTGCTATCTTTTCTAGTCTAGGACCGATGGCATCTCAAATTTTCCTCTTTTTTTTTCTCTTGTGAAAGAAACCAAATTGATAAGTCTGCTCTCTTGCATTCGAAATTCGCCACAATGGCACTTGTTAATTGTTATGCATTGTGGGTCAGTATTCCGTATTGAATTTTCGTATACCGACCGTGCTCGACATAATTTCGCTTGAATTGGTTCGTTTTCGAAATTCTCGATATTTCGTAAGTTCGCGTTCGTTTTCGTGTCCGACTTTACTGTTTTCGCTTTTGTTTTCGTATTTCAAATGTAAAAGTAAAAAACGGTTGAGGAGTTTTTCGACCGAGTTCGACCGTTTTCATCCTTAGCTATTAGTATCACCATGATGGTCATTGGTATGGTATGGTCCGTTATTTATATAGACAGTGGACCAGTAGGGAATACCAAATTTAGATGTCGATGATCATTATTTATAGCCAATACCAAATTTGAACGGTACGTATTTAATTTCTGTATCAAATGCCGATGATCGTGTCTATAATGCCTATGGTCCGTCATTTATTTATATATATAAGCTGTGGACCAGTAGCCAATACCAAATTTAAATCATGTTTAATTTCTGGATCAATGTCGATGATCATTATTTATAGACTGTGCACCAGTAGCCAGTACCAAATTTAAATAATGTTGACTTGACAAAATATAATAAAGGTAAAAGTACTGAGCAAAATTCTTCAACAACGGCTGGTTCATTCAAGGCGGATATGAGCATGTTCGGTTTCAAGGCCTAGCTCGCCATTCTTCGAATTGATTTGTGACCATTATCTATAGTGGGAAGGGTTGATACTCCCAACGAGCACATTAAAAACCCGTTTGTTTTGGCTCTCCAGTGCTTCGGCTCCTACATGCATGTACTAGGCATCACTGTGAAACACTCTATAATACTGTAGTAAGCTAAAAAATCCGGCTTACAAAACAACGTAAAAGAGGACGAGCCGCTGGAGCTAGAGTTTTTGGGGTCCATCGGGCTCCCCTACAAAGCCGGAGCCAGCCAGAGCCCCTCCCAGCGCACTTTTAACTTTAGGTTATCGATCTTATCGTCCATGATCACGAGAGAAAATCAGCCATCCAACATGATGCAAGGGTTGAAGGTGACGAATTTGCAGTCTATTTTGTATGGTTGTTCTCAATGATTCAAATGTCGATATTCTTTCATGGCTTCAGATGTGTTTTAAATTGGTTAGATAAAAAGACAATGAAAAAAATATAGATACATATATTTTTTTATTTTAGATTTTTTCCATGTATAATTTTCGAATACATTTTACCTAGTTTTAATATAAGTCGATCTTCCTTTCTTTAGAAAAATAGATAAATCGTTTGTCCCAAACGATATTTTTTATGATGACCCAAACACGTGAATACTAAAACTGATCAACGTATAGTGAATTTGTGGAATGTGGGAGATGAAACCACTACGCAGAGCTGAGGACTGAAACATAGGAGCCAAGAACGAGAACGTACTGCTTTGCTCGCCTGCGTAAATCGAACAAAAAAAAAGAAAACTCGTGGGCATGCCCGCCGAGCCTAGTGCCAAGGTTGCCGCTTCCGCGCGTGCTCATCTCCGCTCTCTAGATCCGGCCGTCCTCCACCGGATCTAGTGGGCTTGAGTGGAGGAAGAAGGGAGCCGCCGCCGCCAGATCTAGGGCCTGCCGGAGCCGCCGCTGCCAGATCTAGGCCCGTTGAAGCCGCTGCCACCGGATCTGGGCCCTGAAGGCAAAACATTTTGGGGCGCAAACCACAGGCCATGCCACCTTGCATTTTACCCTTGTAATCGACTCCGTACCGCTCCACAGGAAAGCACGACGGCGCTTGTCAATCTACTTGACCGCCCAGTATATATGGCCATGCAGCCCGCGGGCTTGCGGCCCGGCCCGCGGCCCGTCGATTTGGCCCGGCACGAGCATGGCCTGGCCCGGTGACCACCGGGCCCGTGCCGGCCTGGCTCGGGGGACCAGGTCGTGCCTGGGCCGCCACCCAGGCCCGTGGCACGGCACGGGCATGGCCCGGTCCAAGAGGCGGCACGGGAGACGGCCCGGTCACGGCCGGGTCCAAGAGGCTGGCCGTATTTAAGCCGTGGCCACGGCTGTGCCTCCCCACTTCCCCATTCCGGCAGCCCCAAACCTTTGCTTCAGTGCTTCACTCTTGCAGTCTCGCTCTTTCGCCCTTCCCCACCCGCTCCGCTCTCGCTCTCGACTAGATCGGCCGGCCGCCGCCTGCCGGTCGCCTTGAGCTCGCCGGCCCTGCTCCGGTGACCTCGCCGCTGGTCTTGCACCTCGCCTTGAGTTCGCTAACCTCCTCCTTTCCCTCCTTTCCCTCCCCTCCCCTCCTCCTCCGGTGTACCATGTGAGTTCGTTGTCCCTGTCAGTCGTTCCGCCGCCGCTCGCTGTCGTTCTAACCGGTGTCTCTCATCCTCTGGTTGGATCCTGGCTCCCTGTCCTCTTCTCCGGCACTGGGCTCCGGTGGCATAGGTCAGCCGAAACCCTAACCCTACTCTAGATCTAGATTTGTCTCACTCTTCCTCACTCTCAGCTCTCACTCATATGTTTCTGTTTTTCTTCTTCATCTTCTTCTTTTCGCAGGTTGGCGCATGACGCCGCGTCGTCCTCCTCTGGTGGCGCCATGGCAAGGCCGGCACCAAAGCGCCCCTGTCCACCGTCGAGGGGCGGTGCTGGAGCTGGAGGTAGGGGCCAGGGCCGGCCGTCCGGCCCTCCCTCGGCCACGGTGACCATGCCAGTGGTGGCGGATGTCTATTCCCACCACACTGACGGCGAGCACCCTGAGCCCGAGGAGGAGCTGGAAATCGAGGACGACGACGACATCCGCGAGGATGCAGCCGGGCTGTTCGGCATCGATCTCGGTGACGGCGAGCACCCGATCGATGTCGATGCCGGCGACGGCGACGACGGTGGGATGGCCGCCTCCACCGACACTCATGGTACCTCATCGACTGGTAAGCGAATTTCTCCTGTTTGGGAGGATTTCATTGAGGTCAAGGACTCAAATAATGTGAGAATTGCTGCCATCTGTAAACTGTGTGGTCACAGATATACTGCTAGATCTGCTGCTGGTACTGGTCATTTGAAACGGCACCTGAAATCATGTAAGGCAAAACATGATAATGATCGTAGGGTCCAGTCTAGGCTTGCTCTGAATGCTGATGGTTTGCATAATTGGGTGTATGATCCTGCTCTTGCTCGTACTGAGTTATGTCGGTTGATTGCTAGGCTGGACCTTCCATTAGGCATTGGTGAGACACAGGCCTGGGAAGATTACATTAAGCGTGCTCATAATCCTAGATTTCAAAAGGTTTCTAGGCAGACAACTACTAGAGATATGGATAAATTGTTTGCCGATCAACGTGCTTTGGTTATGAATTCTTTGCTGCCTGCTTGTTCATCTGTTTCTTTGACATCTGACATTTGGTCTGGTAATGCAAAAGAGGACTATATTTCTGTTGTTGCTCATTATATTAGTGCTGATTGGGAGTTGCAGAAAAAGGTTATTGGTTTTAGGCTTATTGAGGTGTCACATTCTGGTGAAAACATTGCTGAAAAGATTGCTGGTGTGGTTGAGGAGTTTGGTTTGATTGATAAAATCTTTGCTATCACCCTAGATAATGCTTCTGCTAATTCTAGAGCATATGATATTTTGCAATCTGTCTTCTTTGGTTACTTGGGTTCTTATCCTGCACCTACAAGGGATGATCCTAGAAAGGTGAAGTATTTGCTTGTGCATCAGCGTTGTGCCTGTCATATTATTAATCTGATTGTTAAATTTGGCTTAAAGAGGTTGAAACCTTTTCTTGAAGATTTCAGAACTGCAATAAACTTTTTGAATTCCTCTAATCAAAGAATTGCATTGTTTAAAAACTACTGCACTGCTCAGGGTCTTAGACCTAGAAAGTTTGGATTGGATATGGATGTTAGATGGAATTCCACCTATTTAATGCTAAAATATTTGCTGCCATACAAGGATGTCTTTTCTGTGTGGCTTAACTCTAATTATGGTTCAGAATTGTTGACTGCACATCATTGGTATGTTGCTGATCAGATAATGGTGTTCCTAGAACTGTTTTATGACTGTACTGTTATACTGTCTAGTGTTTATTATCCCACAACTCAACTTGTTTTGCACCATATTCTTGACATTGCTGAACATTTGCAAAAAGCTGAAAGAGATCAGAATTTTAGATCAATTGCTAATCCTATGAAGCTTAAATTTCTTAAATATTGGGAGAAAATTCCACTGCTTTATTCTTATGCATTCATTCTTGATCCTAGAGCTAAGATGAAAGGATTCTTTAATGTGCTTGAACTACTTGGTAATGCCACTGGTTCCTCTTATAGTTCATACTATGCTGATGTGAAAGATGAATTGTACAAGTTGTTTAACAAGTATGAGCACAAATTTGGTGGTGCAGCTAGGTCTCAAAGGGCTTCACAGCCTTCAGCTCATTCTGGTAAGAGAAAGCAAGCATGGGGAAGGATCTTTGGAGGTCCTGGTGCATCCCCTAACTGTTCCCCCTCATCTTCTTCTACTCCATGTGGATCTGGTGTCAGTGAGCTCTCAGCTTACTTGGACAGTGACAGTGTCACGTGTTATGATGAATCCTTTGACATACTGCTCTGGTGGCGTGACCACAAGCTAACCTATCCAATTTTATCTATTATGGCTCGAGATATCATGTCTGTTCCTGCATCTACTGTCTCTTCGGAGTCTTGTTTCAGCTGTACAGCCAGGATACTCGAAGACCGGCGGCGGCGCTTGTTGCCTGAGCATGTGGAGATGCTCACCTGCATGAAGGATTGGGAGCAAGGAGCAAGAAGAGAACAGCATGCACCTGAGGACGTGGACCTGGAGGAGTCATTCAAGAACCTGTTCCTGGACGAAGAAGGCGAAGGCAGCGGCGGTACTGCTGGTACTGGATAGAAGAAGAAGAGAATTGGAAAGGTAAAGTACTGCTGCTGGCCTGCTGCTTCATCGAATTCCTGTTTAGATTGATGGCAAAAGAACTCAAACATGGATTCTTTGCAGGCACGTTTTGGTCTTTTGGTGCAAGTGCAAGTCTGTGAAACTGTGACTGAGTGAGTGAGATCGGCTATTGACCTATTGTAATAGGACTCACGAACACTAAGTCACTAGAACTTTGCTTTGCCAGTTGCCACTGAGGTTGGCTATTGTAATAGGATAGCACTAATACTTTGAACTTTGAACCTTTAGAGCTGGCTGCACTCTTTTTTCCATTTTAGGGTTTCTCACAAGGGTGAGTTTTACCTAAAAAGGTTTTTAATGAGGCAGCATTGCACAAACAGCTCATTTTGATTATGATTTTCATATTATCTCTTGTGTTTGTGTACTTGTATGTTCTGTGACTGTGATCTAAGATGTTGGCATGTTGTCATGTTGGTTATCAACTTATCATGTTATTGTTCATGTTCTGATCTGTTAAAATGATCTGTGATAACTGATAATTGACTTGTGACCTGTTGAAAATGATAAACACTTCTGAAAAACTGAAAATGATGAACACAGTGAAAATTTTGAAGTGTTTCTCTACTGACGGGCCATGGGCCGGCACGGCACGAGGATAAGAGCTGTGCCCAACGGGCGGCACGGCAAAGTGGCCCACGGGCCGTGCCTTGGGCTGGCAGCCAGGCACGAAGCACGGCCAGGCACGGCCCGACAGGCACGACGGCCCGAGGAGGCACGACGCAGTGCCAGGCCGGCACGACCCAACGTGCCGCCGTGCCGGGCTGGCACGGCCCGATGACCATGTATACCGCCCAGGCAGATAGACAACAAGTGATGGATACGTGCATAGGGATGGCTGACAATGTATGTAGCACGAGTCAGAGTCATTCTGCCCGCCGCGTTCAGGAGACCGGCCTTCCAGGTCGGTATCCGCCTGGCAATGGCGTCCACCAGGTGCTGCTCATCGATCCGCCCGATGCAGCCGAGTAACCGAGAGCGGCGCCCCCAGAGGTAGCGACACGGGAATGGCGCCGAGAGTTGGCAGGGGAAGACTTGCTGGACCAGTGCGACCTCCTTGTCAGTAGTACATCGGATTTGAAGAGATGAGACATTTGTCAAGGTTGGTGAGAATGAGCAATCCCATGCGACCAAGAGCTGGCAACACATGCATACTGCAGCGAGTTATGGCTCTCTGCCAACAGTAATTCTGCATCTTGTACTTGCACCTCGTCAGTGGCTGTGGCTGGCTGTCCCATTGATGGAGGAATGAAGATGGAAGCCCCGCCCGGCCGGGAGCATCAACTCGCGAGTATCTACCGAGATTCAATTCATGACGCAAAGTTCATGAGTAAACATCTAATACATGCGATATCATGAAATGTAAATTTAAGAAGCAATGCACAAATTTTAAAAAAATCGTATAAATTCAGGATGTGTTGATCGAGGGTGCCGAATTGGTGGTTCGCAGAGAGGCAACCTGGATTGATTTTGATTAGCCAGCGGATCAACTAGTACAGCACAGCACTGCCACTGTGCTGCGCCGTGGTGCGGACGAGTTGCATTGCATGTGGTTTGGCCGGTACAGTACAGGACACACACCGCCTCACACCCCACCCTATCTCAGACAGTCAGACCTCAGTACCTCACGGGCACGGCGTGGCGTCAGTCACCGACTCAGGGTGCTGCCGCTGCCGCTCTGCTGCCCGGCCGGCCGGCGGCCGCCAACCGAAAGATCTTGGGAGATCGCTCACGGCGCGCCGACAATGGTTTTTTTTTTATTTTTTTATTTTATGCAATCGTTATGTATCACAGCGCCGCCTGTGCAGCACCCGTCGTTCCTGTTCCTTCCATGACTGGTCCAGTTGATAACGCATCTCCTTCGCTGCATGGGTGTGTACGTGTCGTCTGGCCTGGGGGTGCGTTGGGGGCCATTTGCTTTGCTTGTTAATCATCAGTCAAATGCATGATCAGCTGCGAATATATATCCACCATTAGCAACTCTGCACCACAGTGCCAGTGCGTGAGGGTCTCACGCATGCGTGTTGCCAGGGATCCAGCTGCATCTGTTCCGCAATCAATTGGCTCTGTTCGGCCACTTGAGTTGTGTTGTGTCTTCCTTCAGGGATCCTGAGAATTTATTCGACGGGAACGTAAGCACAAGACTTAATTAATTGTATGCTTCACAGCATATAGATGCATCGTGCACCAACGTGCAACAAAAGTGTGCCAATTGATTTGGATGGCAGCGTGGGAAAACCTGTCTGCGCCACGCATCGCTCCCGCCGGGCGTTCATAGTCGTGTTGACACACATGAAAATCAAGTGTAGCAAGTCACATGCTAATCAAAATATAACAATTCTAAAGTTGCAAAATAAAATGATTTATCATATCATATGCATATGCATCAATCAAATTTTGTTTTATTTTATAAATGAAAAATATATCTAACCCATTACCATCTAATCGAAAAAAAATAAATAAAAGCTCACATCACAGTCATTTGAGAGCACACTCAAAACCTTACAAAACAAGTGTCTGAAGAAAAAGGGCACAGCAACAGCCAACAGCGAAGCAAGTCCTGTTTATTTCAAGATCCGCAGTCACGTTTTCGCTTGCTAGTCCTTCGCAACCGAACCTACGACTCAAGAGGAATGACAGTGGTAGGAGTAGGTTCCATTCAATGGAGTTGGATAAATAGTCTGCAGCAGCTGAGCTACATGTCTTAATTAGCTCAAAATCTTTTTTTTAAAAAGAAAAAAAACACCATTGTCCAAGTACTAATAAAGATGTCAAAGTGTTGAGATTGAATCTAGTGTTGCTTGTTAGATATGTGTCGAATATGTGTACAGTTTTGGTTACGTTGGACTTGAGTTGTATTAGGGGCTAGGATAGAGTTGTAGTCGAACTCTGTGTCCTAGGGAGCCATAAATATGAGGCCACCCCTGTTGTAACCATGAGACGACTTGGCAGCTGGTTTGGGTGGCGGCGAGGCCGCAGGAACGCCTGGATGGTGGTGTAGCTGCTATTTATGGGGAGGAGCGCTCGTAGTCGTTGCCCCGAGGATTAAGCACATCGCTGAACCTCGTTAAAAAAAACATCGTGCCTCGGTGTCGTTCTTATTTGCGTATTTTCTTCTATGGTGATTATGCTTCCGCGTTTATCGGTTAATAGATCTGTTTGGATCTGGAACTAACTGTGCACTCTAACAAGTGGTACCAGAGCCAGATTCTTAGAAGAAGATCGTAGGAGGTGCGATGGATATGTTCCACACCATGCAAGGCTCGCATGGGTGTGTCCGGGGTAGGACATGGCGCAAGGTGGAGCAGCGGCGATCGACAACTCGATCGGTGGAGTTGGAAACTTCGAGCGGGTGGCTCGAACCGTCCAATGAGCTGCAATCAACAGGGCTGCAATCAACAGGGATCTGTCCAGACGTGGAGATCGGGTTGATGGTGGCTGGTGGCTGCTGTTCGATAGGGGTCGGTCAGACGTGACGGCCAGGTTCGACGGTGCGGCTGGAAGACGTCGTGGATGAAGACGGCGGCTTCGACTCGCGGTCAGATCGACGGTTGATTGATCTTGATCGGGGTGGTCGTTGCGGGATTAGCAACGATGGTGGTGAAAGCCACAGTGGACTCATCGTGTTTTGATGGAGGTGTCATACACCAGCGATGTTGTGGGCGTCCAGTATGGCCAAGCAAAGGCATGCGGCAGGTGATCTCCTTGGAGGAAGATTTGGATATCTACATGGGTGTTCGGTCAAAGAAAAAAAGGAATTAATGAACATGTACCATGTGCATACAAGGAATCTGACCTGGTGTTTAGGAGAGGAGCTGTACGTGACGTGTTTGGCCTTAGGACTTGTGCTTGGCCTGGTTGAATTTGCCTCGGTGATAAGAAAGCGAAGGCAGCTAGATGTGTGTGGCCTGGACGCAGCGGATATCCATAGAGATTGAGTCGAGGAGGCGTACAGGAATAGATGCATGTGTGTAACGTGCATGGCAAGGAAAACATGCAGATGATGGCAGGAGAGTCTGGGCAAATTGCATGCGTGCGTGCGGGAGGATGCTCGGGATTCTGGCCAGAATTGGTACATGCGGAGTCCGACCAGAGTACGTGTTAACACATGCACGATATCTGTTTGTTCCTTGGTTCGGTAAAATAAAAGAAAAAAAAGGAAATTATGCGCAGAGAAGATTCAGGATTCCGAATATGGGAAGCTGCGTATGAGTCAAGGAAAATCTACGTAAAGGAGAGGCGGCGGGTGGAGTCTGATTCTAACCGGACTCGTGCGGCTCTCGTTTATGTCTTCCATATAACAAGAGTCTACGGAAGGGAGATTGCATCGAAAGCAATCTAGAGCTGTTCGTGACCGGTACTTGCGATGGTTGAAGACGAACGGCGGGCGGCGTGGCTGTGCACAGGCGGTGTACGGCGGCGGCAACACACGGCGGATTTTCACAGCACGTGCGGGAGGCGTGTGCTGCAGTGACGTGCTTGGTGCACGTGAAGCGAGCACGCGGGCGTACATAAGGTACGTGATTTTTCGGCGATCTGTGGCAACATGCAGATGGCGTCGATGGCATCAAAATTTGAGGTGGTGAAGTTTGATGGCACCGGGAACTTCGGGCTGTGGCAGACGAGAGTGAAGGATCTGTTGGCTCAACAGAGTATCTCGAATGTGCTCAGCGGGATTAAGCCGGAGAAGGTAGATGATGACAAGTGGGAGGAGATGCAGGCGCAAGGGTGTTCAACTATCTGGCTGTGTCTCTATGATCAGATCATGTACCATGTCATGGAGGAAACTTCACCGAAGAAAATTTGGGACAAGTTAGCCAGTCAGTTCATATCAAGACAGTGACTCAGAAGCTGTATCTAAAGCAGAAGTTGTTTGGCTTGAAGATGCAGGAGGGGTCAGATCTTGCAGAGCATATCAATGTTTTCAATCAATTGATTGCTGATCTTGTGAAGGTTGATGTGAAGATTGATGATGAAGACAGGGCTGTTATTCTTCTATGTTCATTGCCAAGGTCTTATGAGCACTTGGTTACTACGCTGATGTACAGAAAGGAGGACATCAAGGTGAAGGACATTGTTGCTGCATTGCTTGCTCATGATCAAAGGAGGAAGAATAATGCAACGGAGGAGTCTTTTGGTGATGCTTTTCTAGTCAGGGGTGATCGTGGTGTGGAAAATAAGAGAGGCAATAAGAAGAAGGGGCTACGGTGCTTTAAGTGCAAGAATTGAGGACATTTAAAGAGAGACTGTCCAGAACTAAAGAAGGATGGAGGATCCGTAAGTGTTGTGATTGCCAACAAGAAAGATGACTCGGATAGCGATGGTGACCTTCTCACAGTATCAAGTGAAAAGTCTTGTGAAGCGTGGTTGTTGGATTCAGCTAGCTCGTTCCATGCAACACCAAAGAAGGAGTTATTGTACACTGAGAAGAAAAATGGTTTTGCTTACTTAGGAGATGGTTCAGGCTATCTTGCTGAAGGAGTGGGCGACATCAAGTTCAAGTTGTGTGATGGTAAAGAGATGCTGCTTAAGGGTGTGAAGCATGTGCCAGGGCTAACGAGGAATCTGATTTCACTTGGTTTATTGCATGAAGAAGGCTGGTTGTATCAGGCGGCTCCTGATAAGAAGACCTTGAGTGTTATACATGGAGACAAGACAGTAATGATTGGTGAGAAGTCAAATGCACACCAATACAAGCTGAAAGGAAGCGTTGTTGAAGGTGGAGTTATGGATGGCAATGCAAATGTGGCGGTGTTCTATCCTAGTGTTGATGCGGCTGTGGGATCAGCCTCATCAGGCCGTTCAAAGTGAGCAGCGCAGGAGACAGCTCAAGTCCAGGTACACGAAGGTTCGCGCACGAACGGCTTCAAGATGGCGTGCATATTCGCCAAGGTGGAGTTTGTTAGATATGTGTCGAATATGTGTACAGTTTTGGTTACGTTGGACTTGAGTTGTATTAGGGGCTAGGATAGAATTGTAGTCGAACTCTGTGTCCTAGGGAGGCCATAAATATGAGGCCACCCCTGTTGTAACCATGAGACGACTTGGCGGCTGGTTAGCTGCTATTTATGGGGAGAAACGCCGTAGTCATTGCCTCGTGGATTAAGCACATCGCTGAACCTCGTTAAAAAGCTGCTATTTTTTTTAGGAATCAACAGGACCATAGCTGAAGTGGGCCCCATTTGCGCTCGTTCATCTCTAGACAGCTCATGAGGTCCAAAGATTGTATCTGCATCTGGACTTCATTGCAAAATAAATCTCGTTGGAGCAGCAGGCCAGGCCAGGCCGCCAGGGCAACGCGCCAAATCCACCACAGAAAAAAAAACAAAACAAAAACGCATTCATGATTATTTCACGGAACAAGTACAATTTACCTCCCTCAATTGTCACTGGTCGTCCGATTTTCCCTTGATCTACAAAACCTGTTTTTCTAACCTTCCTTAACTTTTGAAAACCCCTTATATTTTGGTACAATTTTTGAATGGATGGAGGGAGTGGAAACTTTGACACTAACAACTGTTTGGACCATAGGTTGAATTGTATAGGAATTTTATATAATTTAGGTCAGTTTCACAAGAAAGACATAGGGTTCAAAAAGAAAAGTTCGGCACTCCATACTAGTCTTATTGGGTAAATAGGAATATACTCCCTCCATTCAAAAATAAGTGCACATCTCAGTTTTGTGGGAGACAACCATTTTTGAGTTTGCCTAATAAGAATATACAAATTAGCATCAATGTTTGTATTTTCAAATAAGTTATTATAAAATTATATATTACAACGCTCAATTAATGTAATAATACTTATTATACACCATAAATGTTTTATGTTTTTACATTTATTTGGTCAAGCTTTAAAAGGCCGGACTTCTTGGGAAACAACATGTGTCCGTTTATTTTGGCACGAAGGGAGTAACTATATACCTACTGTTTGCAAAGGTAAACTGCAAATGGAATAATACGAAGAAGTAACTTCAATCCGGCTTCCCTTGTACCCAAAACATGCAAGATCTAAGGGCAGATGAGCATATATTATATATAGTTTCCCGTTGCAAGGGGGTCTGGTGTTGATGAATTAGGTACGCGCGGTGTGTGCTAGTACTACTGCTATTGGATGGTACGTACGTACCTCTTGGTCCGGAGACTCTTTTTAAGCTTTGTTTTCCAGCTGGCCAACATCATATCCATGGTGTCGATGTTAGCCAGGGGATCTGCTTGTTGTTTAATGGTAGCTGCAGCATCATCGGAGATCTGCCGAAGCAGGCGCTTGACTTGAGCAATCCCCTGGAGATCCTTGACTCTGAATGTCTTGGACTAGGGCCTCCGATCCTGACGACGAAGCAGCAGCCAGTGCGACCCATCAGCCGTGACTCGAGGCTGACGCCGTAGCGAGCAAGCTGCACGCTGATGTCGGAAAGCAAGGACGTGGACGTCCCTGATGTCACCAGCCAGGCGACGGCGAGACCAGCAAGTCCTAAGGAGGAGCCGCTTCCACCGGACGAAACAGCTAGCGGTCACCCTGCCGGGACCTGACGAGGTCGACGCAGTCCTCAGCGTCGATCGTAGCCCACCTCCCGCAGCTGCTTTATCCACTCCCGGTCCCGGACGACGTGGCTCACGGCGCCCTCGTAGGCTTCCGAATCGGACTGCATGCGGAGGAGGGCGTTGATAATGGCCAGCTCGTTCCTCAGCCGGGCGACCTCGCCGCCCACGCTGCGGAGGTGCCGGAACTCGTACGTCCCCCACCAGCTGCCCAACATTGCTCACAAGGCTCTGCGCCGCCGCCGCGCCCTCCATCAGGCAGTAACTTAATTGCTAGCTACTTCTCTCTCTAGATATATAGCTAGCTAGCTTCTCTTTGGTCTTTATTTACAACAATGGATTTTAATATACTTTGCTCTATATATTCATAGGAAATAAAGGAAGCCCAAATGCATGTGAGTTCTCTCTGGACCTAAATAAAGAATCCGAGGATTGGGTGAGAGCCTGAGAGCAAGGGAAAGTACGTAGCCCCAGCCCTAACGTCACATGCGACTTGGACTCGCTGCCACGTCAAGAATGAATGTTTATTTGGGTGAGACCAAGGGAGGTAGGTTCCTTTCTCTAGCGTAATGTCTATCTGACACTCACAGCAACACGAAACACGTACACAAACTCACCCCTAAGAATACATACACGCACACCCTATCCCTAGAACCACATTCCAAGAAGCTCGGTAAGGTAGCAAGGGAGGTAGCTCCTATGACATAGCATCACATGATGTTGAGTCGCTAACACATAAAGAATCAAGGTTCTCTAGCGTAATGTCACCACCTTGTGTTGCTGACACCCTCAAATATAACGATCTACTTCCCTCTTTCACGCCTAGGCGTAATGTACACATTGTTACAACCCTATGTGGATCTATCGCGTGTTTAGGCACACACACTATACAAGATATGCCTAGGCAGCTCCTCCATATCCACCTGGCCAAATAGACAACTATCTTCGACCAACCTGGTTTCAACTGGATTTATGACTTTGATAAACGAGGTGAAAATATGTACGGTTGGAACTGAAGTTTTCGATAGTGCCAATGAGAGAAATAGTGCCAAAGTAGAATTTGGTTTGATTCCCAATAAGGTTCACAGTCTCCTCTTCATTCAGGGAAGCACTATTTGTAGTGCCAATGCTACAATTGGTGGACATAAGTGCTCCTTCGCTCTAGAGCAAGGTATCGAGTTTAGTTCATGTGTCCTAGGGGCATTTTAGTCCTCTCGGGATAATTCCAAATTGAATTTGACTAACCTAGTGGTAACCAGGAGACTGGTGGTAACTTTCTTCCTTTCGGTGCCTTCCCAAATGTCACCCCCTAGCGAATACAATGAGAGTCAAGCGGCCTGCCCCTTCTTCCTGAGGAGCCGTGATCTCAGACCGCCGAGAGGGTATCTTTGCATCCCCTTCCGGAAGCCAGCAGTGATGCATCTTTGGCACCCACTTCGGAGCCATTCCGAAGGTGGCTTCGCGATGCCACCCGTCTGCCATTTCGGAAATCCTTTCGATGAAGCAAGTTGGCGTTCAAGGTTCCTTTAAGAATAAATATTAATATTTTGGCTCACACCAATGGTAAGGTTACGGTCGTGCGAAAAAGAGGACTCATAGGGGGATATAGGACCCAACAATAACACAGTCACTTTATCTTTCACAACTAAAAAGATTAAGACTAAGACAATGTTATCGTGCGATAATCGTCAGGGCGTCGCTCTGCCGAGCGCCCTGTGACCCCGCCCCAGCCCTTCAACATATTTGGAAGCCGGCCCTGCGATCCTGCCCCAGCCCATCGACAAAATTGGAAGCCGGCGTCACGCATCACCCCTACAACAAATTTGGAAGCCTCCTGCGATCGTGCGCCTCCATCGTGACCACGAGACCACGCGAGACCACACCTCCCCCCGATCTACCGTCCGCAGCCACGTCTACCTCCACGGCCTGCGCCCCACCGCCTCCACCGACGCTGGCTTGCCTCCGTCGATCGTGCGCCACCGTCCCGCCCACGCCGTTCGCCGGTACCGTGCCGAGGATGCCGCCACGCCGTGGGGGCACCTGTGCCGGGGCTCTGACACGCCGTGGGGGCGCCTGTGCCAGGGCTACTGTGGCCCGGTGCCGCCGCGCCATGGGGGCTGTGCCATGGCTGCCGTGGGCGGGTGCCACCGCACCGGGGGAGAGGGGGGAGGGTGCCGGTGGCGGGGCTGCCACGGCGTAGGGGAGAGGGCCGCCAGCGCGCCGCCTGCGGAGGTGCCATCGCCTCGGGAGAGACTGAGGGCAAGAAAGAGACTGGCTTTTTTTTTGCGAGGAGGGAGAGAGCCGCTAGATATTTCGGGGGAGATGTGGCTGGGGTTTTTTGGATGACATGGCCCAATGGTGACCAAGCGAAGGGGATCGACTGATGTGGACCAATGGGAAGTGAATCTGCTGAGGTGGCGCTGAGGTGGAACAATGGATGAATTAATGAAAACGTGGCCTAGTTGGCTATGCAGGGTTCACCTTGCATTTGTTAAGAGAAATTGCAAGCAAAGCATTATTGGCCTATGTATGCTTTAGAAAAAGAGCTAATTTAAGAATCGGAAACGCTCTGACTCGAATGTCCATCGGTTTTCGGACATGGCGCGTGCCCACTGCACCTCCCGCTCCGCCTTTTCCCTGTCGCTCACTCTCGTCCGCATGCAGCCATCCACATCCACTTATCTGCTATCTCTTTCTCTCTATCAAAATATCCACCGCCGCCCTCTCCACCTCCAGCGCGGCACCCTCCCCAACAACCCTCCGAGATAAGGCGCGGTGGTGGAAGCCACGGGGTCCTCCCCCACACACCCCGCCGTCGCCCTCCCCAGTGCCCTCTCCCCACACCGACACCGCCTTCCCCACCCTCAGCACAGCGCCCTCCCCCATACTCCAGTGTGACGCGAGGCGCGGCGCGGCGTCCTCCCCCTGCCTCGGCAGCGTCCCCCCGCTCGACACGGCGTCCTCCCCCACCGGGAGCCCTAAACCGGTGCGGCGCTCTCCCCCACCGCGGTGCGGCCCCCTCCCCATCCTCAGCGTCACCCTCGGCGACCGAGCTCCCCCACCCCGGCGGCCATGGCGCTCCCCGTGCCAGGCTCGCTCTTTTCTTCCCCCATGTTGCATTGTATGTTTCAACTGTTTCAGACGTTTCAGAGGTATGTTTCAGTAGAATCATATGGATGTTGCAAAAGTAGATCGGGGGATGTTGCACATGTTGCATATGTTGCAATTGTTTGAGAGTCATGTTGCAACTGTTTGTTTGGAGTGTTTCAGATGTTTCAGCGATATGTTTTATCTGTGTTTTCTGGACGCATGTTGCAATTATGTTTATCTGGATGTTGCATATGTTTTACACATATGTTGCACGATGTTGCGATGGGTTGCAATAGTTTTCAAGTCTGTTTCAGATGTGTCTTTTAAGTGTTTTATAAGTATGTTTCAAGTGTTTCGAGAGTCATCAGACGTATGTTGCTACAGTTATATTTGGATGTTTCAAAGGTAGATCTAGGGTTGCATCTCTCCTCTTCTCACCTTCTGTTGCATCTTCTTTTCGGCCTGGAGCCGGCAGGGCATCCGTACGGACGAAGGATGGGCGATGGACCCATGGGGCGCGGGAAGAGGGAGCTGTGCATCACATTTTTTTATTTAAGCTTATATCGCGGTGGGAGCGGGCTGAACAGGAGCTACGTCATGACAAGCCGCTGGGGCCGGACGTCCGGGCGCCAGTCCCTCCATTTAAGAATGCAACAAAAGGGTGCTTGGGGCTTCCACGCATGACGGATACAAGCAAAGGAATCGTGCACTGCCTCTGGGGCTACTCAACTTCCTGATGTGCCAGCCTTATCGCTTGTCGAGACCACATCTCAAAATAATCTCTTCCACCTGGTTTATCCGATCCCTGACAAAAAAAAAAAAACAATGTGCAATGATCCCACGTTATCAAATACACTATTGCCATATATATACTCCCTTAAGTTCCATATTTCTTATTGTTTTAAACAAAGGTTGACGTCAAAGTTTTAGAAATTTATCTATATCTATATTTTAAAGTACGGACTTTTGTCTCCATCCACACTCTCTCCCTATTCATCCGTCTCTCACTCACACCATTTTGATTTGTCACTCTCTCCCCCGTTCGTCTGTCCTTTGTTGAAGGATGGATATGCCCTCACATACCCTCTCCTTGTAAAATGGCCCAACTATAAAATCTGATGACCTATTTGTAAATTATTAAACTATATAGTTGTTGGAGGAACCTCCCCTATATATAGAGCCATGGGACTGCTAGCTTACTTTTTTTGTAAGGGGTGGTTCTCCTCTCACTCACTAAACCCTAGTTTTGTATTCCCATCTCTGTCCAAACTCCTCTCTACATTTTGGGCTACAACACAATTGTAGGTGCCATTTGTGGTTGGTTCCAAAAGGGAAATGAAAAAAGAGAAAAAGAGAACACACTATTGCATAAATATTTTTGAAATACGGGCAAAAACATTTTTCAAAGGCAGCAAAACTGCCAAATCTAAAAGAAGGTCAATCATAATTAGTAGAAATGTTGGGCCATGTTGCCACTAAAAATATAGTATTTTCATTGGCGAGTGCGTTCGATGATGGAAATACCCTGGATACCATGGATATTTACCAGCAAGGGAGTATGGACAGCGGTGCTGCACGTGTGGTGATAGGACAAAACGATGTGGTTTTTCTTGATCTGCAGGAGGAAGGAGACTGACTTGGCAGTTGGGGTGTTGGGGGTACCTGGGCTGGGAGCAAGAGGAGAATGCAGAGGAGCTAGCGGGCCAAGCAGGGCCAGGCCGACAAGAAAGGGTGACAGGGTTTGGGTCGGATCGAGAGTGTTTATGGGAAGTGTCAGGTTTTATTTTATTTTTTTTGGATTTGATTTGACTCAAGCTAAACTTGAATCGGATTTAGAAAGGGTTTCAAAATGGCTAGTGCCCAACTAAATTCCAAGAAACATATAAAACCAAAAATAATATATATGGTGAAATTTTATGCAAGGTTTAAACAAATATTTTCAAAAACAGTTTTTTTTACGTAATAAACAGGTTTCCCTATGGTATATTTCTTTCCCTACCGTTTTTGAGCACCCTAGGGACTGATAGGTTTCGCTAGGGCTAGATGGCGAAACCATAGGGGAACTACTCTTTTCCTACGAAATTCTGTTTTCGTCGGGACGGAACGAAGGAAAAAAGGAATTGCTTCACAGGTAACGCTTCACCTACTATCTTTGACATAGTGTTCACAGGTAACGCTTCACCTACATGGAGATCCATTGAATACGGTTTAGAATTGTTAAAGAAAGGAATTATACGGCGCGTGGGGAATGGGTCCAGTATCCGGATTTGGCGCGATCAATGGATCCCAAGAGAGACTTCTCTTGCTGTTTTGGGGAAGAAGTGTCATAACCGGCTCCGTTGGGCTTCGGAACTTATTGATCAGCATACTATTACTTGGAACATGGAGACTCTAAATGAATTATTCCATCCACCTGATGTTGAGGAAATTCAGAAATTGAAGCTTCCTCTGAGAGGGCAAATGAACTTTGTGGCTTGGCACTATGAGAAGAGTGGTATTTTTTCAGTCAAAAGTGCTTACAGGTTGGGCTATCGCTTGCAGCACGAGGAGACCCAAGCGTCCAGCACATCACCAGATGGAAGTCGGTCCCTATGGAATAATATTTGGGAAGCAAATGTCCCTCCCAAGGTGAAGGTCTTTGGTTGGAAGACCACAAATGCCTGCCTCCCAACAACACGAAACAAAATGGAGAAGAAATTTAGAAGCAATGCCAACCTGCCCTATCTGTGGAAGAGATGAGGAAACATAATTCCATGCTCTCATCCGCAGTTCGAAAGCTAAAGCACTAAGAGAGGCTATGAGAAGGGAATGGGTTCTACCGCCTGAAGAAACAGTACAGTTAACTGATCAAGATTGGCTTCTTTTAATCCTTGAGCGGTGTGGGTTACAGATGCGTGATAATTTCCTCCTACTGCTGTGGCGATGTTGGTATGTGAGAAATCAGATTAAACATGAAGGAGCTTCCATGCCGATTGAGGGTTCCGTGCGTTTTCTGGTTAGCTATCAGCAAAGTTTGATGGGAAGCCGACAACAGTTAACAAGTGACAGGAAAGGAAAGGCAAGAGTGAATACCGTCCCACAGAACCAAAAGTCTAGTGCACAGGCTGGTCGGTTGCTATCTCAGTGGCAACGTCCACAACCTGGGCAAGTGAAAGTAAATGTTGATGCAGGCCTAAAAGATGGCCTTGCTGGTTTGGGAATCATTGCGAGAGATGCACAGGGTTCAGTTTTATTTGCGTCAAGCCAAATTCGCTTTCATTGTTCTGATCCGGAAGCTGCTGAACTTATGGCGCTGATTGAGGGGTTGAGATTGGCAATCCAGCGGATTGATGTTCCTGTTGTATTGGAGACTGATTGTCTGTCAATTTGCAAAGCTCTAGACTCTAATGAAGACAATCGTTCCAAGCTTGCATTACAACTGAAAGAAGCTAAATTGCTCGGTGATGAGCTTAGAGGGGTTGAGTTTATCCACTGTAATAGAATGTGTAATAGGGTTGCTCATGAGTTAGGCCAACATGCTTGTAAACAGCTCTGTTCCAAGGCGTGGATCATGAGAGCTCCTGAATTTGTTGGCCACTTAGTGGCAGATGGTTGTAACCCTGTTCATATTTAATATAAAGCTCAACCTTTCTCGTAAAAAAAAAAATAAAAAGGTCGTGCACTATGAGGATCTCCCCCATAGTCTTTTTCGGTCAAAAAAAAAAAACAAATGCTATTCACAATGATGACAACCATCATAGTAATTCATTACAGTCCAAATTATAGCCACGAAGCAACAACTTACTCCACTTTTGTCATTGGCTTCGATGGAGTACCACGGAGCAGAGGCCGTGCAATAGTTCTCGCTCTGCCCTTGGCCCCCGTAGATGCGTTCGTCGTTGTAGTGAGGACGTGTGCCTCTGACATGATTAATACGCACTGCAGAAACGTCTTGTAACAACCTAATCATCCCAAACATATCCCTTGGACTTTAAAAAATCAAATAATTTTTATTTTTATTATGTGGCTGCTAAGTAGATAATGCATGGCCGATCAGCTGTGAAAGTGGCCGATCCCAAGATTCACCGCCACGCCCGGCTGCCTGGAGGTCTGGAGGCTGGTCTTCTTCGCGCGCAATTTCTCAGCGACGGTTTGCGGCGACGGAGGTTGTAGGCAGCGAGTCGGGGCCTGGGCCTGTTTTTTTTTTTCGGAGCAAGCAAATCCTTGGCCTGAGTAGTGCTATATGCTAGTGTTGGCTATGGGGCCCTTTCCTTAAATCTTTGAATATCTCTGGGCCAAATTGTCGAGTATTCCTGGGCCTGTATGAACTGTCCTTTAGGCCCGCCCTTGCCTTCATCGGCGTGCTACCAGACAAACCAGGCCCCCGGTTGACTTCACGGTGATGGCGCACAAAAAAAAAGTTTACTTTCATGGACTCAAATGAGAAATTCGATCTATCCTGAGATTATAATTGTGCACTAGTAGGAACGATTAATTTTACTTCAAAAGAGTCTTGCCACTGCATGCCCCTAGAGGGCTAGTGGCGGAGCTAGAACTAATCTGAGGGGGGTGTGCTTGCACCGTGCGTGCATAGATTTTTATTTTAGGGTATATATATGGTGAAAAATTGAACAAAATCATTGTTTTTTTTTCATTTTTCTGTTACTGTAGCTCCGCCCCAGAGGGCATCAAAGAACAGACCGGACCGTTAGCCACTTAGCCAAAAAAAAAAAGATCTAGTAGAACGATTTATACACGAAACAACCCCCTCAATGTCGTTCATCGTAATTCCATGCACCAGAAAAATGATAGAACGCTGCATCAAACCAGAGTGTCTCCTCCAGTTCCAACATCTACAATTCAAGCCTAGCTGATAAGCTCAACAACTAACAAATGCAGTTCACAAATCACAACAATCCTATTAATTCGTTAACAGTCCAACTTATGGCCACGAAGCAGCAACTTACTCCACTTTTGTCATTGGCTTCGATGGAGCACCACGGAGCAGAGGCCGTGCCATAGTTTCCGCTTGGCCCTTGGCCCGTAGATGCGCTCGTCATTGTAGTGAGGACGTGTGCCTCTGTCGTGATTAGAAGAACATTTAGCACACATCATATATATATATATATATTCTATAGTTATGCTTAGATAACATTTAGCACACACATCATATATATCTGGCATTGTAGTGAGGACGTGTGCCTCTGTCGTGATTAGAAGAGACAATCAAGGTGATTTTGGCATGTTCACCGTATAGCATTCGTGTTGGGTCGATTCATATTGTAGGTACAGGTTGGAAAGAAAATGCAAAACTGTATCAACCGCGTGAGCCTGAGTAGTGCTACGCTACTGTTGGCTATTGGGGTCTTCAAATCCGAGTAGTAGAAATAGGAATCTTTAGGCCCGCCATTGCCTTCGATAACCTGCCCTCGGTTAGGTTCTCTCACACTGGTGGCAGGTGGTACGCATGGCGGTCATCACGGTGATGGCGCGCACCACCAGCACTTCACACTTCACAGAGCTGCAAAATTAATGTGAACGAACGTGATAGCAGCTGTATTCTGCGCAGGATCGTAGGAAGAAGACCCGTCATCAGTCTTACCACGAGATATATTACTATTAGCCAGCCAATGCGGCGCAAAACAATAATCCCTTCGTCGTTCATTGAATAAATCAATTTTTAGAGTTGTCTTAAAGTATACCTCAGGAATTAGTTAATGGCTTTTAGCCAAATCCATGTAAGTACATGTGTGCAACACCGCTAAATGCTCCTGCATGCTGAGAATATTAGTGGTACATGGTTTAGATGACAGTGTGTAATTGTACGTGCTTGTATCAACTATTGATCTAGAGGAGATAAAAAAAAACTATTGATCCAGAGACTGACATATATACTAAGCACATGGATCTCCAAAAGGGGTCTCCACAGCTTGCGGCCACGCCTGAACATGCCCTGTGGAGCGGGGACTACTATGCTATAGATTAGCATCAATGTAGTAGGACCTTCATGCTTGGTATGTAAGGCCCATGCATGGCCCCAGTTACAAATCCAAGGAGAGATCGAAAACACTTCAAGTCTCAATATTGAGAGCCGACAATAACAATAGAGAAAGAAATGTATAATCACAGTCCAACTGCTGGTCCAGCTAGCTTAACTATATTGGAACCGAATGGTTTAATAGAACACAAACCATAACTGCACTTCATGGATTCCAGCTTTATTACATTACAAATGACAAGCACCAACTACATCAACATTGTTGACTGAAGAGAACAACAGGAGTTAAGATAGGTGTTTGATTAGCGCTGCAGCTTTATTTAATTTAGCTCTTCTAGCTAGTGCAGTGCACGCTTGACGCTTCAGTTGTACTTGTACACGCATGCTGCATGCATATGGTTTACCAGCCGTCCTCATACCTTGCTCTAATAGTTATCTGTTTGGACGCGTCTCGCTTCTTATTAAGCTCCTCTAGCTGCTCCACTAATCCTTTCATTTCATTATGGCCTTTGCAACCACTGAACAACACCTCTTTAAGGTTTGTCAAGTGCTCGATGCCAACAATTATCTTCCCCTGATCGCCGAAATTCACCACTAGTGTCTCAAGATTTGGCATGGATCCTTCCTCAAATCTGTAAACTTTAGGAACTTCAGGAGAATAGCCTAGAGTCAGTTCCTTGAGCTTTGGAAAGGTCTGGATACTGGGTGCAACCATATTTTGCCCTATGCGAATAAAGTATGCCCTTAGGGACAACCTCTTTAGATTGGGCAACTCATAGAGGACATTGAATAGACCTACACTATCAACGTACGTCCATGCTATGTCAAACTCAGCAAGATCAGTGAGTGACCTCACCCAGTTAGGCAATCTGTTAACGTGGCCACAGATCTTAAGATACCGGAGCAACCGTGGTGGTGACTTCACTTCATGTAGAAAGTTCATTATCGGCTTAAAAGGCCATTTACCACAACCAAAATTGCCAATGTCAAGCCAACGTAGGGAGTGCATCTTGTTTAGGGAGCAGGCAAGCTCTTTGACAACCTCTGGATTCATTTCCTTTCTTGTGTCGACATAGATAGCGAGCTCTTGCAACTGATCCAGCTCACCAATCTCCTCGGCGGCCTTTGAGTCGTTTACCTCTGCTCTGTTGACCTGACATAGTCGCTTCATTTTGTTTATCCCTTGGGGCATCATCCAACCAGAGCAACACTCCAAGTTATACCATGAAGCACCCTTGTCCGAGAACAGCAGGTGCTCCAGCTTCTCTAGCTTGGTAACAGTATCTGGCAGATTCTTGAGGTCTGTTTCACGTACATCAAGTGTCTGCAGATGCTCAAGATCACTGACTCTTGGAGGCATTACCTTGATATCTGTACCTCTCAAGCTCAAGAACCTTAAAAGGTACATCTGGCAGATATATCTCATTTGTTTTTCCCCTAGGCCCTTGCAGCCTTCTAGATCAAGTACCCTTAGTAGGGTGAACTCGCCTAGCCGAGCAAGCAGCATATTATTCACTTCAGGATCAAATATGCTTAAGGATCGGACATGCTCCACCATCAATCCCTCGATGCCATTCTTTATACCATAGCGTGCTTCCACATTCTTCTTGGATGATGAAGAGTCTATATGTGCTGGCTCTACTCTGCCATGTATAGAGAGACGACGAATTGTGTTGGTATAAGACATCCCTTCATATTGACCACCTATTAGGCTAAGAAAGTTAGCCTCTAGGGAGGTTGACACTAGGATCTCAAGCATCATGTCATGCACTTTGCACTTCTCTTCCCTCCTCCCCCCTATCCAGATGGATTCTACGAAACCGGTGGCCTGGTCTATCATGCTTCTACTCATTAGCTCATTGAAGTAGCCTTCTGCAAGCTCCATCTGGGTCAACCCCCGCTTCTCAACAACCAATCCTTCAGCAATCCATCTCTTCAACAGTCGATCCTTGCAAATCATATAATCATCTGGGAAAATGCTGAGATACATCATGCAAGCCTTTAGGTGATGAGGTAGGTGGTTATAGCTCAATGTGAGTATTTGCCTCATCCCCTCGAGGGTAGGGTTGATCTCCATCTGTGAACCAATTGATCTCTGAACTAAACTCCACATTTCTTTGCCTTCCGGAGGTTTATAGCTTGCCAAAAGGCTGCCAATGCTAACAATGGCCAATGGTAGCCCACCACATTTTTTCAATATACTACTCATTGTATCTTTCAAATCTCCATCATTGATGCAAGGGTTTCCAGTGGAGCCTAAGGCTTTGCTAATGAACAACTGCTCTGAGTCTTTCTCATCTAGCTTCTTCAAATGATGGATGTAATCGTTGTTATCACCACTGCATGATTTTGCCACATTATCCATCCGTGTGGTCACAATGATTCTGCTACCATAGTTGCTACTTGGTAACTTCGACCGGATCATATCCCAAGCTGGTATGCTCCAGATATCATCGACCAAAATGAGGTACCTATATTTGCAAACATGCAATAGTTAGAATTTTTTTTCCTCATAAAATATTAATTCATGGCATCTTGGGTAACATAACTGGAACTTCGTTAGACCACATAACTAGTTAAGCAACTGTGGACGGTGGCAAACCCAAACCAAACATTTAGGTGAGGCAAACTCGAACCACAAAGTAAACCTCGTTTGGTGGAGCTCAGACTATGGCTCCTCCATGCATTGTAAGTAAGGAGCCATTGTATATATGTTTTTCTCAAAGTGATCTAGGAGATGGTGAAACCACTATTTTTAGGTTCACTAACTCAACCTCCTCGTAGTATAGTGAGGAGTTAGAGCCTTTTGGATCCATGCCAAATATTAGTAGGGCCTAAATCTTAGCTACCCCAAAAGTTAGGCCGCAACTATGACCAGGCCCAATACTAGATGCAATAATAAGAGGGGATCGAACTCCTACATCTAAATCCTCTACACTCCCTCCATTAGGTATCATGTTGATCTGTCGACAACCTGAAAGACTCCTTACTGTGCACCTCTAATGGTTTGAGAAAGCCATAGCCACACTAGTGCACTACTGCACCATGCATAGTCGACTCGTTGAGCCGTCACTGATTGGTAGGATTATGGTTTGGTTACAACAGTTACTGAGATGACAGAGAAATTTGTGTGTGGGTGTTTTTTTGGAAAGAATGGCCATGCCACGTGTTGCAGGATGGAGTATTTAGCAACACTTAAAATATGGTAAACCCCTTTGAGAAATATTCACACATATGGAGACTAGATGTTATGTTCCTAATTTGATTTTCAAATTAAACTAAGACTTATTCTCAAATTATCCATATGCATATACTCATAACCCCTGTAAGGTTTAGATTTGTTGGGTACTATGTACTCACTCTTGCCTTATTGTATATAGGAGGATCTAGATTTCTTCCTTGAAGGTATTCAAGTAGATGAAGGTTGTGTATGCACCCAGCTTAGCTCGTAGCTAGGTCTTGCTAGATTTGTATTATGTGGTGTATTTGGTGGGTCGTTTATTTGATCTTTATGTTGTGGTTACTCGATTGGGAAGCTAAAAGTATAAGTTTGGTTTTGGTAATTGAGTGACAACTAGTGGACTAATGCTTTACTTGAGTTGGTAAGCTAGATTAATTAGTCCACAAGAAGAGGTTGAGCAAAGCATGGGCCATGGAGGAAATGGTGGCGAACATGTATGCGCAAGTGCTCAACATAAGGTGGTGAAGATGGAAATAAAAAAGGCCGAAGGCAAATGTATATCTAGTATGGCTTTGGTTTTGCTAGACTTAGGTGTGTAGAGAAGTGCTTGGCTAGGTTTAGGATAGATAGTTGTACTATAAAGAGGGGAATTCTTTGGCAGATACCGTTGTCTAGTGCCACTAGGTGAGGACTAACAATGAATATGTGTTAGGTCTAGTGGCATGGTGAGGAAGCAAGAGAAAATCCTTTGACAACGATTACTCAAGTGCTAAAGGTGTTGTTGTCCTATGGGACACATTGAGAGTTAACGAATTTGAAAAAAGGTTGAAGACACTACAATATTTTTATCCGTGGTTGGCGTTTTGAATTTTTGGAGGTGGGCAAAGCAACCGCATATGTAGAAAAGTCTCGGTTAATGCGGATTAATACAGGCAGCTAAATTCGCGCCTATGAAAATAAATTAAAAAAAAAAGAAAAAAGAAAAGCCCATCCATAGAGCCTGGGTCTAGATTTGGGCCTGCTAGGCCCAGGTTGCGCTGGCGTCGCCGCCGCAGCTGTTCCTACGTGGTCCCGTTGACAGATCTGGTGGTGGAGGAAGCCGCCGATCCGCCCTCTCCCGCTGTGCCCCGCAGGGTCAAGTGGTGGAGACCGCTGCCGAGGAAGGACGCCACGCACTGCCGCCGGATCGGCCCACGCCACGATAAGATCGAGCCGTGCCACCACCAGATCCGGACGCTCCACCACCAGACTCGGCTGCTTCACCAACGGATCTGCCACCGGGAGCAGTGGCGCGGCCACCACCTTCGCGCTGGTGCTACCATCGGTCACGTGAGCTCCGCCTGCTGGGCTCCAAGACACGAGATCCGTTGCCTGGGATCCGGATCCGCCACCGATCATGCGGCGAGGGAGAAAGGGAGGGAGTTGAGGTGCGCCAGCCCGCTGCGTGTGGGAGGAGGGGCGCCGTCACATCGTGCAATGAGGGAGGGAGGGAGGGAGTGAGGGGAGGTGCGCCGGCCTACTGCATGGGGGAGGAGGGGCGTGATAGCGAGCCGAGAGAGCGAGGGGCTGTGTGGACAAACCCTAACATCTCAATTTAATTATATAAGCGTAGTAGAGAGGTGGAAGTAGGCTTTGGCTGGGCCTCAGGAATATTTATGGAGGCGGGCTTTTTAAGAGGCCCGCCGAAAATGGTCTCGATTTTTGGAGATGGACCTCTTAAGTGGCCTGCCTCCGTAAATCAATTTTAGGAGGCAGGCATTTCCTGATCGCCTCCGTAAATACACTGACCGCCTCCGTTAATTGATTTTTGTGAGGCGGTCATTTTTTGGTGCCTCGGTAAATAAAACAATAGCCTCCATTAATCGTCGGCCATTTTATGAGACGATTGGATTTTGACTGTCTCGGTTAATATTTAAGTAGTGTCTCATAAAATCATTTTTGTAGTAGTAGTACGAGAAGGGCTTGGTGTAGGGTTTTACCCTCATCGGATAAGTTCGGTGAGCACAAGAAAAGTGCCACCGGAGCTTAGGCACCCCCATTCATGTGAGTGGAAACATCATTTTTTTCATCGTGCACTGTTCACTAGAAAAGTTCAGGGGTATCTAGAAGGGCACCACCGAGCTTATGGTTGTCAGTTGAAACAGTATTGTCTAGTGCAAACTATCCTTCTGGTGCTCACTGGAGAAGGGACACTGGAGAATAGGCTTAACACATGGTGGCGATCTGTGCGTCGAAGCTGTGCATGGGAAGTTTGAATAGGGGCAGCTGATTTCCAAAAGCCTTCTTGTGTGCTCTCTGGAACCTGTCTGGACTCTGGAGAGCATCCGAAACTTCGGTAGCACCAGAGGGTCCATCGAAGTTTTTTCCAGCGAGGGTGTTTTTCAGTGCAAGTGGAGTGCTTGTGCTCACCAGAAAAGTCTCATGAGACCACCGGAGAAGATGCACCAGTTGAAAGGGCATTTAATGGCAAGTTTTAATTAGCCATTAAAGCTTCCAATGGTAAACTAAAAAGGATAATTCAGATGGGTGCACAGCCTGCCCATTAAGTGGGTAACTGCTAGTTTCTTAAGTGGGCTTGTAAATAGAAGGTGTTGGGGCTATTTGGTTCTCTAGGCGCTCTCATCTTATACCCACATTTGCTTAGTTTGAGATAGCATTTGAGTGAGATTGGAGAAGATCTAGTGCATGTGCATTGAGAGTTTGCATCTAATGGCAATAAAGATTGTAGACGCTATTAGATTCTTGTTACTCTTGGCAGTTGCCCCTACCTAGACGGTTTGGAGGCAGTGGACTCCATCGACCATCGCGTGGAGATTGTGCGGGGCTTTGGAGGAAGATTTGTATGGGCCTCTTGTGCTCGTGACTATGGTCAGCTCACAAACGAGCGCTCACGTTGGAGCCTACCTTGACGGGCAGTTGAACATGCATAGTAGCGACAATCCTTGGACACACCTCAATGGGGACGTACGTGGCCAGGAAGCTACCGAACCATGGGGAAAAAAAATCTCGTGTCTCCCCTTGTGTGGTTTACTCCTCTATACACTAGCGCTTTACTTGTTGATCTTCTTGATAGTGTAGTTGTGTTCTTGTCTTGTTTCCTAGCTTGGTTGCCTTGAGTAGTCGTTCTAGCTAGTGCTCTTGTTCTAGAGGTATCTTGATGTTTACCTTTGCTCACTAGACTTGTGTAGGAGCTTGCTTGCCTTGTTATGCTAGTTTGTAGCTTCGTAACTAGTTTTGTAACGGGGTGCTCTTGCTAGACAAGGCACAAGTAGTTATTATTAAGGTCCTCTTTTGTTTCTAATGCTTAAGGTCCTCTTTTGTTTCTAATACTTGTGCTTAGGGTTGCGCCTTGAAATTAGTTTATACGCTATTCATCTCCTCTAGCCATGGATGAATCCTTACAGTAGCCCTATTCACTTCCATCTGAATTAGACACTATCATCAGATGGTTAATGGAGATTGACTGATAAATGGCAAGCAAGGATATAATACCTACCAAATTTGTGCTACTATTGATAAATGGTATGATTTTTGAATGCTTGAATGCACAATGCTACAGGATGAATGCTTGAATGCACAAGAGCATAACTTCCGGTTGTAATAACTGTGATTAAACTAGGTACGGGGTGTGTGCTACTGCTATTGTTGTTACCTCTTGCTCTCGAGGCTCTCTTTAAGCTTGTATTCCAGTTGACCGACATCCATTGTGTTGATGTTGCCCAGGGGATCCGCTTCCTCGGAATCTGATGCCCGCTTGGGCAGATCGATCTGCCGAAGCAGACGCTTGAGCAATCCCCGGAGGTCCTTGCCGCTGAATGTCTGGGACACGGGCACTTGCGCTTGGCACGGAAACTCCGTCTGCAGCAGCCGACAGAGCTCCAGTGCCAGCGTGGTCTTTCCGAGCCCTCCAAACCCACAGATGGAGAACACCTTGAGCTTCTTGTCGTCGTCATCTCCTAGTGCCTTGACCTTGTTGGCAAGTTCGACGGCCAGGGCCTTGTTGCTGACGAACTGATGACGATTGGAGTAGAGGTTGTCAGCTGGGTCGAGCGGTGGACGCGCCGACACCGCCGCAGGGCCTAACGATGACGAAGCAGCATCCCTGACCCTGTGGCACAGTGGCTCAAGGCTGATGCCGTAGCGAGCATGCTGCTCGTTGATGGCGGCAGCCTGGGCGCGGAGGTCCCTGATGTCACCAGCGAGGCAATGGCGAGACCAGCAGGTGGTAAGGAGGCGCTTCCACCGGACCAAGAAGCGGTCACCCTGCTGGGACCTGACGCGGAACAGGTAGAGGTGGACGCAGTCCTCGGCGTCGTAGCCCACCTCCCGCAGCTGCTTCATCCACTCCCGGACGAAGTGGCTCACGGCGCCCTCGTCGGCTTCTGACTGCATGCGGAGGAGGGCGTTGATGGTGGCCAGCTCGTTCCTCAGCCGAGCCACCTCGCCGCCCACGTTGCGGAGCTGCCAGAACTCGTCCCCCACCAGCTGAGCAACATTGCTCACAAGGCTCTGCGCCGCCGACACGCCCTCCATTAGGCATTAGCTAGCTATTTCTCTCTCTCTCTCTCTCTCTAGCTAGCTTCTCCTTCTCTTTAGTGCAGCTGAGCATGCCACGCTGCAGAGATGGCACCAGTTATAGATTGCAAGGCCGTCCTCGTAGGACAGCTGTCTAGGGGATGTTTAGATGAAAAATTTTTTTAGTAGAAATATCACGTTGGATGTTTAATGCGACATCCTAATAAGTTTTCAGATATAAAAAAAACTAATTGTGCAACTCTTCTAAAAACAGTGAGACAAATGTATTAAGACTAATTAATCTATCATTAGCAAAAGTGTTACGGTAGCACTTTAGTGTTAAATCACGGACTAATTAGGCTCAAAACGTTCGTCTCGCAATTTTCACGTAAACTGTATAATTAGTTTTTTATTTCATCTACATTTAATACTTTACGTAGGTGCCGTAAGATTTGATAATGATATTTTTTATAAAAAAATTTTATATCTAAATAAGATCTTAATTAAGTACGTTTGGTACAAGTATTGCTGCTCGTGACCGCATGATTGGTCTTGCATGATGGTACAAGATTAGATATCTAATATCCCTGCATTAATTTTATTAGTTTCATTTAGCAGCTGCTACTGGCTGCTTGCCCGGGCATCCTGCACGCTGAATGAGCCAGGCACGTGCTAGCTCTTTCGACCTGCGTGCCTGTTTGAACGTGAATGCTCCTGTCTTCTCTGCATTCTATGCTGTCTGACATTGGCACTGGCGACTACAGCACGTCTGAGCATGGCTCGTGATGGGTTCACATGTACTTCCTGTTCTTTGTACCTAAATCGCTGCTCCTCTGTACTACTCTATGGTTGTGAAGCGCGTGCATGCTGCACCCGCTGCCGTTCCTGTGCTGCCGTAGAGAGAGTTGATGTGCTGCACGTGTGCTCCTTTCATTCCCTTCACCTACCAAAAGAAAATTATTACCTTGACCAGTCAATTGTTCAATTGTTTTGATGGCTGCTTAAAGAACATAAATGTAGGCTTGGAGAGAACCGCAAAGGTGTAGCGAAAAATAAATGAGTATCATTTTCAAAATTATTACATGTTGCACATAACTTACTGATCTTATTGGAGTGTCTCCCTGCTCTCTCCCCTGTTGCTATTGCTCTTCTAATTAATCTCCAGCAAAAGGTCTTAATGAGTGGAGAAAGCATCTTGTGCTTCCATGCTCTGTTCAGGATGTATTTGGTTTGCAATGTAACACTCCTGGATCCCTGCTGGGGAAGATGGACCTGCAACTAAGAGTTAAGATACCTGAAAGCCTCTTTTGAGGTGCATATACCAGCTTTGGCTGGCTTCCACCTGACAATGTCAAGTTCTTGAGAGGGAAGGGCCTGTTTGGTTCATGTTTAAGACCTGGCCTGGCTAGCCAACTAAGCCTGGATAGGTAAGGCCTAGCTCTAGCAATGCAAGATGCACTTGTTTGGTTGCATGAACTAGGTTAGCCTGCACAAGAGGTGGTACGTTTGGTTGCCTGTTTTGTCTTGCATAGGATCACCAAACCTTTGGACTAGTGAGTTTACCTCTTTGAAACATTTCGTCGAATACTTGGTGAGCATACTAGCACCACCATCGTCGCCATGGTCAACTACGCCTCGCTGAAGGGCACTTCCGCCGCATCCATGCACGGACCATGTCGACGCTAAAGCCCCTCCCTTGCAATGCCCGACGAAGATGTACTTCTGGCCACTGCCCAAGGGTAGCGCACTAAACTCACAAGCCCATCACAGGCAAGCGTGCGCCTACCTCGGCGAGCAAAGGCAAAAGCTGATCGGAGCAACGAAACCCGAAGCCATGGCCATGGCCACGGCGGCTCCCTGCCACGCCGCGCTCCTCCTGCTCCTGCTGCTTGGCCTGCACGCCACAACCGCCCTCGGTGCGCGCGCTGGCACCGTCGTCGATGCCGAGCTCATGTCCACTCTGTACTCCCTAATGCCCGTGCAACCTTCGCCAGTGTGAGTGCGCCGCCGGCGCGTGAGCGTGTCCGTGTGGCGGCGCATGAGCCGTGTAGGAGCGGCGGCGCATGAGCATGGAGGAGCGGCGGCACGCGACCTCGGATTGCGGGGGTGAAGGAACGATGGGAGTGTGATTGGCGAAGTGTCGGGAGGTGAGGGGAATGGACTCGGGCGCTGGCCAAGCCAGGCTCCACAAAAACGGATCGTCATTCCGTTCTTTGGGAGCCAGGCCCAGGTGCGTATGGCGGCCAGCGGAGGCCTGGCTAAGGCCCAAAAACAGGCAACCAAACATCACATCTTGGCTCCAGCAGTCCAGTTCAGGGGTTGGCCACTCAACCAAACATGCTCTATCTGTACTTGGGAGACGACATGAGATGCCTGAGGACTGAAAATTTTAGATATAACAAATCATTCCAAGACTGAGTATCGGGGTTCCATAGATCAGCAACCGTTTGAGGGAGGCTGGACCGAGTGACATGCAGGTTAAGATGATCGTGAATGGATTCCCATAAGGGACACCAGGGGGTACACCAAAGTGGTGTCTTTCAGTAGCTATGTTCCAGGCTAATTGGACGGCTTGTGCCTTGCCTCTCCCTCACGGCCGCAACTGGCCGGTGGCCGCCGTGGTGCCTGTCGCCTGTCACACTCAATTTTAAGGACAAAAGAGGATGTATAAAAGGCTTATGTGCACCCCTGGATTGGTTGCACACACAAGTAGACAAATCATTAAGAGTACCATCATAGTGTTTATTATATAGCGAACAAATATTCATCACATAGTCTTAAACATAAATATAGTAGATACTAAGATAACTCTCTCGCGGAAGCTCCAAACACAGGGACGTCAACTGGTTGACACCAAGCCTAGTACTCTTCACGATAATCCTCAAACCAACCTTTATCTATTACCCATCCGGGATTTTCCAAATAAAATGTAAATCAAGGCGTAAGTATATGTCGTACTCAACAAGAATAACAAGGGGTTTATGTGGCTTAAATAGCTGACACTGGTTAAACTACGTGTAGCTTTTAAGTGAATATCATGTTTAGCATTCATTAGCAACAAGGCAGTAATATTCCCATTAATACATGATCAAGAGAACATATATAATAAATAGCTCATAAACAACATATTTAAAGTATAATTAAGTAGTGATTATCTATTTCGTAAATGTTCCAAGGCCGCTCGTGTCTGTGAGCACGGCTGATATATCAGTTTATTAAACTCTGTGCAGAGGTGTACACTTTCACTGTGAGTCATGATTCCCAAATGCTTGGGTTAAATACTCCCATATCACCAAAAATCATATAAAGCAATTTAAAAGTTTATTGAACAAGTTAGGGCCGCTAGGTTTCGGTGGCAAACAGGTGTAGATGTCCCCCTTTCCAAATGGCACAATAACGCGCAGCCTATACACATATGGACAGAAGACACACTATACCCAATTCAGCAGACCCCTATTGCGCTCTTTCGGGTAACCTCTAACAAGCTAGAGGAGGTCTTCTAAACAACTAAAGCCAGAGCCATATAGCCTTCACAGCTGTACTGTAAGTCTGGATGATCACTTACAAATAAGGCCTTACGGAGGGTCAAGAACATCCAGCAAAAGCTAGAGCTCTTCTCACCCTTTAGTTCATGTTACTAAAAAGTCATCTTTTATTGTTTATAGCTCATTCATTAGTCAAGTTACAAGATCATGAATAATGTTGTACTAGCAGAAATACTACCCATATGCATATATCCTAAGGTGACCAGGTATTCGGTAATCAAGTTCTAGGGAATCCAAAAAAGGTAACAAGGGAGACGCATGCAAATGTAGTTTAGTGATTATCATGAATAGGACAACAAGGATGATCCCAAGCTATACTTGCCTTGATCAAAATACTCCTGCTGGTCCTGCTGGTCGCCAAAGAACTCCTGATCTTCAACGAAAGTCTCACCATCTATATTCGATCAACATCAACAAGCAGCACCGTATAATCATCCGAGCATTCATACACGAATCATACAAGTAAATAAAATTTGAACAGTACACCACCAGCAATAAAACAGTTTGAAAAGCTCATAAAACAAATCTACTCATTTCTACGATCACATAGACGTAAAGATCACTAAAAACGGAGCTATAACGAGGAAGTTATGAATTTATCAAGTTTCCTATAGAAAAATAATAAATTAAACATAAGATCGAAATTTAAAAGTTGAAAACAGTACTAACAATGGCATTAACATGTAGTTTATGAGATTACGATTCTAACGAAACTTGAACGGTTCAAAATGGAGTTAAAACGGTGATTTTATAAGCATTTGAATTCAATGGCAAAACTGTAAATAACTGGAAGTTTAAACAGAATAAAATAAATCAAAAATCCTGATTTTTCCCATCGGCCGAGGACTGCGATGCGAATAATAGAAAAGCTCCGGGGCTTTTTATGAAGATTGCATGCCGAAAGGGTACGGGCTATTCTGATCCGTTGGATCTGAAACGGATGGATCAGATTAGATCGGGGAGGGGGCGGCGGCACTGCCGACCAGAGAAGAAGCTGACGACGGCGGCGACCATTGATGGCGACGGTAAAGCTCGCCGATGAAACCGAATCTGGCCCTAGAGTTCACCAAACGGCATGGGAAAGGTACCAATCGAAAGACGAGCTCAAGGCGGTCTCACCTAGCTTGAAGATGAAGGCGGGGACGGAACGAAGACGGCTTGCGGCTCAGGATGGCGGCGACGGATGTGGATGTGATCACAAGCATTCCCTTGAGCACTCGGCACCAAGAAGATTTTTGGTCTTGGCATTTTGAGAAGCGTGGTATTTTCTCTGTCCGATCGGCATATAGAATGCTTATAAATCAGAAGTTTCTAACATGGAGCACAGGCACCTCGGACAGACGTACAACAGAGAAGGAATGGTCTACTCTTTGGGGGATTAAGGTACCATCTAAAGTACGCGTGTTCTTGTGGCGGCTAGCTCGATGCTCTTTTTCATCAAAGGATGTGCTTCATCACAGGAACATGGCGGATAATAGCGCCTGATATGTGGAGCCAAAGACTCTTGGAGGCACTCGCTCCTCGAATGTAATATGACACGCTATGTGTGGGCTCTGGAGATAGAAGAGATTACTGAACATCTTTGTTAGATTGAGGAACAGGATGCACGGGTTTGGTTAGTCGTGATGATGAAGTCCTTGCAACACGAGGACCTGGTTTGAGTGGCTGTTACCTTGTGGGCAATCTGGTATGCGACGAGGAAAGCGGTGCATGAAAATATCTATCAAAGCCCGCACTCCACGCATCAGTTCGTCGCTAACATTGTGGCAAGTCTCCAGCTTGTGAAGCGGCAAGGGAGGGCGCGACTTGAAGCACAACAAAGCCTGGTTCAGTGGATCCCCCACCAAGCGGACTGATGAAGATAAATGTTGACGCTGAATTGGCCAAGAATTCAGCAAAGGTCGCCGCAGTGGCTGTTGCTCGAGATATCAATGGGAAATTTTGGGCGCCTCGACGGTGGTTCTGCAGGGCAGAATGGAAGCAGACACAGTAGAGGCCATTGCATGTAGAGAAGGTCTCGCGCTTGCTAGCGATTTGGTTCTGCATGATTTCAGACTAGCGTGTGACAATACCAGAGTTATCAGGAGCATCCACAGTAGAGGCCATTGCATGTAGAGAAGGTCTCGCGCTTGCTAGCGATTTGGTTCTGCATGATTTCAGACTAGCGTGTGACAATGCCGGAGTTATCAGGAGCATCTGGGAAGGAAGCATGGGCTCATATGGACATATAGTCCAAGAGATCAGAGCTAGATCACGCGAGTTTAATTTTATTGATTTTGTCCATGAAGGGAGGCAATCAAATGCCGATGCCCATAATTTAGCTAGAAGTAGTATTTATGCTGATTACGGTAGACATGTTTGGTTTATTTCTTCGTCTGATGGCGTTTATACTTCTTATGAAGATTAATGAAGGTCTGCTCTTGCTAAAAAAAAAACCCAGCGACCTTCAGCGCCTGCTTCTAGTGCATCCATCCATGGCAGAAAACTTTAGGTTGGGCTTGTGGGACCAGTAGGCTGCGCCATCCTTCATCAGGAAACTTCACGCCGTGCCATGAAGTTGAAGTTGATTGATGATCGATTTGCACCGCACAGAAGATTATTATATTAGGCCTAGCAAGCTAATCGTGATTTGTTGCGTTGCATAGGGCGTACAAAGATATGAACGATGAACTACCTCGCCGCGAAGGTGCAAAGGTGCTGGAGGAAACGGGTGGGTCATGTCGGACCCAGACGGCATGTCGTTTACGGGGAACAGCCTGAACACTACACGAGATCAAGTAATCACTGTCGGAGTTGCACTGCTGGTTGTGCCGGAGCCAGCAGTGATCGCTCTTCATTGCCGGTTCGTAAGCCTAGGATTTAGAAAATTCCGAACAAGCTATTCTCTCTCGGCAATGAAGGAGTATCAAGGGTTGATCACCATTTTACAGATGCAAGTAATCATAGTCTGACTTATTGAGACTAACTATTGTGTCCAATTGTTGTTTTAGCGAGGCTAACTCTTTTATTCCTGACATCTATGAAACAATACCTACAAATATTACGTTGGCAAAGGAGGAGTGCATAGCACAGACATGCCAAAGAAGATAAACGTCGTTCTATACCATAGGTATGACCACTACTGTCCCAAATATTGAGCATTATAATTAGATAGAATAATGCACTTAATTGTATCATGTCTCGCATGTCACTGACTTGAAGTGCACGAAGCAAGCTCCTGGAATCATGCTCTATATATGGGTACTGTTATGTCAATGGCTTACAACAATGGGTACTACTACAATAACCCAAAAGAGGTAAGTCAATCGGTGATCTGATAAGCATTGAGCAACCTTTTGCATGCATGTATATGATCATTAATCTGGATCTAATCTATTTTTTTTTCATTTTTCATCCAGCATCGTCTGTTTTAGCCCTCTGCTGGCCTTGACAAAAAGGGTATTCAAGAATTTCAAAATGATTTCTACAAATTCCTGATGCACGACATGATCAATGCCTTATTAGGCTATTTCTATGATCAAGATTTTAAGTATGCAAGAGACCCTAAGGACGAGGCTCTCTGTGCTTCGAGAGAGAGGCCTTTCTCTTCGTTGTTAACATGAAGCACAATGTTAATACTTTGTAAATAAGTAAATTAAGTGTGTATTAACTATTACTTTAATGAAAGGATACATTTGTCCTAAACATATGAAGTAATTTTCAAAGAAACAGTGAAACAATATGTCTAAAACTTGGTGGGAAACCAAGATTTCAAATATGGTGGAAAATTTCAAAAGTTTTAATGAATTTTCACTAGCGGTTCAGTTTAAATCAAACTGGTCATGGAAATACAGTATCAGAGGTGGTTCATTTTAAACCCAACCGACCTTGAAGGTACATTTTTAAAGGCGGTTGTCCTAAAGTGACTATCCTTGAGAAACGTACTTTCAGGGGTGGATTTCACTAGTAGAGAACAGACTTTCGGTTCAGAGCTTTAGTCCTGGTCATTTTTGGGCCTGGGACTAAAGAAAGGATAGTCCCGGTTGGAGCCACCAACCGGGACTAAAGTCCCCTGCCAACGGCTAGGGCAGTAGCTTTTGCAAGAGGGGGACTTTTAGTCCTGGTTGGTTGCTCGAACCGGGACTAAAGGTCTTCCTCTAGTCCCGGTTGCAGCTGCTAGACGGGACTAAACCTTTAATCTTGGTTGGTGGCTCCGATCGAAACTATTAATGGACCTGTAGTCCGGGTTGAAACCACAAACCGGGACTAAAGGTCCCGGGCTATATACCACCCTTCTTCCTCCCCCAGCCCGAGCCATTTGCAGCTCTCTATTCTTGCTCGTCGCCTGCTCTGTTCCTGCTCGCGTCGCATGCCATCTTAGGATTTCCTCGACTCCTCCATCCATTCTTCGGTTCTAAAGGTTACCAACTTTATTCTCTCATGTTTCATGACTAGTATGTCTCATTTTGTGATCTAGAATAGGGAAGTTTATGGTTTTTTAGAATGGGGACAATGGTGGATTTTTGTTGATTTGTACGCCATTTAAGCTCAAAATCACTTGATAGTTTGTATATTTGGATGAAGGAAGCTTATAGTAGTTCATCAAAACTAGTATGCATCTTTCATTACCAGTATACATAGCTATCATTGTTTAGAAGTAGAAAAATTTAGGATTTTTATATAGCTCATTTTTTTCATGGCTTAGAAAATGAGAAATTTATAGTAGTTGATGAAAATGAGTATAGAGAGTGTTAGATGGCAACTGCTTCTAGGTCCTCGACCTTGCATGGGGTCTCTAAGCGACTGAGGCCGGACCTCCCTCTCCTTGCCTACGGCAAGTGTAAGAAGAAGACTAGAAGGAGGGTCCCAATCAAAGGCGCATCTTCTACACGTATTCGGATCGCAATGTGAGTTTTTTTGTCATGTTTGTTTATGGTATGTAGCCATTATTCGTGATGATTTTGATTAAAGTTCTTCTCATTTGTTGTTGTAATTTCATTGGAACGGCACTGGATCATATAGCGGTTGGTACTGGGAGGAGGAGTATGTTAAGCATGTCGAAAAAACTCTTGCAAAGGCGGCTAAGGCGGCTGATGAGAGTGCAAGTGTGGATGATGAGGCAGTGAGCCAGCAGAAGAAGCCCATCGACCATCTGTCTGTTTTAGTTGGAATTGGTCGCGAAATCCTTATTCTGCTTAAGTGCATCGTAGTTTTAGTTTGTTTAGTGCTATTTGGGATGGTGTACATTGTATCTAGACTTGAATAAATTAATGTTTTAGAGCGAAACAACTGTGTGGCATAGGATATTAATTAATCATGTTGATTAATGGATATTTTGGATCTTTTAATTAACTACTAATCATGATATTGTATAATATGGGTTATTAAAAGTTTTTAATGTGACGTACGTCATGTAATGCAGATGAACCAACACTGTATGTACAATGCTGACCGCCGCTCCGCAGAGTTCATTATAGACGTGCATGATTTCATAAATGTGGCCAAGACAAACACGCGGAATGGTTTCATGTGCTGCCCATGTGTGCTATGCAAAAATGTGAAGGATTATTCTTGCTCAAGGATGTTTCACGAACACCTGTTTAGGTCGGGTTTCATGCCAAACTATATTTGTTGGACTAAGCACGAAGAAAGCGGTGTTATAATGGAAGGAGATGAAGGAGGGGATGATGACAACAATATTATTCGTGGTTTTGCTGAATACGGTGCTTTGATGATACTCAATGGGGAAAGCTAAAGAAGAGGTAGCGGCAGAAGATGAGCCCGCTGAGGATCTTGGTCAGGCCATCCGTGATGCACAGGTAGAATGCGAAAGTAAAAAGGAGAATATCAAGTTCGATCATATGCTAGAGGATCACAAGAAATTGCTATACCCGACTTATGAAGAGGGGCAGAAAAAGTTAGGTACCACACTAGAATTGCTGCAATGGAAGGCAAAGAATGGTGTATCCGACAAGGAATTTGGAGAGTTACTGACTATCGCAAAGAAGATGCTTCCGAAGGCGAACGAATTACTCGCCACTACATACGAAGCAAAACAAGTCGTTTGCCCTTTGGGACTAGAAATCCAGAAGATACATGCATGTCCTAATGACTGCGTCCTCTACCACGGCGAGGAGTACGAGAATTTGGATGAATGCCCGGTATGCCATGCATCGTGGTATAAGATCTGGCGAGATTACCCTGGTGAAGTTGAGGACGACGGACAACATCCCAGGAAGAGAATCCCTGCCAAGGTGATGTGATATGCTCCTATAATATCACGCTTGAAACGATTGTTTAGAAAGAAAGAGTATGCAAAGTTGATGCGATGGCACAAAGAAGACCGTAAGGTAGACGATATGTTGAGACACCCCGCTGATGGGTTCCAGTGGAGAGCAATCAACAGAGAATTCCCCGAGTTTGCAGATGATGCAAGAAACTTAAGGTTTGCTTTAAGTACGGACGACATGAATCCTTTCGGGGAGCAGAGCAGCAGTAATAGCACTTGGCCCGTTACTCTATGTATCTACAACCTTCCTTCATGGCTGTGCATGAAGCAGAAGTTCATTATGATGGCAGTGCTCATCCAAGGCCCGATGCAACTTGGCATCGACATTGATGTGTAGCTGAGGCCATTAGTTGACAAACTTCTACTTTTGTGGAACAGCGCAGGAGTACGTGTGTGTTGATACGAGACCCACGGGGTACCCCGCATAGAAGGGAGAAGATCTAGTCCAACTAGGATTTCCCACATGTAATCCTAGTAACATTGCTATCATGTAATCCTACTAGAACTCTTACATTGTAACCGACTAGGACTCCTGCCTCCTGGACTATATAAAGGAGGGCACGGCTCCCTAGATTGGGACCTCAATTAGACCTCAACTAGACCTGAACAGACCTCACGGTCTAAACCCCAAAACGCAGGGCGCAACATACTATCCACTCAGACTGGACGTAGGGACGTCGACGCTATTCCGGTGAATCGAACTAGTATAAATTGTTCTCTCTGCGTTCACCATCGAGTTCTGCATACGCCGAAGCCCAAACAATCGTCCCGGATAACCCCGTGACGAGCTATCGGTGGTAAAACATCGACAGCTGGCGCGCCTGGTGAGAGGTTTTCGGCATAATTGCGTTCGAGAGCTCGGTGGACCCCAAGATCAAGATTCGTCGCAGTTCTCGTCAGCCTTCATCGAGAACTCGCTGCGGCTCTCGTCGACCTCATCGACAACTCACCGTGCTCACGGTCATCGTCAGCATCATTTGTGCTCCGATTCACCGGGGTTTTGGCTGGGACAACACCAGGAAGCAACTCGGCTAATAACCTGGGGACGCACAGCCATCAGCGAGAAACAAGCAAGGCCTGATCCGATCTACACTGCCGTGCAAGATAAATTATCGAAGCTTTCATGTACGCATCTCCATCAACGCAAGACACGCGTATATACGGGGCGGCCATCCACGAGCGCCCTCATCGTCGCCAACATGGCAACTCAGATCGGCATCGAGGCCAAGTACTCGGAATCGACTACGACTTTGCGGGCCCTAGCTCTCAGTTAACGCAGTCCGTCGAGGATTCAACTACGGCTTCCGCGTTGCCTGGCTCCTCTACGGCAAGGAGTCCTGGCGCTATACAACTCAGATACAAACTCTACTTGATACGACCTGTGAGACAAAAATCAACATATTCAAGGACGTGTATGTGCATATGGATAATAAAGCATGCACGTGTACCATCAAAACAAGCCAAGATGATGTCAGATCCACGCAAGCTGGTTAAAGTAATCAAGGCGTTAAGGTTTTATGCATCAAGCTTGCACACGGGAGTAACTCCGAGTACAACTCCATGTGCCCGTTCGAGTAGATCCCGTGCGCTCAGGCATCGAGCTATCCGACTGCTGTTCTCCTACGTCAAGTTATCCGACTGCTATCCATCAGCATCAAGGTGTCAAGACGGAACAACCCGAACTGCATCAAGCTGTTCGACTACGTCAAGCGAGTTATCGACCCTACTTCCATCTACTCGGATGCTATGCCAACTGGGATCGGACGGGAAAAGGTCCCACCCGGTGTGTTCGTAGAGAAGTTGTCAGCTCCCTCTATCAAACAACCCAGTACGATAACCCCTAAACTCCCAGCTCCAACCACTCAGATCCTGGTCGTCGCTCCAGCTTGGATCAGACAGGGGAAGGTCGCACCCGGTGTGTTCGTGGAGGAGTGTCAAACAACCCGGTGCGATAACCCCTAAACTCCCAGCTCTAACTACTCAGATCCTAGTCGTCGCTCCAACTCAGATCGGACAGGGGAAGGTCGCTCCCGGTGTGTTCGTGGAGGAGTGTCAAACAACCTGGTGCGATAACCCCTGAACTCATAGCTCCAACCACTCAGATCCTGGTCGTCGCTCCAGCTTGGATCAGACAGGGGAAGGTCGCACCCGGTGTGTTCGTGGAGGAGTGTCAAACAACCCGGTGTGATAACCCCTGAACTCCTAGCTCCAACTACTCAGATCTTGGTCATCGCTCCAGCTCGGATCGGACAAGGAAAGGTTGCACCCGGTGTGTTCGTGGAGGAGTGTCAAACAACCCGGTGCGATAACTCCTGAACTCCCAGCTCCAACCACTGAGATCCTGATTGTCGCTCCAGCTCGGATCGGACAGGGGAAGGTCGCACCTGGTGTATTCGTGGAGGAGTGTCAAACAACCCGGTGTGATAACCCCTGAACTCCCAGCTCTAACTACTCAGATCTTGGTTGTCGCTCCAGCTCGGATCGGACAAGGGAAGATCCCACCCGATGTGTTTGTGGAGTGTCAAACAACCCGGTGTGATAACCCCTGAACTCCTAGCTCCAACTACTCAGATCTTGGTCATCGCTCCAGCTCGGATCGGACAGGGGAAGGTTGCACCCGGTGTGTTCGTGGAGGAGTGTCAAACAACCCGGTGCGATAACCCCTGAACTCCCAGTTCCAACCACTCAGATCCTGATCGTCGCTCCAGCTCGGATCGGATAGGGGAAGGTCGCACCCGGTGTATTCGTGGAGGAGTGTCAAACAACCCGGTGCGATAACCCCTGAACTCCCAGCTCTAACTACTCAGATCTTGGTTGTCGCTCCAGCTCAGATCGGACAAGGGAAGGTCGCACCCGGTGTGTTCGTGGAGGAGTGTCAAACAACCCGGTGCGATAACCCCTAAACTCCCAGCTCCAACCACTCAGATCCTGGTCATCACTCTAGCTCGGATCGGACAGGGGAAGGTCGCACCCGGTGTGTTCGTGGAGGAGTGTCAGCTCCCTCTATCAAACAACCTGGTGCGATAACCCCTGAACTCCCAGCTCCTACCAAACAAACTCTTGGTCATCGCCCCTGGTTCCAAGCGCCTCGATGCACCTGTCGGTGATGGGTTTCGAGTACCTCGATGCACCAGTCGAGACGGTTTCCAAGTGCCTGACAGGTTCAAGTACTAGAAGGCTCAATGAACGAAGGCGTATGATCATATAAGCCAACGGCAAATATTCAGAATATTAATGCAAGTTGCATACAAGGACACACCCAGTGCAAGAACCCGGACACAAGGCAACAACACTACATGGCGACATCCATGCAGAACAAGCAAGAAGACCATACAGCCACGCAAGCTATTTATAGAAATCAACGTTGAAGCTTCAACATATCCAGCACTGTTGATTCCACCTCGATGACTAAGTCCGACTTCAACACGAGCCAGCAGCATATAAGAGGACGCATGCATATACATGAATATAAGGCATGAACGTACCACTTACTTATGAAAACAAGCGAGATGACGCAAGCAAGCTAGCAATCGAAGCTATTTGCATGCACATATACACATACGAGCAGCTGCCAAGCACCGCCAAGCTCAAACCATCAGATGGTGCCGAGTACTCTCCAATTCTAAGTACTGTCCAACCCAACTACTATAGCAAGCATTGGAGACAATTTTAAGATGATTTAATAATCGTCTTAAGCCTATGGATTTCTACCAATCACCTGGATGAGAGCAAAGACGCTCGCCCTTCCCCGGATTGTTTTCACAACACCGGATGAGAGTACGGCTATCACGTCAACACTCGCCTTATCCTGGGTTTTTCAACCTGGATGAGAGCAAAGACGTTCGCCCCTTCCCGGGTTGTTTTCACAACACCGGATGAGAGTACGGATATCACGCCAACACTCATCCTATCCTGAGTTTTCAATCTGGATGAGAGCAAAGACGCTCGTCCCTTCCCGTGTTATTTTCACAACGCCGGATGAGAGTACGGCTATCACGCCAACACTCATCCTATCCCGAGTTGTTTTCAGAATCCGGATGAGTGCAGCACTTGCCTAGGAGCCCTCTCCAGCAAGATTTAAATCATGGTGCTCAACCGGCCAACAAGCAACGAGGAGCCTATACATAGGCTAATTATAAGGATATTCATGATACTTCAGCATGCATGCATATACAATGTACATATCCAGCCTTCAAGCAAAGTACAAAGCCATCCAGCAAGCTAACAACCAAGCAAGCTAACAAGGATCACCATGCATGTACGTGGGAAGAAGACTCGTACAGTCAGCTGCCGCAATGACTACAGCAACAATTCGGTGACAACTTCATCTACACGGACTCGACCGAGTATTCGACAACGCATTCCAGGTACTCGCCGTCGGCTTCCGGGTACTTGATGACGCAGTCCGGGTACTTAACGTTGGCTTTTGGGTACTCGATGATGGCTTCCGGGCACTCGATGACGGGATCCAAGCACTCGATGACAGGATCCGAGTGCTCGACGACATGTTCTAGGTACTCGATGACGGAATCCGGGTACTTAGCGAGGTGTTCCGGGTGCCCGACGAGCCTGTCGATTTATACTGGTTCGCTACATCATCAACCCCCAACTCAGTTCGCTACATCATCAACCCTCAACTCGGCTATAAATCGACCTGCTACTGCCTACTCGGCACGCAGGCTACTCGGCCACGGCGGTCAACATTTCGCCCGGGGATTTTCAGCTCAAACGACACTGGCTATTTCGACTCCAAGTCCCAGGGCAACGGATTCATCGGCAGGAGCATATTTTGAACTCTAGACGACCGCAAGTCGGATCTCCAAGACTTCTTCATCAACAGCATGTTAAATGTTCTATCAGGCTGATCAGATGCATCGTCTATAGCTTCATGTATAATGACGCAAGCAAGATTGGAGCTCTTCACATACACATCTCTATAAATACGAGATGCATGTACGTACACAGGCAGCCGTTTCGGTCCCTACACGAGATCAACTCCATCTGGGTACAGAGACAGGACCACACGGAATCCTCCGACTTCAGACTTGGCGTCATGACTAATCTGAAGTCTTGGCGTCATGACTAATCTACATGCAGGGCATACAAGCTAATTATGGACATGCACAATACGTCACGACGTTTTCTCAGCTTACACGAGTACATCAAGGAGTAAAAACTGTTGCCAATTGTCGGAGGCAGGTTCAACTACTCTCAGGAGCCATTCGACTGCGTCAAGACATCCGAGCTGCAAGCAACACGTTCGAGCCACATCCGACTATTCGGATACTGAGACACGACGACCGCTCTACTTGGATACTACGGCTCACCGACTCCTCCACTAGGCCATTGTCATGGCTTACTCGGCTTCGCTTCGACACCACACTCGGGGGCTCAGATTCAAAGATGAAAGACCTGGTATACAAGCTCCCAACTACTCCTATATCCCTGAGTGTATTCTTTGAAGATCCTAGCATCGACTACAAGTACTCGGATACAGACTCGGAGGCTGCGAGATACATATCCTTAGGAGAGATTTTTAGTTTTTCTTCCTGAAAATTTCAAGACCCTTCAACTTTTTCTTCCAAATAGCAAGAGGTTCGGGGGCTACACTCACTGAGTGCACCTTTTCTACAAAAAAAAGTGCACGTCACTCAAGGATTCTCTAGAAAAGAACCCGGATCAATCTTATTTCTACTCGGTTACAAAGAAAACCCTCCAACTTTTTGTTTCAAATAACAAGAGGCTCGGGGGTTACACTCACCGAGTGCACTCATCGTACGAGTATTTTCCAAAAAGAACACTTCAAGGTTGTCACACCTGATTTTAAGGATAAAATGGGATGCATAAATCTTATGTGTACCCAGAGATCAGTCACACACATAAGCTGACAAATTACAAAGTACCATCACAGTGCTTATTACATCACGAATAATATCTCATTACATTAATAAATAACAAGTTCTAAAGAAAACTAAAAAGCTAGGTAACTACTCTCCACGAAAGCCTCCACTCCACAGGGACGTCGACCGGTGGTACACAAGTCTAGTAATCCTCTAGAAAGTCCTCATAACCACTGATATCTGTTACCCATCTAGAATTTTTATCCAAATAAAGAAAATAAATAAGCATAGCTCGTACTTAACAAGATAATATGGGTTGATGAAGCTCAAAAGGCTGACACTGGCTTACTGCGGTTAACATTTTAATAAGTCACAATTCTATCATTAAATAGCTTTAGGTTATGCTTAAGCCCCAATTAACCCATGAGATCATAAATATGAACAGTATCCATCATCATTAGTATCATCAATTATCATCATCATTAACATCATTAATATCATCATCATTAAGTGAACATCTATTCCGTCAGTTATCTGGGCCGCCCGTGTCCGTAGGCACGGCTGATATACTAGTTTGATCAAACTCTGCGCAGAGGTGTACACTTTCACCGTGAGTCGTGTTGCCCATATGCCCAGGGTCGCGACTCCCCAAAACACTACCAAGATGAGCGGGCAAGGTACACTATGAAGTCTTTCGAAGGTTTTTCTAACAAGTTAGGGCCACGAGGTTTCCTCGGCAAGCAGATGTAGAGCCCCCCTTCCCCTATGGCATAATGACGCGCAGCCTATACACATGAGGACAGGTCCTTTTTATTGAGCCTATACACATGAGGACACTATACCCGAGTCGGCAAGCGACACTTGCGCCCTTTCGAGTAACCTCTAACAGGTTAGAAAAGGTCCTTTTTATTGAGCTAAAACCAGAGCCATGTAGCCCTCACGGTTATACTGTCAGTCCCAGCTTTTGCTAATAAATAAGTCCTTATGGAGGGCCATGAGCATCATGTACAAGAACCACTTGCTCTCTCGCCCTATCATCCAGTTGCTATGATCAAATTTTATAATTCATTGCATAGTATCATTAATCATCATTGATATCATAAATAGTTAATTTAAGCGCTAGCAATCTACCCATATGCAATTAACCCATAGGAGTCACGGTATCAAGGTAACAACTAGGATATCGTAGCAATTAGACACATGCAAGAATGATTAAGTAATTAAGGTGAATAGGACATCAAGGAATGACCCATATTATACTTGCCTTGCTCAAAGAACTGCTGGTCTGGGTTGTGACAAAAGAACTCCTGATCACCTGCGAACTGCTCACCGTCTGTACTCGATCCACAAAGCAACAACATGCATTCCAAGGACAATCATGCAAAGCAAACAAGCCTATGATTAGAATAGTACACCAATAGTATGAAAACAAGATAAAATGTTTACAAAAAGAATCTACGTCTCGCTACGATCACGCAGACGCGAAGATCACGAAAATCAGAGCTAAAACGTGATAGTTATGAATTAAACAAGATTTCATATAGCAAATTAATTAATTAAATCTAACCATAGAGTTAAAAAGTTGCTAACATGATTAATAGTGGTATCAACATGTAGATTACCTCACTACGAACCTAACGCAACTTGAACGGATCAAAACGGAGTTAAAATGAAGTTTTTATGACCAATATAAAATCAGTGGCAATTCTGTAAATACTGAAAATGAAATTTTGAACTGATAAATGAGATCTACGCTTTCCCAAGGTGAAAACATAAACAGAGAGCGCGCTAAAGACCGCGGGTGGAAATTCAAAGAACCCGAGGGGCTCTTTAACAAAAATGCAGGACGAAGGGGTATCGGCCGATTTCTACCGTTGATCTCACGATGTGCGGCTTTGATTAGACTTGGAGGGAGGGAGAGAGAGGGGTTGCCACTGCCAGAACAGTGTCTCCGGCGGGGTTGCTCCATTGCCGGCGACAAGACCTTGTCGGCGCGCGGGGAATGGCCCTAGAGGCCTCGGTTTGCCGAGAAATGGGCGCTAGGAGAGAGCGGAGGCCACGACGAATCCATCCCGGGGCTTGTCGCGACCGAAGAACGGCTTGCGCGGCTTGGGCCATGGTCGGCGACGAGGGCGAGTTCGCCGTCGTAGATGAACTAGGCCATAGCGGCCACGAAATGATGCGATAAGAGCATGAGGAGAAAGAGCGAGTACGGGGGGTCTCACCACCGACGAAGATGAAGGCGAAATCAGACCGGAGATGGTGGACTATGGGGAATGGCTGATGGGGAGCTCTGCAAGGTCCGATGACGCGATATGAGCTCCAAAAGACGATAGAGATCAAGAAGGAGGGCCGTGCGATTTCGTCACCTCATGAGGAAGAATGGCACGTAGTCGGGGATGGCGCAGTGGCTTCCAATGGCGAGCGCATCGGCGGCGGCTACGAACTCGAGCTCCACGGTGGCGTGGTGTGTTCGGGTGAGGGCGATGGCGGCTGATAATTAGGAAAAGAGGGCGATGGGGGTGGCGGCGGCCTTTATAGGGGCGCTGGGCGCAACTGCGGGCGTCCCCCGATTCCGTTGGGAGGTTGGGGGTGACAGTGGGGCCCATCGGTCAGTGGCCGGGTGCAATCGTTGCCGGTGCCAAAGGGAGGAAGGAGGAGGTGCGCTGACGGGCGGGCCTGAGGTGTTAGTGGAAAAGAGAGAGAAGGAGGGAGTGGCAGCCGTTGCCCACTCGGGTTGGGCCGGTCCAATGGAGAAAAGGAGAGGAGAGGGAAGAAGGAAAGGGAATGGGCCGGCGGGGGAAATTGGGCCAACAGGCCAAAAGAGAGAAAGAGTGAGGGAGAAAGAGATTTCCTTTTTATTTTGTAGAGTTTTTCAAGTGCATTTTCAAATGAGTTTTGAATCCAGTTTCAGATTTGACAAAACCAAACATCACAGAAAATACAATGCAGTAGCATGATGCATCAACAAGTAGCTAACCTTATAGTTGATTTTAATTTCATAAAAATTATTAATTCCCTATATTCGAATGCTCACACAAATGCATAAATAAACCATTTTAACCTATTTTCAAAGAAAGCAAAATTTAGGGTGTTACAAAGGTTTCTCTTCGAAGGAACCTAGATCAACCTTGTTTCTACTCGGCAAGATCTAGAGGAACAAGAAGGCTTTCAAGTTCAACCATGAAATGCTCGGGGGCTTGTCGATACGGGACCCACGAGGTACCCCGCATAGAAGGGAGAAGATATAGTCCGACTAGGATTCCCCACATGTAATCCTAGTAACATTACTATCATGTAATCCTACTAGGACTCTTACATTGTAACCGGTAGGACTCCTGCCTCCTGGACTATATAAAGGTGGGCAGGGCTCCCTAGATCGGGACCTCAATTAGACCTCAACTAGACCTAAACAGACCTCACGGTCTACACCCCAAAGCACAGGGCGCAACATACTATCTACCTAGACTAGACGTAGGGACGCCGATGTTATTCCGTCGGACCAAACCAGTATAAATTGTTGTCTCTCTGCGTTCACCATCGAGTTCTGCATACGCCGAAGCCTGAACAATCGTCCCGAGTGACCCCGTGACGAGCTATTGGTGGTAAAACATTGACAGTGTGTGGGATGAGTACAAATAGGAACACTTTAACATGTGAGCCTTATTGTTTGTAACAATTAATGATTAGCTTGCTCTTAGTAATCTTTCAGGACAGTCAAACAAGGGATATAATGCATGCATGCATTGTTTCGATGACATTAAAGGCATATTCTTGAAAAAATATCAAAAGGTCGTATACATGGGCCATCATCAATTTCTTCCATTGAATCATTTCCTAAGAAAGAAAGACAAGCATTTTAAAAGTAAGGCAAATCATCGAACAAAGCCTGACAACTGTAGTGGTGGAGATATATTCAATATGGTCAAGGATGTAAAAGTAGTCTTTAGGAAGGGTCCTAGCAGCCAACCTGTCCCAAATGATGCTAATGGACATGCACCCATGTGGAAGAAGAAGCCCATATTTTGGGAGCTACCCTACTGGCAAGTCCTACAGGTTCGCAGCGTGATCGACGTGATGCACCTAACAAAGAATCTTTGTGTGAACCTGCTAGGCTTCAAGGGTGTGTATGGAAAGCCTAAGGACACACTAGAAGCACGACAGGACCTGCAGCGTTTGAAAGAATGAGACAACCTGGATCTAGGGAAGGTAGATGATGATGGATGCTATTACTTAAGTCCTGACAACTACACTCTTAACAAAGAAGAGAAGGAAACCATGTTTCAATGCCTAAGCAGCATCAAGGTCCTATCTGGATTCTCCTCAAATATAAAGGGTATAATAAATGTGCCAGAGAAGAAATTTCTAAACTTAAAGTCTCATGACTGCCACGTGCTTATGGCGCAATTGCTTCCAGTTGCATTGTGAGGGATTCTACCTGAAAATGTACGATTAGCCACCGTGAAGCTATGTGCATTCCTCAACGTAAATTCTTAGAAGGCAATCAATCCAGTGGATCTAGCTAAGTTATAGAAGGATGTGGTCCAATATCTTATCAGCTTTGCGTTAGTGTTCCCGCCATCCTTTTTTAATATCATGACGCACCTCCTAGTTCACCTGGTCAAAGAGATTAGTATTCTCGGTCCTGTCTTCCTACACAACATATTCCCCTCTGAGAGGCTCATGGGAGTCCTAAAGAAATATGTTCACAACCGTGTTCGGCCAGAAGGAAGCATCGCCAAGGGCTGTGGAACAGAGGAGGTCATTGAGTTATGCGTTGATTTTATTCCTGACCTCAACCCGATTGGTGTTCCTGAATCACAGCATGAGGAGAGACTAATTGAAAAGGGTACACTAGGGAAGAAACCATATATTGGCACGGGGGACGATTATTTCTGTAAATCACACTACACAGTTCTGCAAAACTCCAGCTTGGTGGATCCGTATATCGAGATACACAAGGACATTGTACGATCCGAATCCCCGGGGAGGACTGAAGCCTGGATTACGTGTCGGTACATGGAAACTTTTGGCGGTTGGTTGCGAAAACAATGTCAAGGTGATGAGAGTCTTGATGAGCAGCTGTACTTGTTGGCTAGGGAACCATCTTGGCATGTCTTGACAAGCAAAGGGTACGAGATAAATGGCAATACATTTTACACGATAGCCCAAGATAAAAGGAGCACCAACCAAAATAGTGGCGTCCGCATAGATGCATAGACCCAAATGGGAATAAGGAGACATATTATGGCCGCATAGAGGAGATATGGAAACTAGACTATGGACCTTATTTTAAGGTCTCTTAGTTTCGGTGCCAATGGGTGAAGGTGACCGGATGCGGGGTAACAGTTGACCAACAGTACGAAATGGCAACAGTGGACCTCAACAATCTTAGGTACAGAGACGAGCCATTCGTCTTAGCCAAGGATGTGAATCAAGTGACATGTCCACCAAATCGAAGAAAGGAAAAACCAACGTCTCAGACAATGAGCCAAAGCGTCACATGATTTTTTCAGGGAAAAGAAACATCGTGGGAATTGAGGACAGGTCTGACATGTCAGAAGATTATGAAAAGAATGACGGATTTCCGCCCTTCATAGTGAACAGCGACCTAAGCATCTTGCTAAATGCTGAGGACACTCCATGGTTATGGCGAGATCATAACCAAGGGACATACGTCAGAAAGAAGTTTATTGATGTTCCCGCTTGATATGGTGATGGGTTAGACCTATTATTATGTAATAATTGTGACTTGAATTTTTCTGTTGTGTTTTTATATTTCCTACAGTTTAAATGAATTTTCTGCTTGACGGTGGATTTCATGTGGAGAATGTGTGATGAAAAACCAAATAATCTACGTTAATAAGATCTGAAAACTAATTTCCCGTCGAAAAGCAACAGTTTTAATGATTTAAATTAAGAAGTACATTTTTGCATGGTCGAAATTGTGATTATTATTTCCACTATATTCAATATTTATACGGTTAGAAAAAAGAGTTTATGTTATAGATTTCTCTTGTGTACAATAATACAAGACCAGGTCTAGAATTTTTTTTGTAATTTTTTGGCTAATATTCTATTTACTAGGCAATTAACAACTCTCTCCATATATTATATAAAAGAAATATAAAAACGTCAAACTTCAGGAAACTGGCAGGAAGCCAAAACGCAGCCCACCTTTAATCCCGGGTGGATCAACCACTCGGGACTAAAGGTGGGCTGCGTTTTCGCGGCCCGCCAAAATCATCTTTAGTCCCGGGCCGTGGCTGCAACCGGGACTAAAGATCATACCTTTAGTCCCAGTTGTAACCACCACCCGGAACTAAAGGACCTTTAGTCCCAGGCCGTGGCTTTACCCAAGTCTAAAGGTCCCAGATATAAATCGGGCAAAGTTCTCCCTTCTTCCCCCTCTCTGCCTCCGCCTCTCCGCCGCCCTAGCCTTAACGGCGCCCTCCGCCGCACCCCACCGCCGATTCCAGCGCCATGCGCCTGCATTCATACCCGCGAAGCCGCCGAATCTTGCCGCTGCGCGCCTCCTTCGTCCTCGTGCCGCCGGATCTAGCAGTGCCGCCGGATCCCACACCAGCCTTCTTCCTCCACACGCCGCCCGTTCTCCGCGCCGGCCTTCTTTCTCCACGCCAGCCTTCTTCCTCTGCGCCTTGATGCCCCCGATCGACCGCGCCACCGGCTCCGACGACACCGCGTACCCCGCGTCCCCTTGGCCTGCCACCGTCGATCATCACAGCGAGCCGCCCCGGGCGGCCTCGCCTCGTCGTCGTCACTTTACCCCGACGCCCCCTGCGCCCCGACTCCTCCCGCATTGGCTATACGTGTCTTCCTCCGCACGCGCCGGCCCGTCTCCATCTCTGGCAGCTTCTTCCTCCCCGACGTCCGCGCCCTCGTCGTCCACGCGCGTGCGTCCCATCTCTCCGGCCTCGTCACGCCGCGCCAACCTGTTGTGAGTGTGTGTGATCAGTGTGTGTGACTGTGATGTGGCGTGTGTGCATTTTTTTGGCATAGATTAATTGTGTAGAAAAAATAAATAGAAATGTAGATAAAAATATAAAAATTGTAGTGTACTATATATATAATAGATTGAAAAATGGAAAAAAATGCAATATAGAAAATTAAAAAGTATAGTTGTAGAAAATAACATTGAAGAAAAATTAATATATACTACTCCATACTCGTAAAGGAAGTCATTTAGGACAAGGTTTGAGTCAAACCTTGGAAATATAAATTATGAATAACTTTTAAGTTGTTGAGTTTGAGAATGTGGAAACTATATGAATAGATTTATCTTGAGAAATATTTTCATAAAAGTATACATATATCACTTTTCGATAAATATTTTTATAGAAACAAGAAGTCAAAGTTGTGTTTTGGAGACCGTATCGCTGTTCAAAATGACTTTCTTTACGAGTACGGAGGGAGTATTAATTTGAATCTTGATAATTGACATTATTAATTTTTTGATATATTGACATAAATTATTAGTACATGTGACGCGAATTTTGACATATGTATATAACCACTGTTTGAAACCCTAACCCGCCGGCCGAGAGGTTCCGATTCGCTCCTCACCTACTGATCGAGATCCTAACCTAATTTTTCGATATATTGACATTATTAGTACACGTGACACGATTTTTGTTATATATATATATATATATATATATATATATATATATATATATATATATATATATATATATATATATATATATATATATATATATTATATATATATATATATATATATATATATATATATATATATATATATATATATATATATATATATATATATAAACCACTGTTTGAAACCCTAACCGTGGCCGAGAGCTTCCGATTCGCTCCTCACATAATATCCTCATTGAGCTCCGCGCATATGCAACCCTAACTATGGTTTTCATTTATATAGAGTTGTGGTAATTAAGATGGCCGACCCGAGGGACGACTACGACCATAATGAGGCCATGATGGACCTTATTAATTCTAGCGGTCAATATGGCCCCAACCATAACGAGGCTGACCCGAATTTCGATGATGACGGCTCTCAATATTTAGTTTTTCATGATGAGCAAGCTAACCCTGAGCAAGAAAATCCTGTGGAAGAAAATGCTGGCGAGGTATATTTGTTAATAATCTTGCATCTCTTATATATATGAAGTTAAACATAATTCTATTAATCGTATATAAATATGTATTATTGAATCTTTGTGCTTCTACGTACGTAGCCCTCTGGATCGACGACGTCTACGAAAGGCAGTAAAAATGCACGCGGCGTGACTAAACCGTTGGAGGGACACTTTCCAATCATAGAAGTCGATCCTAATACCGGCGAACCGCTCCGGCCAGCAAAGAATGCAAAGAAATTTATAAACCATTGTGGGGCTCTTGTTATAGACAGGCTGCCAATCAGCATCCGTGAATGAAAAATGAAGAAGGATGCTCCTCATATCAGTTTTGTTTCTGACCGAGATAAGGACCTTTGGGATCAAGTCACTGCACATTTCGGTCTACAGGAAATGAAGCTACAAAAAATTTAGTTAAATGTTGGGCTCTCAAGAAGATGGCCACACAATTCTAGAGCTGGAAGAAGTTGTACAAAGAATTTGTCAAGAAGAATCTAACTCTAGATTTCAGTGAGAACAGCCTGTACAAAAAGTTGAGGGACGACTGGCCTGAATTTGATAGGTACAAGACCTCAGACGAGGATGAGAAGGAACCAAGAGAATTCATGAAAAAAGGGAATACCATTGTAGAATGGGATCAGGTGGCTACAGGACTGACATTCCCATGTGGCAAAGAATGGAAGAAGACTTGCTTGCCAGAGGGATCCGTCCATTTTACTCGATTGGCCCGAATGCTCCAAGAATTGGTTTTTCGCACATGGGGGATCACTGGACCAAGAGACCGGGCTTCTGATTTATGGTGGGGCAATCAAAACAGCATCACGAAGACTTCTCGAGGTTGTAGATGCTTCTGCCAGTGGTGCCTTTGTGCCTAACCGAGAGAAGGATGAGCTAACGTATGCCCTCCAGACTCTTGAACACCCTAGGCGAACGCGAGGCAAAGGTCTAATTTCGTGGCGGCATGGCTTCCCTAAGGATGCTGATACCTACCGAAGCCGCCAGCGAAGGAAGGATGAGGAGGCAGAGCGGATCCACAGGTTAGAGGAGGCTTGGCTTCAGTCGCAGGAGCGAGAATGAAGCAGTGACGAGAGAATGCAAGAAGAGATCTGACGGCAAGTGGCACTACACTTGAGTAGCCAAGGGCACTCAACATCAGAGCATGGAGTTAGCCCACCTCAGCTAAGAAGCAGCTGCGCTTCCACTGAGCTACCACAACAAGATGATCACTGCGCCTTCGACGATATGTGAGCTGCACATTCCCATGGGGGATAGCACAGTCCTGATGGCGCATGGTATTGTTTCTCCTATGGACCCTAACAAGACAATCCATGGAAGTGTAATTCCACCTGGATATCACGTCGTCTCGGTGGATAGAGTTATCAAAGACCATAGGGGAGTGGCTCTTGACATTATTGGAGGTGATTGGGAGAAGACCATAGGAGAAGCAGAGTATGCATTCATTTTGTGGCGCAAGCGCTACATCATTATTCCTCCTGGTGCGGCGGCTAGGGTACCGTCGCCTCCTCCTGAACTACCTCATGATAGGCGCGGATGAAAGTGAACGAAACAGTTTTTAAATATTCATTCTCAATTATTAGCTTCTTGCTTAATAACAATTTACTCCCACTCATTTTTTCACTCACAGGTCTCCCAACCTGAGTCCAGTTATTCCATCCCATGATCATCAAAGTACTATTCCGGACGATGCTAGTGCTTTCTACGATGATGATGCAATCCATGGCACGGCTCCATCTCCATCTCCTACAATGCGGTCTCCCTCTCCTCCACCTCCCCCGCCAGAGGAGACATAAGAGGCCCCCGCCCCCGGTGAAGTCCTCGCCCAAGAAGAAAACCAGCCGTCGTAAAACAAAGCCCCCTTCGGAGAAGCTGTCTTACGAGAAGTCTGAAGAAGAAAAATCCACCAAAGCTGATGTAGTAAGCCCTCGAATGGAAGCAAAAAGTAGTAGAGTCAATAGTAAATCAGAAGGAACTTTCGAAAAACCCACCAAAGCCGATGTACATAGCTCAACAAGAATAAGGAAAAAAATCAGCAAATGGGAGAAAAAGCAGCATGAAGCACGTAAGCCCCTGCCAATGCCGGACTATGACCATTCTCTCAAAAGTCATATCAAGCGTCAAAGAAAGCGAAGAGAGCAGCGAAAGATGTTCTACAGCTCGGGATGCAATCTAAGCAATCTATCGAGCCGCTAGTTGTTGAACATGATTTCGCAAGGGCACAAGGCGGTCCACTTACCGATGATGATTTATCAATGGCGTATGGCGGGCTAATCGATCCGAAGCAACTCGAATTATTCCTGGCCGATGCATGTATGACAAAGGGCCAGTTGCATGGAGATGCACCGATGAAGGAAGCCAATTATGATGTATTCTGGATCTATAAGTGTAGCTGGAGTCTTGTCGCCAAAAAGGACTGGCCATCACTGAGTACGCAAATGTACTTGTTAAACCAGTGGTACACAGAGGTGTGTGCTAGGGATGAGCAATGGTTTCTTGTCAGAGTTAGACCAAAGCATTACTTCCATGGCTATGACATTATACATATTGAATTCACAGAATTACACCAACTATTACACTAGGATGCTCTCGACAAATCTCTCATCAGCTGCTGGTGTCTGCAAGTGATTCTATCTATAATTGAAGTAACTTGCATATTAGTTTGTTGTCTATATATAGTTATCCTCCCACTATATATATAAATATAATTTTATACTATATATATATATGTAGATTTGAGATGGTGAAACTAAAGAGGACACAGCAGATTGATGTTGGTTTTGTAGATCCGAATTGTTGTTTCAAGGATAAGTACACTAAAATTGAGCTTTGGTGACCCAAAGTGGAGAAGAATCTGTTTAGGTTCTTTGACGCCCAACATGATAAGACAATGATACTCTTCCCTTATAACTACGAGTGAGTGTTAATGTCTTGTGTATATTTTATTTTGCTTACTCTATGTTGACTTTAGTTAATGAGTTATGCATGCTTATAAACATGCAGCTTTCACTGGATACTGCTGGTCATCGATATGACCAGGGGTATTATAAAAATCTTTGACTCAACGACAAAACCCCAAAAAGAATACCAAGATATGATAAATATTCTCCGGTGGTAATAATTTCACTCTCGCACACTGTATACTCTCTTATGCTATTTTTTATATAACTCCATTTATTTATTTTCTTGGGCAGTGCTTGGGCTAAGTTCGTGCAGAAACACAATGATCGTAATTGGACCACGCCTCTAAATGTATCCCAATACCCAGTAAGTACTAGCTATGTCACCGCATCTTCGTTTAGTTCAATACGATCATTATTAATATGCTTCATTGGTTGATGATGAATTTTTTTTCTCGTACAATGGTGTCTGCAGCAGGGATTGGGGAACAACTTATGTGTATACTACGTTTGTGAGTTCCTCATGCAGTACTCAATGAAAACTCCAGAAGAGATCCTCGAAGTCCGTAAAAAATATACACAATTTATTTATTAACATTGTGTTGATATATATAATTAATCATATTTATATATATTCATACTTTTTCTTTCATTCGAATTGCAGGTGGAATGGAGAAAGCAAAGTGTCCTGCGATAGGACCAGATCAAAGCAATTCAAGAGTCAATGTCCGGATTTCTTATGGATGAGGTTGTAGCTACCAACGGTGAGTACCACTATAACCCTAGAGAATTACCTGCTAGTAGCCATACTACTACTGAAGATATCTAGGATTGAATGGAATGCCAAGGACATAAATACAAACTTTTGTGACACTTTATTATGTACTTATTATTCCATGCTTGTAAATTAAGCTTTCTTGGATTTGTATATATATAGTTTTATACATGTCAATGTATTATTTATGTAAAATGCTCGAACGGACGTATATTAGCAGCGTAGAATTCGTATACGAATAGCTAAATTGAAACAAAAAAGAATTGAATTGAAAACCATAAAACAAAAAGGAAAGAAAAGAAAAAAAGAGAAACACTTTAGTACCAGTTGAAAACACCAACCGAGACTAAACGTGGCTGCTCTGGGACAAGGCCTGGGGGCCATTTAGTTCTGGTTGGTAATACAAACCGGGACTAGAGGTCCACTTTCAGTCCCGGTTGCCAGAACCGGGACTAAATGGGGGGGCCTTTAGTCCCGGATTGGCAATCCCAGTTGGGAAATCGGGAGTAAAGGGGGGTTCTCAACCGGGACTGAAACCCAGTCCTGCACTAGTGTTCTTAACAAAAGCACCCATAGAAATGATTTTTCATGATTGGTTAAATACCCAATACTAGAAAGGACATATCTTTATAATCGATAGCGTAGTGTCAGTTTTAGAAACCGCTCTTAAAGATCTATTTTGATTGTATGCAGAAACCATTTCTGCCGTAGTGCGGTCTAGTATATTTCGAAGCTGATCATAATAAAGTGTTGGTCCAGTCTTTCTACATGTTCATAAGGGTAGGATTTCACGTTTAATAACCCGAGAAACTTCTCCCATACAACCCAACATTTATAAGTTCACTTCTCCTTTAACAAGGCTACTTACGTGTCTGAGCTTATGTTATGACAAAAACAAGCCACTATAGTCTTCAATCTACCAGCTAACAATTGTGGAAGAGGAGGTAATCCAACGTTATACATATAAATTAGACAGTAATAATTTATTTGTTACAATGGGACATAGCGCTAGCTAAATAGGGATCGGAAATGGTTCTGCCAACAACAACGATTGGACGGAATCCTTTAAATTCTGGCAGTTTGTAAATTTGTCCTCCTGGTTGTACATGAATTCCATTGTCCTCGTCAAGTTAAATATCCGCTCCAATAGCTGCCTTGGGTAGGCATTGACTGGGTTAAGCCACTCACTGTTAAAATCTTTCCATGATTCCTCTTTGAGTATGTGTATCTGCTCACGTGCAACTTCAATCGAGACCTTGTGCTCCTTCATGTAGCTATCTATTGTCGAAGCAACATGTGGGATCAGTTGCTCTCGCTGCACAAAGTTAAGTATTCAAATAGATTAGTAATTAAGATAAAGGCAAGCAAACTCATGGAAAGCAATATCACAATAGTATATACTATTGAAAACGATTTTGAGATGATCGAGGCATCATTTGCTGCTGGTTAGGAATTACTGCTCCTAGAGAAGTAAGGCTCAGTTTGATAGAGCTCCCACCGACTCCAGCTTTTCTGTCACATTCACTATTCATGCATTGTTCACATGAGTTCTTTTTATCTCGCCTTTCTGCTTCACCTGCTCTCACTGGCTCTATGAGAGAAGGAGATAGGAGAGAGAAAAAGAACATCTATAAACAGTGTATAAACAATAAATGCGTCAGAGAAACCGGAGCCAGTCAGTGCTCTACCAAACGGCGCCTAATAAGCCAGAGTGGAACATGGCCAAAAACTACCACGGGAAAGAGCTTTCTAGGGGTGGTCAACATAGCAGAGCTGTCATTGGAAATGCCCCTATATTCTATACTGGTCAATGTAAGCAACAACAAGTAGAAATTAACATTTAATTTTCACTGGTGGATTCTTAGCCACCACTGTAGATGCATTTCTAGTGGTGGTCCCCCCCTTAAGCACTCATTGCTGGAAATGACACACTACATCTTCTCGCCCTGGTGCTGTAGCATTCAGACTGGGTGTACTATATTTTGGGAGTCTATTGGAGGCCAAAAAAAGTGCAAAAATGTCACACCCGGTTTTAAGGACAAAACCAGACATACACCATATGTGAAATAAAGAAGACAAATCTCACATATAGCCACAGATAAGTGTAATATCAAAAGACAAATGCTTAATATACATAACTCAATAGTATAAAGTATACCTTAGAGAATAACACAGCGGAAAAACAACTCCGAACACCGGGTGTAGACCTCACTCCAGGATCAAACTAACTGGTTGATCACAAGCCTAACAATTCCAGAATCTAACAGTCTGGTACCCTTCCTGAGATGTTGGGAAATAGCAAGAGTGAGTCCATGTCGAACTCAACAAATATAACATGGGGTTCATGAAGCTCAAAAGTTTGACACGGGTTTACTGCAATAGCTTTTAGTGGGTCATCTCTTTAACAATTGAGTAGCAACAAGTTTACCAAAATCCCAAATAACCTCATGATCATGTAAACGAGAATAATGTATAGCAAGAAACAATAATCATTAGTGAGCATCAATATCATCAGTATTATCATTATCATCAGTGTTCATCATTTATTCTGTAAGGGTCCAAGGCCACTCGTGACCGTGAGCACGGCTGTTATAACAGTTTTACACTCTGCAGAGGTTGTACACTTTCACTGTGAGTCGTGATTACCCATATGCCCGAGGCGGCCAATCCCCAAAACACTCCCAAGGTGAGCAGGCAGGGTTCACTATGAAGCCTTTCAAAGGTTCGTCTAACAAGTTAGGGCCGCTAGGTTTCCGAAGTCAGTCCGTGTGATACACCACGCAGGGATCCACAGTCTGCTTCACCCCATTTGCGCCACAAGGGTAACCTCTAACAAGCTAGAAAAGGTCCTCATACTTGACTAAAGCCAGAGCCATATAGCCCTCACAGTTGTACTGTAAGTCCCGGATGTTCGCTTACAGATAAGTCCTTATGGAGAGAAACTAGAGCACCATAAAAACAACCAAATATGCTCTAGCCCTCTTGAGCCATGTTTCTATAAAGCATCTTTTAAACGTTTATTGCATATACCATTAGTCAAGTTACAGATCATGGTTATTTATCTTGAGCACTAGCATAAATACTACCCCATGCAATGTCCCATGGGTGTCAAGGTACAAGATACAAAAACTAGGATATCCTTAGTGGTAACAAGGTAGACACATGCACATGAATTAAGTATATTAAAGGTGAATAGGAAACAAGGATAATCCCATGCTATACTTGCCTTAAACACCGATCCTTCGGTAAGCTTTAATCTTCAACGTTCTTCTTCTTCTTGATAACCACGTATATCTCACCGACTGGACTTGATCAATAAATCACCACACACACATCGATACAATCATACACGAAGCAAACAATAGATCTAAATTAGAACAGTACACCAAACATATGAAACAATATGTGAAAAGATTTTAAAGAGGTTCTACGCATTGCTATGAACACACAGGCGTAAAAAGCACTCTAATCGAAGCTACGGTTGAAAAGATACATCTACCGAAAGATTTGCTCATAGAAGAAAATATAAAACTATTAGTTTCATGTGTTTTATATACAAGATATTTTATAAATACTATATATGGAATTAAGTCAAATTTAGATTCAAATTATAAAACTAAAGTAAAACAATTCATATTTTATTTACAAAACCCAGTTGCATAATTATTAATCAAGATATGATTTAAACCATAAAATTTCAGAATTAGTAATATGGTAAACACTGTTACTAATGCGTAGATCTCGTTGCTATGAATCTAACGCAACTCGAATGAGCTAAAATGGATCTAAAACGTAAAAGATATGATTTAAACAAGATCTACCTTATTAAAGTAATAGATTAAATCTCACATCGGAACTTAAAGATAGAAAACCTAACCAACAGTAACACTAATAGTATAACAAGTTTGTAAAACTCTTCTACACGTTACTACGATCACATAGACATAAAGATCACGAAATTTGGATTTAAAACGTAAAAGTTATGAGTTTTCTAAGATTTCCTATAGATAAATAATTACTTTAATATAAACTCGAAAATAAATTATCTCAAACCTACTATACAGTTCTATCATCATGTAGAGCTCGCAAATACGAATCTAACGCAATTTGAACGGGTCAAATCGGAGTTAAAACGGATAATTTATAACTAAAACAAACTCAGTGGCAAAACTGTAAAAATCAGAAAACGTATTTTTCTTTTTCCGAAACGAATTACGTTTTCATTTAATCAAAGCGTATTTTGAATGAACTGAGATCAAACTGCGCTTTCAAACGGATATTACGCAATACGGAAGTACGCTTTGGACTGCGGGTTCTATACTTAAAAATCACAGGGACTCTTTAGCAAATTTGCCGGCCGAACCGGTATCGTCAAATAGCAGTCGTCCGATTTAAAACGGACGGTTCCGATCGGATCGGGGAGGGAGCCGGCGGCGCTCCGGCCGGAACAGGGCCCGACGGCGACTCTCCGCGGCGGCGCCATGGCCGGGATAACCTATCTCGCGCTACGGAGCACGAGCTTACGAACGGAAAACACAGGGAGAGAGAGAATGACATGGCGAACTCACCCCGCGCGAAGATGGGACCGGAGGATGACCGGAAGGCGTCGGCTAGCTCGCGGTGGCGGACGGTGGAGGCGGAGCTTCGGCAGTGGCGCGTCGAGACGACTAGAGCGGCTCCAAAAGGACGGGATGGGGGCGGTACGATGCAGGGGTCTCGTTTTTATAGCCCGGAGGCACGCGGAAACAAAGGGAAGGAAAGATTGGGGATCGATTCGGATCGGGGAAGAGAGGGAAGGCGGCGTTCGGCCGGAGGAAGAAGAAAGGAAGGTGGAAGGAGACGCTGACAAGCGGGTCCCACATGTCGGCGACTCGGAGAGGGAACGGCCGCGCGCTGGCTTGGCGGGCCGCGGTGGCTGGGCTTGGCCCACGCGGGCGAAGGCGAGCGCTGGTGCGGGAAAGATGGGCCGCGCGCGGGGAGGGCAGGCCGAGCTGTGGGCTGCGGGAAGGTTTCGGCCCGAAGAGGAAAATTCCCTTTCTCTTTTTTTCAAACTTTTCAAAGCCAAATTTCAAAGAATTTTCAAATCTAAATTTGAATTTGATCAAACCACTCATCTCAAAAATTTAAATGCAACAGCATGAGTGCACAAACATGTTTCTACTCTTATATTTGATTTTAAGTTTATAAAAATTATTCTTATTCTAAATTTACATGCTCACAAAAATATACAAAAATCATATTTCTCCTACTTTTCTTCTTTTCAAAATTTTAGGGTGTTACAATTCTACCCCCTTAAGATGAATCTCGTCCCGAGATTCGGAAGATGATGACAAAAGAGATAATGACACTTTGTCTTTATTTGATCCTCATTTTCCAAATTACTCTTTTCGCTCAGAGTCATGAGACAGTTTCTCATATCCTGACTAACTAATCTGCCTAAGCATGATCATCTCTCCTATTGAGCTCCTCCAAAGTTATTTGTTCCTCTGCTATGACTTCAGTAAACTCATGGTCCACTTTGCTATCCTTGGTGTACCTATCTTCTAATTGATCATTCTCATCTCCCTCAGGTAAAAATCGACCACCTTGATACTCAATTCTTTTCCCTGACGGTGTTGTTAAGAGCATTGTGCACCGATGTCACACCCATTTTTAAGGACAAAAATAGGATGTATAAAAGTCTCATGTGCGCCCCAGGAAACAGTCGCACACATAAGTTGACAAATTACAAAGTATCATCACAATGCTTATTACATAACGAATAAGTATTTAAGACATAGTCTTGAACGATAGGTAATAATAACTAATAGTAATTCTTCAGCGGAAACTCCACACAGGGACACGGTTGACTGGTTGACACCAAGACTAGTACTCATTCCGATAATCTTCCTCATTATCTTCATCTGTTATGGTGGAAATAGCAAGAGTGAGTTCATGTCGAACTCCACAAATATAACACAGGGTTCATGAGGCTCAAAAAGGCTAGACACTGTTTAACTGCGTTTAGCTTTTTAATCATATATTAGCAATTGAGTAGCATCAAGATAAACCACTTCCCATTAAAGAACCAATGATCAATTGTAATAAGGATAATGAATAGCATTAACATGAGCATAATAATAATCAATAACAATTAAGCATGATATAACGGTTATGATCAACTATTCCATAAGAATCCCCAAGGCCGCTCGTATCCGTGAGCACGGCTAGTATACCAGTTTTTAACTCTGCGCAGAGGTGTACACTTTCACTGTAAGTCATGATTTCCAAATGAGCGGGGAGATCAAGCCCAAACACCCGAGAACCATATAAAGCCACTCAAAAGTTCGTCTAACAAGTTAGGGCCATTAGATTTCACTCGGCAGGCAGATGTAGAACCCCCCTTCCCTGTGGCACAACAACCGCAGCCTATACACACTAGGCCAGGGGCTCGCACTACACCCAACATGGCAAGTCATTCTTACGCCATTTAAGGTAACCTCTAACAAGCTAGAGAAGGTCTCTTGAACAACTAAAGCCAGAGCCATATAGCCCTCACAGCTGTACTGTATATCCCGGTTATCACTTACAGATAAGTCCTTATGGAGAGAAACCAGAGCATCAAAATAATACACATGCTCTAGCCCCCTTTTAACAATAATAAAATCATCTTAATAGTTGATTGCTTAATCCATTAATCAAATTACAAGATCATTGTTCTTAGTTTAAGCACTAGCAGTAGCTACCCATATGCATTCCCAAGGTTGACAAGGAATCAAGATAACAATCTCTAAGTTATAATCTCTAAGGTTGTCAAGGTAAGCACATGCATATGTATGACAATTCAATGTATAGGTAACAAGGATAGTCCTGTGTTATACTTGCCTTGATCAAAGCTCTCCAAGTGATACTGCTGACTTGGCTCAAAGTAATACTCCGAATCGTCCAAATACTGCTCACCTTCTATATTCGATCATCAATCAACAACACACATGCATCCAATCAAACATACACGAAGCAAACAAAGAGATATAATTAGAACAGTACACCAACAGTAACAAAACAGTAATAAAAGCTTATAAAACTCTTCTACACGTTTCTACGATCACACAGACGCAAAGATCACCAAATTCGGAGTTAAAACGTGATAGTTATGAATTTTCTAAGATTTCCTATAGATAAATAAATACTTAATTATAACCTCGAAAAAATAAATTATCAAAACTAACTGTACAACTACACTAACATGTAGAGCTCGCAAATACGAACCTAACGCAATTTGAACGGATCAAATCGGAGTTAAAACAAAGATTTTATGACCAAAACAATCCTAGTGGCAAAACTGTAAATACCTGAAAACGTATTTTTGACTTATCTGGGAGAAAATACGCTTTCAAAACACGAAAACGGATTCAGGATATTGCGCTAAGGATTGCGGGTTCTATTATGAAGAAATCCAGGGGCTCTTTAATAAAAAGTCAAGACGAAGGGGTATCTTCTAATCTTAACCGTTCATCTCGAATCCAACGGTTTGGGTTCATCATCAAGTGCACAGTGGAAAATCCGGCCACCTTGCTCAAGTCCGGCCGGTGGCCGCCATGGCCGACGCCAAAACCCCGCCGGAAAACTCCGGCTCCACCTTTTCCGACCACGATTCACCCCGCAACCGACACCAATCGAAAGAGAAGGTCCACTCGAACTTATCTACGTGGTTTAGGAGGGCTACGACGGACCGAGGATGAAACGCGGCTCAATTAGGGCGGCGACGCCATTGTTGGCCACGGTGAGCTCCAAACCCGCGATTTAAAGCACAAAAACTTAAAAGAAGAGCATTGGGAGGGAGAAGAGAAGATGGCGAGCTCACCAAAACGAAGAACACGGCCTCAAATTCACCCGCAAGCCCCGACGACGTACCGGCCGCAAGAACCTAGGGTTCCGGCCTCCTACGCTCAATCTCACGTGATGAAGCTCGAGTTTTAGATGGAAAACGGAACATAGGGGGTCACGGCTTCTTATTTGTAGCTTCAAATTACCGTATTTGGGTAGGAAATCCCGAAGAATCCGTTGCCGCTACGGCGGTGGTCCCCCGGTTCGGAGTCCGGCTCGAGTACGAAAGGAAGAAGACGACTGACCACCGGGCCCCACCTGTCAGCGAAGCAAGGAGAGAAGGCGCGCGCGGTCGGGCTCGGCTGCTGGACTCGGCTGCTGGGCCGCTGCGGCGCTGGGCGGCCCACGCGGGCAGGCGCGGCCTTCGGGCCGAGAAGGTAAGGAGGTGAGTAGTTTTCTTTTTTTTTTCTTTTGTTTCTTTTCTTTTCTAATTTTCCAAACACATTTTCAAATCAAATTTTCCTAAACCAATCAAATAAAACAAATATATCCACACCACAAAATAAAATAAATGCAACAGCATGAATGCAACACCAAATAATTTTTAAATTTTCAATTTCTCATTAATTGTTATCTAAATTATTTAAAATTTATTAACTCTAAAATTTGGGTGTTACAAATTCTACCCCCCTTAAAAGAATCTCGTCCTCGAGATTGAACTGCTTACTCAAACAACTGCGGATATGATTTTCTCAATTCATCCTCTCTTTCCCAAGTTGCCTCTGCCTCTGAATATCGATTCCACTGCACTTTGCACATCTTAATAATCCGACTTCGAGTAACTCTCTCAGCAGTTTCTAAAATCTTGATCGGAAACTCTTCATATGTAAGATCTTCCTTAACAGTCAACTCTTCTAAAGGTATCTGCTCCTCAGGCACACGCAAACACTTCTTAAGTTGTGAAACATGGAACACATCATGTACCCCAGATAAATTCTCAGGTAACTCTAATTGATAAGCAACTTCCCCACGTCTAGTAATAACTTTAAATGGTCCAACATACCTTGGTGCTAGTTTACCTTTCATGTTAAACCTCTTCACACTTTTCATAGGTGACACCTTCAAATAAACATAATCACCTACCTCAAAAACTAAATCTCTTCTTCTATTGTCAGCATAACTCTTCTGACGAGACTGTGCTACTCTCAAATTCTCACGAATCACTCGCACTTGATCTTCTGCGTTTCTAAGAACATCTGTACCAAACACCTGAGATTCACCTGTCTGATCCCAAAACAATGGAGTTCTACACTTACGTCCATACAAAGCTTCAAACGGTGCCATCTTAAGACTCTGTTGATAACTATTATTGTAAGAAAATTCTGCATAAGGCAAACTCTTATCCCAACTAGTTCCATATTGCAATGCACAAGCTCTCAACATATCCTCTAATACCTGGTTGGTCCTTTCAGTCTGTCCATCTGTCTGTGGATGATATGCTGTACTAAAATTCAATTTTGTTCCCAATGATTCATGCACAGCTTTCCAAAAATACGATGTAAACTGCGATCCTCGATCAGATACAATCTTCTTTGGTACTCCATGCAAACAGACTATTCTCTCCATATACAACTCTGCCAATTTTGGTCCATGGTAAGTAGTCTTAACTGGTATAAAATGAGCAACTTTAGTTAACCGATCTACTATCACCCAAATAGAGTCATAACCTTTCTGAGTACGAGGTAACCCTACTATAAAATCCATACCAACTTCCTCCCACTTCCATTCAGGAATCTTCATTGGTTGCAACAATCCAGCAGGTCTCTGATGCTCTGCTTTCACCCTCTGACAAGTGTCACATAGTGCCACATACTCAGCCACATCTCGCTTTAATCCAACCCACCAATATTTCTGTTTCAGATCCAAATACATCTTAGTACTACCAGGATGAATAGAATAAGCTGACTCATGAGCTTCGCGAAGAATTGCCTGTCTAACAGTTTGATCCTCAGGTACACACAGCCTCTTTCCAAACCACAAAATTCCATTATCATCCATTCGAAAGCCTGGTGACTTACCAATCACTATATCTTCCGCTATCTTCTTTAGTTTCTCATCCTTCAACTGACCCGTCTATAATATCCAGCTACTCCCAAGAAACTACGAATCTCGCTAACATCAATAGGTGGTTTCCAATTTAATACATCATTTACTTTACCTGGATCCACTGATATCCCTCCATTAGAAACAATATGACCAAGGAAAGAAACTTCCTTCAACCAAAACTCACATTTACTTCGCTTCGCATACAGTTTATGCTCTCTAAGTTTCTGCAATACCAACTTCAAATGTTCAGCATGCTCTACCTCTGTCTTGGAAAATACCAGTATATCATCAATAAACACTACCACAAACTTATCCAAATATTCCATGAACACCTTATTCATCATGTACATAAAGTATGCAGGTGCATTGGTCAATCCAAATGACATAACAGTATACTCATACAATCCATACCTTGTAGTAAAAGCTGTCTTTGGAATATCAGAAACATGAATCTTCAACTGATGATATCCAGAACGTAAATCAATCTTAGAGAACACACATGCACCTCTCAACTGATCAAACAAGTCATCAATCCTGGGCAAAGGATACTTATTCTTGATAGTTACCTCATTTAATGATCTATAATCAACACACATCCTCTGACCGCCATCTTTCTTATCAACAAAAATAACTGGTGCTCCCCAAGGTGATGAACTAGGTCTAATAAAACCTTTATCTTGTAATTCTTTAATTTGTTTCTTAAGTTCTTCTAATTCATCTACTCCCATCCTATATGGTCGTTTGGCTATAGGTGCAGTTCCAGGAAGTAATTCAATAAGAAATTCAATGTCTCGATCAGGTGACATACCTGGCAATTCATCAGGGAAGACATCCGGAAATTCCTCAATCACTGAATTCTCCTTAATAGTATCTTCAAGCTGATTCACCACAGCGGTTGGTTGCTTCTGCACTGCTACATCCACATTGATTTTATCTCCATTAGGTGCATTCACAACTACCACTTTCTGCTGACACTGAATCTCTACCTGATTTTGCTTCATCCAGTCCATACCCAATATCACATCAATACCAGATGTCCTCAACACTATAGGAGTTATCTTAAACTCTACCCTCCTTAATACCATACTAATTGGAAGACAACGATTACTAGTTTGCATGGTACCTCCAGGTGAATTTACTAAGAGAGATTCTTTCATAGCTAGCATGGGTATACTATGCATTTTAACAAAAATGTTGGATATGAATGTATGAGATGCTCCAGAGTCAAAAAGAACAGTTGCGGGAGTGGAATGTACATTGAACGTACCAATCATAACTTCTGGGGCATCATAAGCTGTATCAGAAGACACGTGATTCACCCTTCCAGTACCAGATTGCTTCTGGTTGCTCTTCTGGCTCTGAGGAGTATGCTGATTCTGCTTCTCAGGACAATGGTAAGACATATGTCCCTCTTTACCACAGACAAAGCATCTAGTAGGAGTGCTGGGAGCACTATTCTTCATGGAGGTAACATTAGAATTTCCAGTGCGAGGAGTCTGTTGCCCAGTCTGCTGATACTATTGACGTTGTGGATATGATGAACGCTGTTGTGACTGATTACTTTGCCAATTCTGGGACCACCTCTGATTCAGATTGCGATTCCATTGACTAACCGGTCCTTGAAACTTCTGATGGAAACCATGCTGAGAATTAGTGCGCTGACGGTTGTTACTCCCTGAGCTTTGTACCTTCATCTTCCTCTTCCTGTCCATCTCTCTGCGCTCATTATCAAGCACAATAGCTTTATTTACCAGCTCTTGAAAACTAGCATAGTTGTTCCCCTTCAACTGCAAGTGAAGATCATAATAAATTCCCTTCAAGAAAAGACGCTGTCTGTCTGCATCTTCTCTTACTTCATTAGGAGCATAGCGAGCCAACTGGGTGAACCTATCATGATATTCACTAACGCTCATTTGTCCCATCCTAAGGTTTCTGAATTCTTCCTGCTTCAGCTCAATTATACCTTCAGGAATATGACGAGCTCGAAAATCTCTAACAAACTCATTCCAAGTGATAGGAGGAGCATTGTCAGGGCGTGCAGCTTGATACGACTCCCACCAAGTCTGAGCTGTCCCCTGTAACTGACCAGATGCATATAACACCTTCTCCATATCATTGCATTGGGCTATATTCAGTTGTTTCTCCACTGCCCTTACCCAATCATCTGCCTCTAAAGGATCAGCAGCATGAGAAAACACTGGAGGGCGTCCCTTCAAAAATTTCCCACGCTTATCCCTCACTTGCACAGGCGGTGGTCCTCCTGCAGCGGGATTGTTCTGCATGTGCTGCATAAACATCTGCATCATCTGGTTCTGAGTTTGCATGAGTTCCTCCATAGTAATGGGTAGGTTAGCACCTCCACGACCTCTGCCACGACCTCTGCCTGACATCTGTTTCCAAAAACACAGAAATTGAAATTCAGTACAATCCGGGATGATGTATTCAATAGATAAGCAAAATCTGATTTTTCTGGGCGATCTCCAATTTCAGCAACTCAGTAAAACTGTCATATCTCGAGCTACAGACGTCCAATTCAGATGATCTTTACATGGTTGGAAAGCTTACAAAATTATCTACAACTTTTATTCACAACACTTTTTCTGATTCTGTCAATAAATTGGCCAAAAACTGAACTTAACCGAAACTATTTCCGAATTCCAGACTGTGCAGTTACTCCAACTTGGAACAGGTATATCTCTTAGCTCATAATAGATATTAAAGTGATTCTTATGGGGTTGGAAAGATATAGAAGTCTAATTATTCCCAGTAAAGTTTCTTAAATTTCTCATGAACGGATTTTAAGTTATTTATAAAACATCCCAGACTGATCCAAAAATCAGCAAAGGATAGAACTAAGTTAACCTCATATTCAACTAATATATTTTGATCAAACTTAATATTCTTAACCATGGAACTTGTAGGCATGTCTACAAAACTCCAGCACACATTACAAAGATCCAAATCACACATTATCATAATAACAATCCATCAATCACACAATTGTTCACACCACAAACTGACTCTTAAAACAATCCAAACTTAAAGTTAACTCGCAACTACTATCGTTCCTATTACATAGGGATTTTTCCTATTGCCTAATTAAGCTTCTCATAAATCTTGGGACGACCTAACTCCGCCCTTAATTGGTCAATCTCCTTATAAGCTTGCTCCTTAAGTTCTTTTTCCTTCAGCAACTCATCCTTCAAATCCACCTCATGGAGAGCCAATTCTCGAGCTAATCCCACCGTAGCTTGTAAAGTCAAGGAGGAATCATCTGCAGGCGGCACGGTCCAAATACCCTTGTCATGTAAGAAACAAGGAAAATGCCGGAGTGCACCCTTTAACGTTTTGTCCGAGCGTAGACCATGGTAGTAAACAAATGCATTGAAAGCGACATCCTCCATGCTTGTCTCCACGGTTGCCCGGCTCACTCTGGTAATGAACTTTGACTCCACCTTAGGCTCCTTAGTGGTAGGATCCCTTTTCTTAACCCATAACTCAGTTTCCCAATAGGAATCCATCCATGGATGACTATACTCTGCACTATGATACTCCAGCGTAGCTTCCCAGTCGTAGTAGTAGTTGTCCAATGTTCTTGTCAACATGTCATGAAAGAAAGCATCAGCTTTAGGAACCATGATATGAAACTTCGTAGTCCACCCCATAACTACATCCTCCATTGGTGTATCACCAATTCTTGATTCAGCATCAGATAGCTCTTGATCACCATCTTCATACAGCTCCTGAGGTTTGAAACGGGCAACGTACTGTGCAGCTGACAAACGGGGATGAAGAGGCATCTATAAGATTTAGACATAGATTAGATAGAATCAATGTATTTTCGCAATAGAATAAAGTAGAGGAAGCATAAAACTTTAGTAATTAACAAGGTGAAAAGAGGAAGCATGAATTAAGTGAAGTATGGATGCTATTAACGACCATTCTAACTAGGCTCGCGTCCTACAGTCAACACGGCTCTGATACCAATCTGTCACACCCATTTTTAAGGACAAAAATAGGATGTATAAAAGTCTCATGTGCGCCCCAGGAAACAGTCGCACACATAAGTTGACAAATTACAAAGTATCATCACAATGCTTATTACATAACGAATAAGTATTTAAGACATAGTCTTGAACGATAGGTAATAATAACTAATAGTAATTCTTCAGCGGAAACTCCACACAGGGACACGGTTGACTGGTTGACACCAAGACTAGTACTCATTCCGATAATCTTCCTCATTATCTTCATCTGTTATGGTGGAAATAGCAAGAGTGAGTTCATGTCGAACTCCACAAATATAACACAGGGTTCATGAGGCTCAAAAAGGCTAGACACTGTTTAACTGCGTTTAGCTTTTTAATCATATATTAGCAATTGAGTAGCATCAAGATAAACCACTTCCCATTAAAGAACCAATGATCAATTGTAATAAGGATAATGAATAGCATTAACATGAGCATAATAATAATCAATAACAATTAAGCATGATATAACGGTTATGATCAACTATTCCATAAGAATCCCCAAGGCCGCTCGTATCCGTGAGCACGGCTAGTATACCAGTTTTTAACTCTGCGCAGAGGTGTACACTTTCACTGTAAGTCATGATTTCCAAATGAGCGGGGAGATCAAGCCCAAACACCCGAGAACCATATAAAGCCACTCAAAAGTTCGTCTAACAAGTTAGGGCCATTAGATTTCACTCGGCAGGCAGATGTAGAACCCCCCTTCCCTGTGGCACAACAACCGCAGCCTATACACACTAGGCCAGGGGCTCGCACTACACCCAACATGGCAAGTCATTCTTACGCCATTTAAGGTAACCTCTAACAAGCTAGAGAAGGTCTCTTGAACAACTAAAGCCAGAGCCATATAGCCCTCACAGCTGTACTGTATATCCCGGTTATCACTTACAGATAAGTCCTTATGGAGAGAAACCAGAGCATCAAAATAATACACATGCTCTAGCCCCCTTTTAACAATAATAAAATCATCTTAATAGTTGATTGCTTAATCCATTAATCAAATTACAAGATCATTGTTCTTAGTTTAAGCACTAGCAGTAGCTACCCATATGCATTCCCAAGGTTGACAAGGAATCAAGATAACAATCTCTAAGTTATAATCTCTAAGGTTGTCAAGGTAAGCACATGCATATGTATGACAATTCAATGTATAGGTAACAAGGATAGTCCTGTGTTATACTTGCCTTGATCAAAGCTCTCCAAGTGATACTGCTGACTTGGCTCAAAGTAATACTCCGAATCGTCCAAATACTGCTCACCTTCTATATTCGATCATCAATCAACAACACACATGCATCCAATCAAACATACACGAAGCAAACAAAGAGATATAATTAGAACAGTACACCAACAGTAACAAAACAGTAATAAAAGCTTATAAAACTCTTCTACACGTTTCTACGATCACACAGACGCAAAGATCACCAAATTCGGAGTTAAAACGTGATAGTTATGAATTTTCTAAGATTTCCTATAGATAAATAAATACTTAATTATAACCTCGAAAAAATAAATTATCAAAACTAACTGTACAACTACACTAACATGTAGAGCTCGCAAATACGAACCTAACGCAATTTGAACGGATCAAATCGGAGTTAAAACAAAGATTTTATGACCAAAACAATCCTAGTGGCAAAACTGTAAATACCTGAAAACGTATTTTTGACTTATCCGGGAGAAAATACGCTTTCAAAACACGAAAACGGATTCAGGATATTGCGCTAAGGACTGCGGGTTCTATTATGAAGAAATCCAGGGGCTCTTTAATAAAAAGTCAAGACGAAGGGGTATCTTCTAATCTTAACCGTTCATCTCGAATCCAACGGTTTGGGTTCATCATCAAGTGCACAGTGGAAAATCCGGCCACCTTGCTCAAGTCCGGCCGGTGGCCGCCATGGCCGACGCCAAAACCCCACCGGAAAACTCCGGCTCCACCTTTTCCGACCACGATTCACCCCGCAACCGACACCAATCGAAAGAGAAGGTCCACTCGAACTTATCTACGTGGTTTAGGAGGGCTACGACGGACCGAGGATGAAACGCGGCTCAATTAGGGCGGCGACGCCATTGTTGGCCACGGTGAGCTCCAAACCCGCGATTTAAAGCACAAAAACTTAAAAGAAGAGCATTGGGAGGGAGAAGAGAAGATGGCGAGCTCACCAAAACGAAGAACACGGCCTCAAATTCACCCGCAAGCCCCGACGACGTACCGGCCGCAAGAACCTAGGGTTCCGGCCTCCTACGCTCAATCTCACGTGATGAAGCTCGAGTTTTAGATGGAAAACGGAACATAGGGGGTCACGGCTTCTTATTTGTAGCTTCAAATTACCGTATTTGGGTAGGAAATCCCGAAGAATCTGTTGCCGCTACGGCGGTGGTCCCCCGGTTCGGAGTCCGGCTCGAGTACGAAAGGAAGAAGACGACTGACCACCGGGCCCCACCTGTCAGCGAAGCAAGGAGAGAAGGCGCGCGCGGTCGGGCTCGGCTGCTGGACTCGGCTGCTGGGCCGCTGCGGCGCTGGGCGGCCCACGCGGGCAGGCGCGGCCTTCGGGCCGAGAAGGTAAGGAGGTGAGTAGTTTTCTTTTTTTTTTCTTTTGTTTCTTTTCTTTTCTAATTTTCCAAACACATTTTCAAATCAAATTTTCCTAAACCAATCAAATAAAACAAATATATCCACACCACAAAATAAAATAAATGCAACAGCATGAATGCAACACCAAATAATTTTTAAATTTTCAATTTCTCATTAATTGTTATCTAAATTATTTAAAATTTATTAACTCTAAAATTTGGGTGTTACAACCGAGTACCATGAATCACTCCTTTGTGTGCACAGAGCCATCCATTACCAAGAACCACGCGAATTTTAAGTGACTTCAGCACAATGAGTGTCGCGGTGAAGTTTTCCTTGTTTATGACAAGACTGACATTCGGGCATATCTGATCTGCCTGCATTTCTCCCACTGGGGTTTGAACTAGCAAAGGCCTCCTCATTGGTCACTTCACCATCTTGCACGTCTCTACCATGTCGGCGAAAATGAAAGAATGCGAAGCACTAGGGTCAAATAAAGCAAAAACTTGTACTGAGCTTACTTGAATATAACCACCCACTACTTTGGTAACTCCATGTATTTTATCCATATCCACATTGCTCAGTCTTCCATTGACATAGTTTTGATGCGCTTTGCTTCCTTGAGCAGGCTTCTTATGGGCTTTCCTTTTTCGCTTTCGTTGTTGTGGATTCTGACTTAGTTCACTCCCCACTTGCTCTTCAACATTGTTGTTTTGATAGTGCTCGGCCTCATCATACCCATAACATCCTTCAATGGCAGAAACATCAACCTTTTCCCACATATCAGTGCGAGACGTCATATAGGGCTCCTGAGTCATGAGACACTACACTTCCTGTCATCAAGTGACCAACATCAGCAACACGAGCAAGTATAGATGATCATAATCATGAACTATCCAAAAGGACAACTCTCGTCTCCATGGATCCAAAATTATCAACCTTGTTCACAGGACATTTTTGCTCAAGAGTGGCAACTCAATCATGGAGACTAACCAATACTTCCAACTAAAGAGTTAAATCTTAATAATCCTTCTTTACATTGGCTACCCCCCTTAAAATAAGAGACACTACCTAGGGTAACTTGAACCCTTCTTCTAGATGAGCTACTTAGCATAAAGTGTTCTGACATCCCAATAATGCTCTTGTGCATGGGTAAGAACAAGAAATCTGAAATTTCTCACGAGCAGAAAATCAGCAGTGCAATAAAACAGCTGTAACTCTCATTCTGTTAATCAAATGAAACTATAGTTTACACCGATGGAAAACTTATAAAATTCTCTGCAACTTTCTTATAGAACACACTTCCAGATTCTGTAGTTAACTTGGTCGAAAACAGTACTTATCAGAAACTGTTCCAGGTTTATGACAGCACATATACATTGCCTTATGCTTTTTGTATCTCCCAATCCAAAATAGCTATGAGGGTAGTTCTTGCATTTAGAGAGAGATGTTGAAGTCCACTCTTGTCCAGAATTTTCTCATGATTTTTGGTCTTTCAAGAACAGAGATATAAGTTGATAAAGACAGGCTGCTCCGAAAGACAAGATATAGAAAGCAGGAGATAACCAAAACCCAGCTATTTATTTCATTAATCCTTATACCTTATACATATAAACTAAATGAAATCATGGTCAAAACCCACGAGATCATTCCACTCATTACAAAATTCCAACTCAAGCATAAACATAAGCACAAAGCAACTAAACACTTAAATGTTCATTAGCCACACATTAAGACGACTCAACTTGGCTACTAACGGTTTTATTATACGGGACATAACTCCTATTCCTTAAACATGGTGTGATTGTAGCAGCTTCCAGAGTAGATAACGTCTCTTACATTCCTTATTGCTTTATATGGACATCTGAATCTCTGCATCCCTCTTTACCATTCTTATAACTCATACCTTAAGATGGGTCAACCTGGTATCCCTCAGGTGTAGATTTAATACCCTTATACTCAATCCTTTCTCCTGAAAGTGTAGTTAGAAACACTGAACATTGGGCATACTCAATCACTCCTTTACAAATAGATAACCAGTCTATTCCAAGGATAACATCAATGCCCATTAATTCCAAAACAATGAGGTTTACCTTAAAATTTACCCCCTTTATGTCCAGACTAACTTTTGGGCATACGCGGTCTGCCTTTATTTCACCTCTTGGAGTTTCAACCATAACTGTTTTTCCCTTTGAAAGCATAAGTATGTTATGATCTTTTGCATATTGTCTAGATATGAACGAATGTGAGGCACTGGGGTCAAACAAAACCTTGGCATTTCCTGAACTTACTGGAATTGATCCAAACACGACTTCCTTAGCTCCGGGAATGGTGGAAATATCCACATGTTTCAACCTTCCATGGATGTAATTTCTTTTTAATTTATTTCCCTGCACATGCTCCTTTTGGACATCCTGTCCTGGGTCTCGCTGTTGTTGATTCTTCTGTAGGCAAGATTTGATATGTCCTTCCTGCTGGCAATGATAACACTTTCTCTTAGCTGGATCTTTTGTGATGTCATACTCTACGGAACTGTTGTGTGGTATGCTGCTATGTTGCTGGCCATAGAAGTTCACCTTCGTCCCTTTGGCTTGTTTCCTAGCTTGTTTGGCCTTTCGGGGTTGATACTCCTTATAGGTAATTGTCCACCCATCTATGACTACTTCATGGGGAGTAGTTTTAGCGGGAGGGGCTTCTAACTCTTCAGGGTTTGGATTTGTTTGACAGGGGATCAGGGCTGCATGTGACAATGTAGTAGAACTCGCTTGCTCATTGTTTTCCACTAGTGGTTCTAATGAGATTGCCTTTCTCTTCTTGTCCATGTTGTTCTCAAAATTTGGATCCACCTTGACTTTCCCCTTATTAGACTCATTTCGAAGACAGGGAAAACCATAATGCTTACAGCAGTAACATTGTTCCTGCTCTCCAAACGCCTTATTATCAACATCTTTATTGGATTTCATATTCTTCCAAACTTCTGCTACTTGTATCTTCTCTGACCCCTTGGATAGGTTGGCTTGACCTTGAGATAAGCATCGTTGAGAATTTCCATGTTGAGCCATTTCTTCTAGTAATTGGTTTTGCATCGCTAATGGTTTCTTGTCAAAAGTGAGCAAGAGCGACACAATTCAGTCCTCTTAACCTCTGAAATCCACAGTCTTCTCGTCACGAGCCGTCTAATAGACAAGGAGAAAAGGTTCAAAATAGAGACAAGGTTTTTATAACAGAACGGGGATAGAATTAAGCATAACTTTGAGAAAATAACAAAGTTAAAGAGAAGCAAGAAATAGGCAACAATGAGAACATGCTAAACGTCCAGTTCTAACTAGGCTTGCGTCCTACAGTCAGCATTGCTCTGATACCAATCTGTCACACCCGGTTTTAAGGACAAAACCAGACATACACCATATGTGAAATAAAGAAGACAAATCTCACATATAGCCACAGATAAGTGTAATATCAAAAGACAAATGCTTAATATACATAACTCAATAGTATAAAGTATACCTTAGAGAATAACACAGCGGAAAAACAACTCCGAACACCGGGTGTAGACCTCACTCCAGGATCAAACTAACTGGTTGATCACAAGCCTAACAATTCCAGAATCTAACAGTCTGGTACCCTTCCTGAGATGTTGGGAAATAGCAAGAGTGAGTCCATGTCGAACTCAACAAATATAACATGGGGTTCATGAAGCTCAAAAGTTTGACACGGGTTTACTGCAATAGCTTTTAGTGGGTCATCTCTTTAACAATTGAGTAGCAACAAGTTTACCAAAATCCCAAATAACCTCATGATCATGTAAACGAGAATAATGTATAGCAAGAAACAATAATCATTAGTGAGCATCAATATCATCAGTATTATCATTATCATCAGTGTTCATCATTTATTCTGTAAGGGTCCAAGGCCACTCATGACCGTGAGCACGGCTGTTATAACAGTTTTACACTCTGCAGAGGTTGTACACTTTCACTGTGAGTCGTGATTACCCATATGCCCGAGGCGGCCAATCCCCAAAACACTCCCAAGGTGAGCAGGCAGGGTTCACTATGAAGCCTTTCAAAGGTTCGTCTAACAAGTTAGGGCCGCTAGGTTTCCAAAGTCAGTCCGTGTGATACACCACGCAGGGATCCACAGTCTGCTTCACCCCATTTGCGCCACAAGGGTAACCTCTAACAAGCTAGAAAAGGTCCTCATACTTGACTAAAGCCAGAGCCATATAGCCCTCACAGTTGTACTGTAAGTCCCGGATGTTCGCTTACAGATAAGTCCTTATGGAGAGAAACTAGAGCACCATAAAAACAACCAAATATGCTCTAGCCCTCTTGAGCCATGTTTCTATAAAGCATCTTTTAAACGTTTATTGCATATACCATTAGTCAAGTTACAGATCATGGTTATTTATCTTGAGCACTAGCATAAATACTACCCCATGCAATGTCCCATGGGTGTCAAGGTACAAGATACAAAAACTAGGATATCCTTAGTGGTAACAAGGTAGACACATGCACATGAATTAAGTATATTAAAGGTGAATAGGAAACAAGGATAATCCCATGCTATACTTGCCTTAAACACCGATCTTTCGGTAAGCTTTAATCTTCAACGTTCTTCTTCTTCTTGATAACCACGTATATCTCACCGACTGGACTTGATCAATAAATCACCACACACACATCGATACAATCATACACGAAGCAAACAATAGATCTAAATTAGAACAGTACACCAAACATATGAAACAATATGTGAAAAGATTTTAAAGAGGTTCTACGCATTGCTATGAACACACAGGCGCAAAAAGCACTCTAATCGAAGCTACGGTTGAAAAGATACATCTACCGAAAGATTTGCTCATAGAAGAAAATATAAAACTATTAGTTTCATGTGTTTTATATACAAGATATTTTATAAATACTATATATGGAATTAAGTCAAATTTAGATTCAAATTATAAAACTAAAGTAAAACAATTCATATTTTATTTACAAAACCCAGTTGCATAATTATTAATCAAGATATGATTTAAACCATAAAATTTCAGAATTAGTAATATGGTAAACACTGTTACTAATGCGTAGATCTCGTTGCTATGAATCTAACGCAACTCGAATGAGCTAAAACGGATCTAAAACGTAAAAGATATGATTTAAACAAGATCTACTTTATTAAAGTAATAGATTAAATCTCACATCGGAACTTAAAGATAGAAAACCTAACCAACAGTAACACTAACAGTATAACAAGTTTGTAAAACTCTTCTACACGTTACTACGATCACATAGACATAAAGATCACGAAATTTGGATTTAAAACGTAAAAGTTATGAGTTTTCTAAGATTTCCTATAGATAAATAATTACTTTAATATAAACTCGAAAATAAATTATCTCAAACCTACTATACAGTTCTATCATCATGTAGAGCTCGCAAATACGAATCTAACGCAATTTGAACGGGTCAAATCGGAGTTAAAACGGATAATTTATAACTAAAACAAACTCAGTGGCAAAACTGTAAATATCAGAAAACGTATTTTTCTTTTTCCGAAACGAATTACGTTTTCATTTAATCAAAGCGTATTTTGAATGAACTGAGATCAAACTGCGCTTTCAAACGGATATTACGCAATACGGAAGTACGCTTTGGACTGCGGGTTCTATACTTAAAAATCACAGGGACTCTTTAGCAAATTTGCCGGCCGAACCGGTATCGTCAAATAGCAGTCGTCCGATTTAAAACGGACGGTTCCGATCGGATCGGGGAGGGAGCCGGCGGCGCTCCGGCCGGAACAGGGCCCGACGGCGACTCTCCGCGGCGGCGCCATGGCCGGGATAACCTATCTCGCGCTACGGAGCACGAGCTTACGAACGGAAAACACAGGGAGAGAGAGAATGACATGGCGAACTCACCCCGCGCGAAGATGGGACCGGAGGATGACCGGAAGGCGTCGGCTAGCTCGCGGTGGCGGACGGTGGAGGCGGAGCTTCGGCAGTGGCGCGTCGAGACGACTAGAGCGGCTCCAAAAGGACGGGATGGGGGCGGTACGATGCAGGGGTCTCGTTTTTATAGCCCGGAGGCACGCGGAAACAAAGGAAGGAAAGATTGGGGATCGATTCGGATCGGGGAAGAGAGGGAAGGCGGCGTTCGGCCGGAGGAAGAAGAAAGGAAGGTGGAAGGAGACGCTGACAAGCGGGTCCCACATGTCGGCGACTCGGAGAGGGAACGGCCGCGCGCTGGCTTGGCGGGCCGCGGTGGCTGGGCTTGGCCCACGCGGGCGAAGGCGAGCGCTGGTGCGGGAAAGATGGGCCGCGCGCGGGGAGGGCAGGCCGAGCTGTGGGCTGCGGGAAGGTTTCGGCCCGAAGAGGAAAATTCCCTTTCTCTTTTTTTCAAACTTTTCAAAGCCAAATTTCAAAGAATTTTCAAATCTAAATTTGAATTTGATCAAACCACTCATCTCAAAAATTTAAATGCAACAGCATGAGTGCACAAACATGTTTCTACTCTTATATTTGATTTTAAGTTTATAAAAATTATTCTTATTCTAAATTTACATGCTCACAAAAATATACAAAAATCATATTTCTCCTACTTTTCTTCTTTTCAAAATTTTAGGGTGTTACAAAAAATATTTGGGAAAGGTTTTGAGCATTATTTCCTTGAAGAGGTGGCTCTAGAGGATGATGATTATGCCATTTGTATGTCCTTTTAGAGGTTGCTTCTCAATTTAAGGCTTAATTATATATAGGATTCATGGTTGATGTGCTAGTAGAGGGCATGCATGGTGTTTTAGGCATTAAAGAAATCAGATCAGTTAAAGTCTGCAGCCAATATTACTTCAATTGAGTAGCTTCACATGCTCCTCTCATTAATATATTGATTTTTAGTACTTAAGAGGATGACAATGAATGGAGAGTTTCTTTTTCATCAAGATCTAGATGGTGGAATATTGTTTTTTTTTGCCTATTATGAACAATATGATTCCACATATTCTCCACAAGCGGGTGACGTAACCATGCCACTAGGGCATTGAAATACCACAAGGGGAAATTGAGTATTTTCATTAGCTTTTCTCACTGACGGTTTTGCACAGCCTACATAAAAACTTATTTCACAACCTACAGAAATGCGTTTTGGAATAATGTAATTCGCTTGTCAGAAAGTTCCCTCTATGTCGCTTCGTTGTGTAAAGCAATGTTATATCAGAAATATCAAAGTCAAATTCCAAACTAAAAAATAGGAATTATGATCCTTTTATTAGGCTTCAAGATTATCCTATATATTTTAAGATAAGTAATGATGGATATTACCTCATACGACTCGAGGTCATCTACTAGCCTGAGAATCACAGAAAGTGCCTGGACCATTTTCGGTAAAACAGAAACCCAATCAAAGCAATCCACTGTTGCTTCATCATGCATCCCAACGAAGGAAGCACACGACAAAATGGGACATCCCCCAGTTCTTATTGAAACCTTTAGATGCTCCTCAACAGACTTAGGAATGTATCCTTCTTGAAGCATTTTTACCTCCATGTTGAAACTTCTAACCAGGTCTTTTGTCTGTAAATAATTGGCAATAGTGAATATATGCATTTGTTTCCTATATCAAAAAGCTAGGTAGAGTATGTGTTTATAACATGTTTGTGGTCATAGCATCAAGTTAGCATGCAAGGCTACTAGGAGCCAAATGCATATACCTTATGGTTTCCTGGATAATCATTCATACCTAGACCTAAAAAGTTGAAGCATTTCGATGAGGAAGGTTAACTTACAAAGTATCTTAGATATGGCATACGATATTTCTCCTATTGGTGGAGCATATTTTCAATGGTTTCATAGCTGTCCAATATTTTCTCCAAAGCAAATTTCATGCACTTTGGGAGGTCATGAGCCCCTTTTGAGTCCCAGCTGGACATGATAATTCACGAAAACTTGTGAGTTATTTTTTATCACAATGATAGAAAAATATTACTACATACTTATGCAGAAAATTTTCAACAATTCAACTATGTTATGATATGTTAAACACACTCCTACTACAAAAACAATTTTGTGACACTAGAGGTTGTTTACAATGGTGGGCCTATTGATCTAATGTCTCTAGAAATCATTACGGCACAAGGGCAATGGCCTACCTCTAGAAATCATTTTTAGAGGTGAGTCTCTTATGAAACCATTTCTATTAAAATAATGTGTCTCTATTTCCAGAGGTGCGTCTTCTACCTTTGTAAATATATATCACAAAAAGAATCTATAGCATTTTCATCTGAAGTCAGATAAAGTCCAACTTATTTCAAAATTGTAGATCCCAAAGCAATCTACCATTTGGTAGATGAAAACTTTTTTATTTGAGATCATGTGGAGATCCAAATATTTGTTTTAAATATCATATTTTTAATTCAAAATTATGAAGTTTAAAAAGACATCAAATCTTGAAATGTCTTATATCAAAGTTTTAGCTCTTGATGGGATCTGTATCTTTATATAGTTGACAAGTTTTTTTATTTGAGATATTTTATAGTCCTAAATATCTCTTCTAAATTTTCAAATTTTGAAACTCAAAAATTTTAACTTTCAAACTACCTCGGATGTTGACATTGTCTATACCAACGTTGTTGCTCTCGACATGATCTACAAATTTGTAGACATTCTTGTTTGATATAGTTCGGGTCCCAGATATTGGGTTTAATAATTTCTAAATTTTGCAAATTTCAAATTCAACTTTTGTCTCCATTTGTTGGATTTCCCCAAGCTAGATGGAAGTTTCCATGTATCATGACATTAATGAACTTGCTAACCCAGAGAGATTTATTCCCTTTCAATGAACACATACATATAACTTACAGCTAGAAAAAGTTGCGTAGATTTTTCTTTACTCTACCTTGAGAATTTAACAGTAAAGATAGACAAAGAAGTTTAGTGAACCTAAGATAAAGATATTTTTAAGGAGGGAAGCAATACAAACCTTTGAATGCACTTGGTAAGTAATTCACATTCTTCCGGTGTTGCATAAGAATCATAAATATCATCCAAAAGGGTCACAATGGCGATAATCTTGGTCAATATTATTCGGCCTCGTGAATAACATGATTCATAGTATACCCCTAATATCCACAAATAGCACTCCACGACTCTATCTGGAGCAAATGGAAGCCTTGATTCAATCTGTATATCCTTCCACCACCTATAAATTTATTAGATGTAATATTGTCAGCAATATGTAACTGGTTTGTAATAATTTGAAATATAATTAGGTAATAAATTTGAAATGAAAAGAGTTACTCCACCTTGTGATGATATACAGCTCATGTTGGTGATGGAGCTGCATAATATTTGAGTTCAACTTTGCAAGTTGCAACACCTTCTCATGCACCGTGGCATCTTTCTCATACGTAGAGATGTAATACTTTGACTCATAAATTCTAACTCTTCTAGGGATGGGCATCTCAAGTGCAGATTTTATTTCACGTGCCAATGGTGACTCTTCTATGTAGGGTATCATTGTTTCTAGACACCTTTGGCTGAATAGTATGGCTTTGTCAAGTATTTCCTCTCCATGGGTCCTCATATGCGCGGCATTGTAAAGGTTCAGTAGTTCTTTAGGATCGTCGACTAGAAAACCATCTTCTTCATCTTTGAACCTCGCAAACACATCTGAAATATGACGCAGATTTCTTCAGCTCGAGTTTCGAGAATTTGTATAAGGTTGAACCATATAAGAGGATATACACTATGATTCCATATATCCAGGTCATGGCGTTAGCCAAATGTTAAAAGTCTACTTAACCTTTTTTTATCACTGCAAGATCGTATTACCAACAAACAGTGGTGATGTTTTTTTTTCATTTTTTTTAAAAAACATGGTCAGCTGCGGCAACAAGCCCACTGGCCCACCGTCCAGCCCATCACCACCTTCCATGCTTGGCTACCATGCTGAGGGTCACCCAACCGCTCGCGCGTACCGCCATGGATCTGCACCCGTGTCGGGTTGCGGCGGAGCTAGAGTTGCCTGCGCCAAACTGCGTCAGAGCGAAGCTAGCTGTGTAGGGGACACCCACAACAACGCCTTGTTGCTGTGTCCAGGACCGCCGCACTCGTACCCGGCCATGCTAGAGCCAGAGCTACCTGTGGCCACGAGCATCAAGGTCACCTTATTGCCAGGGTTGTGCGCGATCGCGGTCACCATCGGGTCGATCCGCGATGTGGCTACCTCGCCAGGACCATGAGCACCAAGGCAACATGAGCTGGTGTCAGCCTCGTTTCGGCTGTGTGCATCGGGTTGGCCTTACTAGGGCCGCACGTGCCGACGGCCACTTTGCCGAGGCCACACATGTCAGTGGCCACCTCACCGGTGGGCCATGCATGTCAGTACTACCCTTACCGCCCACGGGAGGGAGAGAGAGGAAGAGACAGGGATGAGTAAAGTGAGAGACACGGGGAGGGGAGTCTGTTAAGAGAAAAGGGCACACGTGAGTTTAGTGGGTTCGTTGATCCATGCCCTCGCCACAGCACCAATCGTGGGGTGACACGCATGGGAATTGGCCTTATCTATCAGCCACCCTAAGGAAGCACACGCGGGAGATGGTGCCATGGATTTTTACCAACGGTTCGAATTACTAATGGTGAAAATAGTTTTCAGTGAATATGAACCAAGGTTGAAAATCATTTTAAAATTATCATATTTTCATTGATGATTCGCATTACGAATACAAACTATTGGTGAAAATGATTCTCACCATCGAGTTGGGCAAAGAGACAAGTTGAGGAAAAAGACAACCCCTAGACACGAGGAACACGAGGTGTGGCCCAAGAACAGTCTCCGTTGTTAATGATTTTTACAAAACGAAAACAAATGCCCGTAAAAATAGACTTTTCTTTATTAGTCATAGAAGAAGCCCACCAACTCAGCACTGTCATCGATTTCGCATTAACTTCGCGTGAGTAGATTTTCTGGGATTCAAACTTTTAACTGAATGAAAGCCTCGCATCACCCCTCCTTACAAATATACCACACAATTACTGGTTACCGAACATAGAATGCTATGTTTTATTAACTTTAACAGTTTTTATTAAATATTTAGGCCTCTAAATGATCTTAAACAACAACAAAAAACTTTTAAAGTCCAACTTCTCATCGAGCCCTATAAATTTAGTATGGAGCATGTTTCAATCCAAGGTTATTTGAAATTTTTTTAATAAATGTTAAAAGCAAAAATATTTAAATTAATATTTAAGACTCTAAACAATTTTAGATTAAAAATTGGTAGATAGCGTTGAGATCAACAACTTTGGTATAGGCCATGTGAATTTTCAAAATATAAGAACTTGAAGTGAATATATTTGGAACTACAAAGATATATATAGATCACGTCGAGCTTTATAGTTTTGAAATAATGTCTTCATATAAGGTTGTCGGGCCCCTCCCCTTCTAAGGTCATCTGGCATATTCTAAATCCTAAATCGGAGGAAGAAGAAGAAGAAGAGTAAAAAAAAGAAGCTTTTTGGACCATGCATCACTTGCAGTTGCAGCGCACGCATGCTGTCTAAGGATTTGGGATGGTATCAGGATGGACTGAGCTAAAATGGGTTGGGATGGTCAGCATGGAAATAGAACTAGAGCTCAATTTGAGAATTAGTTTCCAAAATTGTTTTGAATATAATTTTGAATTCGCACGACTTATTTATTTTAATTTTTGGATGCTACACATGTCTAAAAGTAATACTTCATAGATAACCTGACAAACAAGCCACCACAGTAGAAATTGTCAATTTTGATATCTCTACATGACATGACAAATGATTTTTATCTTAACCAAAATTGTAAATGATGAAATATAAACTTTGATGAACATGCAAGCAAACAGAAACCATGCATGGATATAACTCCATTTATTTAATAGTGAACTAAGAATAGTTCAACTGGCCGGTTAGGACTCCTTGTGGTGGAACCCCATCCATATGAGTTCAAGTCCTTAACACCAGTGCATGTATTTTTCTAGATTTACTATATAATATTATTTAAGTGGTAGATGTCGTTTACTGTTCTCTAGATCTGCTACTATCCAGCGTTTCAAAGCTGCTGATGAGGACAGAGTTTTACGTTGGAAAAAAAAAACTCCATTTAAAAACGCAACATTTATAGGTTCAGTTCTCTTATTTGAGAAGGCTCTCGCTTGTGTGTCTCTGAGCTTATGTCACGGCAAGCCATTGTAGTCTTCAGTTTAGATAGGTAATCCAACATTATTCATACAAATTAGACAGAACTAATAATATATTTCTTACAACGGCACATAGTGCTAAATGGGGATCTTAAATGGTTCGGCCAACAGCAACGAATGGACGGTATCCTTTAGATTGTGGCAGTTCGTGAAATTTTCCTCTTTGTTGTACAAGAATTCCGCTGTCCTCGCCAAGTTGAATATCCGTTCCAGTAGCTGCTTTGGATAAGCATTATTGTCTGGATTAAGCCACTCGCTGTTAAAATCTTTCCATGATTCCTCTTTGAGTACGTGTATCTGCCCACGTGCAACTTCAATGGAGACATTGTGCTCCTTCATGTAGCTATCGATTGTCGAAGCAACGTGAGGGATTAGTTGCTCTCGCTGAATGAAGTTAAACATTCAAATGTATTAGTCAGAGAAAGGCAATGCAAACTCGTGCCAAACAATATCCTAATACTACTAAAAATGATATTTGTTTACAACAGTACAGGTGGTTAGAAATTGCTGCTGCCGGTGCAGTAAGCCAGAGTGGACTATGCACAAGAACTGTCATGGAAAATAACATTCCAGAGAGGCGATCAATATAGCAGAGCCCTGGTCAATTAATGTAAGCAGTAGCGAGTAAAAATTAGCATTTATTTTTCACCATAGTTTTTTGTGACAATAACCATATGGGCATTTTCACTAGTGGTAGTCTTATCTTAGCCACCATTGTAGATGCATTTTCAGTAGTAATCTGCTTAAGCGTTGGCCCAATGATCTATTCCTCCTCAAACCCTAGGCAACTGAGTCATGACTCATGACCCCTTGTTATAGTACCAGGCTAGCGCCGTCACCGCCTCTGGTCTCTCCCGGTCAGTCGGTCTCCGCCGGTACCCCATCTCCGACGCAAGCCAAAGCTAGCGGTCCTCAGTACGCACGCACGCGAGCAGGCAACCATTCCTGCCCCTCTTGACCGTTAGCCGCAGGCCCTAGAAGACACGAGTGCATGACGCTTGACGCGAGACAAGAAGCATCCAGTGGAGGCGCTTCCTTCAAGCTTCAGCCACCAAGTAGAGGTGACCAACGATTGAATATTTGATTTGGCAATTCTTTTTTATTGGATTGGGATTAGCAAACTATTCTTATTTGATTCTTACAAAAACTGATGTTCTTTGGACCAGTTAATGCTGGACATCTATCCAAAATGCCATTACTCTTCAAAAATGTTTTAGTTCTCTCCGAGAGTTTTATCTGTCCATCTCTCTTCTTGCAATCAAAACAACTGCTCGTCTCCTTGCTGTTTCCAATGATCGATTTTTTTTTTGCACAGAATAGCTCTCAGCTCGCGAGCTAACACTACTCTAGAAAGTTATCACCGACGGTTCCAAACCCCCTTCACCATCGGTTTTGGCCTGAAAGTCGTTGGTGATAGCCTCGGTGATCACCACCAGTTGCGAAGCCGGTGGTGGCATTGTTCATCAGCACTGGATCAACGTACAATATGGCGGTGCTATCATTTACCATCACCGCTGCGTTAGAATTCGACCCGACGGCAATTGGTCGCATAACACCGTGGAATTGACGGACGATCCAATGCAGGGCTGATGATGGAGACAACAATGTCGGTTGGGCGTACCATCCGGCTGTGATGAACAAGACATCAACGTCGGTCTGGGTTATGATCTGTCATAGATATGATGTAGGTACTATAGCCTGTCGCCGTTCGATACGACGGTGTTGATGGCGGTATCAACGTCGGTCCGGCACTGCATTCACCACTGGATCATACGCCGACCGGGGGTGAAAATGTTTATCACCGCTGGTAAGTCACCCTTCTGCGACCCCCTTAGACTATGAACCGGTGGTGATATCACCACCCGGTTCTCACATAACTGGCAGTGGAAGTCCCAACAGTGATCAAACTTTATGTAGACCTATAAATGAGCTATGGCTCGAGCTTGGGAACGAGCCGAGCCGAGCCAGTCAGCCCTCTAGCTCATTATGTTAACGCTAGCTCGTTAGCCTAACGAGCCAGCTCTAGCTAGACTGAGCCGAGCCAAGCTGGCTCGATATCCACCCTTAGTTATAGCTAGGAGTTTCCATCTAAGTTTATATAGCATATTTATAGCTAGGACTCATGGTTGCCGAGCTGGCTCGATATCCACCGTTAATTATAGCTAGGAGTTTGCATCTAAGTTTATAGCATATTTATAGCTAGGACTCATGGTTGATGCTCTGGTGGAGGGCATGCCACTACTGGAAACAGAATATCCCCGACTGTGTAATTATCGACAAGAAAATATGAACTACCATTACAAAAATTAAACATCAATTTCCTCGATGGTCCTTGGACAAAAAATAACCGTCAAGGATAGAGAAATAGGGAAATTTAAAAATGCCTGGTGGCCAACCGTTAGGGAAATTAACAATCATGTTCTCCAATGATGCATGGCCGATAGGAAAAATAGAACCCGACAGAGATAGAAAAGTACCTCTGTTGGCGTCTATGGACGGTGCATGGCTTTTAGGCATTAAATACAATCAGATTGTTTTAAGCTTGTGGCCAATATTACTTCAATTGAGTACTTCACATGTCTCTTCCATTAAATTACCTAATATATTTGATTTTTTGTCCTAAAGTGGATGACCATAAATGGAGAGTTTCTTTTTCATCTAGACCTAGATGGTGGAATATTGTTTTTTTCCTATTAGGAACCATATGATTCCACATATTTTCCATAGGTGCGTGATGTAACCATGCCACCAGGCCGTTCATATACCGCCAATATAAATGGACATTTGCACTAGCTTTTCTGGCTGACTAGTTTGCACGGCCTGTATATTTCACGACCTATAGAAACTACAAAAAAAATGTAATTAGCTTATTAGAAAATTCCCTCACGCTTCATTGTATAAAGCAATGTTATGTGAGAAATATCAAACTCAAATTCCAAACTGAAAAATGGAATGATGAGCCTGCTATTAGAATTCAAATATTACCATATACTCCCACCGTCCTAGAAAGAATATCACTTTGACCAAATAAACATAATAAATACTAATATTTATATTATATAATTAGTATCATTAGAGAAGTTGTTGAATATATTTTCATAAAAAATATTTCAAGATACAAATGCTGCTATTATTTTCTAAAATCTAATCATACTTGAGAAAGATTGACCGGCATGAATTCCATAACGTTGTTCTTTTTGGGACGGAGGGAGTATATTTTAATTTTAAGGTAAGTAATGAGGAACATTACCTCATATGACGCAAGGTCATCTACCAGTCTGAGAATCACGGAAAGTGCCTCCACCATTTTAGGTACACTGGAAACCCAATCAAAGCAATCCTTTGTTGCTATATCATGCATCCCAACAAAGGAAGCACATGACAAAATGGGATATCCAACACTTATCATTGAAACCTTCAGATGTTCTTCAACGGACTTTGGAATGTATCCTTCTTGAAGCATTTTTACCTCCATGTTGTAGCTTCTAACCAGGTCTTTTATCTGTAAATTGAAGATACTGAATATATGCATTTTTCACATATCAAAAGTAAAGCTAGATCGAGTATGTGCTTATAAACATGTTGTGGTGATGGCACCAAGTTAGCATGCAAGGCTACAAGCTAAATACATATACACCTAATGATTTCCTGGATAATCATTCAGATTGAGATCCAAAAATCTGAAACGTCTAGATAAGGAAGTCAACTTACAGAGTGTCTTAGATATGGCATGCGATATTTCTCCTCCTGGTGGAGCATATTTTCAATGGTCTCATAGCTATCGAATATTTTCCCTAAACCAAATTTCAAGCACTCTGGAAGGTCATGAGCCCCCACTGAATCCCAGCTGGACATCATAGTTCACAAAAACTTGTGAGTTCTATATGATCACAATAATAGATAAATATTTTACTACATATGTAATGATAGAATAAATGTTAGTAGATACACACAAAAACTTTTCGATTCAATTCAACTATGTAATTATATTTGATGTACACACTCACTACTATTGGAAAACAAGTTTGTGACACAGGACTTTGTTTATAGAGGTGGGCCTCTTGATTCACTGTGTCAATTAAAATCATCTGGGTACAATGGCCACGACCTGCCTATGGAAATCAATCTACAAAGGCAAGTCTCTTAAAGAAACTACTTTATAAATGTGATTATTTCAAGAGGTGCATCTTCTACGTTTGTAAAAAGCATAAAAAATCCATAGCCTTTTCATATGAAGTCAAATAAAGACAAACATATATAAACATCACAAGTCCAATGTGATCTTTAATTTTATAGTTGACAACTTTTGTATTTTAACACTCATATTTTAGCTCTGATTTTGACATGATGTATACCAAAGTTTTAGCACTCAATGACGTTTATAGTTGACTAGTGTTTCTTTGAGATATTTTATAGCGCGCATATAAACCTTGGAATTTAAATCATCAAACTTGGAATTTTCAAAAAACCTTGGATGTTGATATAATATACTTGGTTGTAGCTCTTGACATGATCTTAAATTATCAAGTTGTAACTCTTGACACAATCTACAAATTTGTTGTTTGCACTTTTTTTGTTTGAGATATTTTTGGGGCTTAAATACTTGGTTTAACTTCTCATTTGTTTTAAGTTTTGAAATTTTGAAATTCAAATTTTGTCTCCATTTTTTGGATCCTCCCCCAAGGTAGATGAAAGTTTTCATGTATGGCAACATGTATGAACTAAGGAAAAGATTAACCGAAAAAGAAGCAACTCATTAATATTATTTATGTTATGGTCACCTCAAGGAAAAACACTATGTACTCTACTTTCCAACATCACATATATATAAAAAGAACTTTGAACCCCCCTCCCCCCCTCCTTCAATTGAACACATACATATAAATTTAATAAAATAATTATTGCTTGAAATTTTTATGGGTCTTGCTATGGTACACCCAAATAACTGTGAACCGTCGATCTAAATAGCAATTGTCAAATATTACGTCCGAAGAGGTAATAGGATATATATATAAGGAAAATATCTTCCTATTATATCTAATATGCATGCATGATCTAACTTTCCTAACATGATCTTAAGTTTCTAATAACATGGACATGGACACACATGCATAGCGGCGGGACACACCTTCACACACATCTGCAGCCATATTTTATTTTATTGTATATATACACAATGATTTATAGTTAGAACTAATACGTAGTTCTTTGTATTTATCCTATTTTAATTCTTAGTTTAGAATGTTATAGGGCTATTTCAAGGTACGCATAGAGATTTATGTAAGTTTTATAACGTAACAAACTGATGTATGATGACATAATGAGAGGTATGTATTAATAGCACAGATTACTATAAGTAATTTAACTTTCGTACCTAATGTAAAATGACACTGGTGTAACATTGTTTTGTAACTAAAAATATAATATGTGACACAACATGATTTCATAATTTTTTTATTTGTTGGAATGTGATGAATGGACGGGAAATTTCAATTCGTTTCATTTTCAACATGAAAAATAAAGCTTATTCAATTCATAGTGTGATTGTATTGTAACATTTTTTTTTTGTTGTAACGTGACCATGCCCAATTAAGAAACATAAAATAGCATGTCTTGGCAAGTTGATTTTTGACTCCCAAATCTTTTGCCCGATGGCCTTCCATGAAGTGTATAGCCCTTGGTTTCAACCAAAAGGAAACAAATTGCATGTACACATGCAGATAAAAGGAAGCAATTGGTTATTTGTTTTTTCTTTTTATTAATTATTTTGTTTCTCCTAATATTCAAAGGCTTGGATTTATTTGAAATCTTACCTCTTACTAGGTAAGAGTTGTACCGTAGCAAAGCCCAATTTTTATAGTAAATATAGAGAAAAACTGTAGTGAACCTAAGACAAAGATATTTTCAAGTAGGAAGCAATACAAACCTTTCAACACACTTGGTAAATAATTCACATTCTTCTGGAGTTGCATAAGAATCATAAATATCATCCAAAATGGTCACAATGGCGGTATTCATTGTCAATATTATTCGTCCTCGTGAGTAACATGGTTCGTAGTATACCCCTAACATCCACAAATAGCACTCCACAAGTCTATCTCGAACAAATGGAAGCCTCGATTCAACATCTATATCCTTCCACCACCTATAAATTTATTAGAGGTAATATTATCCGAATAGGAACTGGTTTCTAATTTGAAATATAATTAGGTTATAAATTTGTTATGAAAAGAGTCACTTTACCTTGAAATAATATCCAGCTCATGTTGGTGATGGAGTTGCATAATATTTGAGTTCAACTTTGCAAGTTGCAACACCTTCTCATGCACCGTTGCATCTTTCTCATATGCAGAGATGTAATACTTTGACTCATAAATTCTTACTCTTCGAGGGAGGGGGATCTCAAGTGCAGATTTTATTTCATGTGCTAATGACCCTTCCATAAAGGGTATCATTGTTTCTAAATGCCTTTGGCTGAATAGTATGGCTTCGTCAAGTATTATCTCTCCATGAGTCCTCATATGCGCAGCATTGTAAAGGTTCAGTAGGTCTTTAGGACGGTCCACTAGAAACCCACCTTCTACATCTTTGAACCTCACAAACACATCTGAAATATGCCACAGAATTGTTCGGCTTGAATTTCGAGAATTAGAAGAAACTATGATATATATGCTTTATTTTAAGACTTTTGTCTGTTGAAGGAGCTATTAAATATAATTGCCCCAGTCCGTTCAACACCATTTTTTTTTAGAGCTGACTTGTATAAAGTTTTTCTTCGAAAGGAGATTAACTTGGCTTTTAAGAACAGCTAGAGTTTTTACACACTGGGATTACCAGTTCTCACACACAAGTTTAAAAGCTCCAACCCATGGACAAACTTTCAGAACAAGCAAAGGAGATGACTTGTATAAAGTTGAACCATAAAAGAGGACATATGCTATATATGACTCCATATGTGAAGGGTGTGGTGTTAATTAACCAATTATAAGAGAGTAAACATATAGCATGCAAATTGTTCACAGTGAAACATATCTACTTTAATTTCGGTAAAAATGTATATGAAGTCATAAATTCAATAGCTACGTGAGTGAAATGAGCATGGAAAGTATAATATTAAGTTGCAGTTAAACTAATGACTCTGCTCATTCATCAGACCGTGGAAAAAGTTGCTGCCTGGGGAGATTATGCTAATTACTGGAGACCATGCAACTTAAGTTGCATGCAGTCTCTCTCTCTCTCTCTCTCTCTCTCTCTCTATATATATATATATATATATATATATATATATATATATATATACACACACACACATATATATATATATATATATATATATATATATATACGTTGGATGCTACCTGGCGAGACCGTGTATCGATGCTTCCGAAGTAGACAAAACCACAGCGCTACCGTTCCAAGATCACAGTCACTAACATCAGCAGTCTCAATCTGTGCTAGTGTAGCACTGATCTCATCTTCGAACAGGTGATCCAAGCATAGACGCTCCAATGCATCGATGAGGTGGAGCCTACTACTAGTAGTAGTTGAACTTGCTATCATTTCGGCCACTTCTTCCCTGAGTTTGTCCACTTGCTCTTGCATCTGAATCCGCTGAAAATAGTAAAGTACAAATATATATATGTAATTACTATTCCATTAGAAGAAAATTTCTTAGAATCTATCACATCGTTAATTAGTTTCTTTAGATATACTACACAGGTATAGAATAGAATAAGAAAAGAAAGTACATCTGAAATGAACAGACCTGTTGTTGCGATGAAGCTGCTGGGTTGGAGTAGCCGAGGAAGAAATCTCCCCAGATAGATGGCTGGAAAATGCCGGTGTTCTGCCTCAGGCGGCTGTCACCATCGCCGTCACGGCCCTGCTGCCGTGTTGTCAAGGCGGAACAATGCAACTGCCTGCTGTGGCGCCGCCATGAAATGCCGGGCCATTGTTGCCTAAGCGGCGGTGATGCCGCGGCAGCAGAGATATAGGTGCAGGTCCTCATGCTGCTGCTGCACTCTCTTGTGGTTGCAAGGAGAAGCTGCTGGCTATGTATATATAGAGAGAGAAATTTTACTGCTGCTGTGCATCTCGATACTATCGTCTTATTTGGCTGATGGTTTCGGCGGCTGATAAACCGGCTCATGTTGTTTTATTATGAGAGAAAAATACTATACCATGGCCGATTAGCAGAGCTGATAAGTTTAAGCGAAGCAAACAGTGTGATTTATATTTTTCTTACTTGCAAAAGCACATATTTATGTCTAGCCTAGGACACGCTGCACATATATATTCTCATGAAATGCAAGCCCGGCCCCTGCTTGTTTGCGATTATTGGTGCCACACTTGAATAAAAAAATAACTGTACATTTTACCTATTGCCGTACGTACGTGTCGACAGATGTGCATGCGTGGACCCACGTACCACTGTGCTGTGTGGAAAAATCGTCCCAGCTTGAGGAAGAATATAATCTCGCCTCGCGCTCACTTATGGTTTCTTGCAATCGTCGCCTTGTGCACCATCGTCCCGCTATATATGTACTCTCCCATGCATAGACTATACACGCCGGTTTGTTTGACTCGGAAAAAAGTTAGGTGAGGACCATCCCTACTAGAACGTGGTGCGGACTGTTTGGTTGACATGTGGACCACCGTATTATTTTAACCGTACGCATGGTGTTTTTTTCACGCGTGGTCCACGCGTCAGCTGCACATCTGCACCGTGTTTTGGTGAGGACCATCCGTACCGAATTTGTTTCCGTTTGACTCATGGCTCACCGCTGGGTCTAGCCTCTACCTATTCACCAGCAATGACCTTCATTTTTCTTGTATTTTATATATTTATTTATTGTTACATTTAAAAAGATAGAGTTTATTGTCTCATATTTACATTTGAAGTTATTAATAATACATCACATATACCTCACTGCTAGGGATAAAAACAGGGCAGATATTTCCCGATATCCGTCCGTCCTAAAAGAGTCAAAACACTAACACTATTTGGATTCCGTATCTGAATCCAAACATTTAATATCCGACTGTATCCTATTCCGAATGCTCAAAAACCAGATTTTTGATATGTATATGAGACAATATCAATATCTGAGTGATCCGTATCCAGTCCTAAGATCTGATAAAAATATGGGATATAATACGGGATATGAGACAAAATGCAGGATCATTGGTATCCGTCTGTATCCAATCCAGTTTCATCCCTACTCACGGCCATCAAATATCTCCCTCAATTTGATAATAAATACATCATGATCAGAAAAGCCCATATATACATAATAAATAGGTAGAGATGAAGTCATTACAAATAGAAGTCTTATTACTACAAAACAAGTGGAGCACGCCCACTGCTTGTTGCTTATTACGTGCCATTACATAGTTTGTGTAGTAAATAGCTCCAATTATATGTTAGCTAGCACATCATTTGATTACATCAACACATGAATTAGTACACTCTCTTTTGCTTCACAAGTCCGAGAACATGGTCTTCCAAAGATAGAACAAACTATTATGCTTAATTGCAAATGGGTTAGGATCCAAAGCAAATGTGCAAATGACCCTGCAAATGAGGCTGGCCTTTGAACCTACATAGTACAAACAACAACTGAGATTCTTGACGACTTGATTCAAAATGGCCTTGAGCTACACATAGCATAGATAAAATCATGATACGGAACCTGTAGGTAATGCCAACAATAGAATATGGAAGCCATAAATGAAAACATAGTAAAGATATAGATCACATTGAGCTTTATAGTTTTGATATAATGTCTCCATATAAGGTTGTCAGGCCCCTCCCCTTCTAAGGTCGTCGGGCATATTCTAAATCCTAAATCGGAAGAAGAAGAAGAAGAAGAAGAAGAAGAAGAGTAAAAAAAAGCTTTTTGGACCATGCGTCACTTGCAGTTGTAGCGCACGCGCGCTGTTTAAGGATTTGGGATGGTATCATGATAGACTGAGCTAAAATGGGTTGGGATGGTCAGCAGGGAAATAGAATTAGAGCTCAATTTGAGAATTAGTTTCCAAAATTGTTTTGAAAATAATTTTGAATTCACACGACTTATTTATTTGAATTTTTGGATGCTACACATGTCTAAAAGTAATACTTCATAGATAACCTGACAAACAAGCCACCACGGTAGAAATTGTCAATTTTGATATCTCTATGTGACATGGCAAATGATTTTTATCTTAACCAAAATTGTAAATAATGAAATATAAACTTTGATGAACATGCAAGCAAACAGAAACCATGCACGGATATAACTCCATTTATTTAATAGTGAACTAAGAATTAGTTCAACTGGCCGGTTAGGACTCCTTGTGGTGAAACCCTATCCATATGAGTTCAAGTCCTTAACTTAACACGAGTGCATGTATTTTTCTAGATTTATTACATAATATTATTTAAGTGGTAGATGTCGTTTACTGTTCTCTAGATCTGCTACTATCCATCGTTTCAAAGCTGCTAATGAGGACAGAGTTTTACGTTGGAAACAAAAACTCCATTTAGTAACACAAAGAAACATCTCTCGTAGAACGCAACATTTATAGGTTCAGTTCTCTTATTTGAGAGGGCTCTCGCTTGTGTGTCTGAGCTTATGTTACGGCAGGCCATTGTAGTCTTCAGTTTACACAGGTAATCCAACATTATTCATACACATTAGGCAGTACTAATAATATATTTCTTACAACGGCACATAGTGCTAAATGGGGATCTGAAATGGTTCGGCCAACAACAACGAACGGACGGTATCCTTTAGATTGTGGCAGTTTGTGAAATTTTCCTCTTTGTTGTACATGAATTCCGCTGTCCTCGCCAAGTTGAATATCCGTTCCAGTAGCTGCTTTGGATAAGCATTATTGTCTGGATTAAGCCACTCGCTGTTAAAATCTTTCCATAATTCTTCTTTGAGTACGTGCATCTGCCCACGTGCCACTTCAATGGAGACATTGTGCTCCTTCATGTAGCTATCGATTGTCGAAGCAACATGAGGGATCGGTTGCTCTCGCTGCACAAGTTAAGTATTCAAATATATTGGTAAGAGAAAGGCAAACTCATGCCAAACAATATCCTATATTATTACTAGTAAAAATGATATTTAAAGGCCTCATTTTTGTTTACAACATTACTGGTTAGAAATTGCTGCTGCCGGCGCTGTAAGCCAGAGTGGACTATGCGCAAGAACTGTCATGGAAAATAGCATTCCAGAGAGGCAAGCAATATAGCAATAAGCCGGCTCACGTTGTTTTGTTATGATAGATAAATATTGTACCATGGCCGATAAGTAGGGCTGACAAGTTCAATCTAAGCAAACAGTGCTATATATATTTTCTTATTACTTGCACTCAAGTACATATTTATGTCTAGTCTAGGACACGCTGCACATATATATTCTCATGAAATGCAAGCCCCTGCTTGTTTCCGATTATTGGTGCCACACTTGAATATACAAAAAATTAACTGTACATCTACCTATTGCCGTACGTACCACAGTGGACCCACGTACCACTGTGCTGTGTGGAAGAGAACACCGTCCTCCGCTGAAAAATCGTGCCAGCTTGAGGAAGAATCTCGCCTCGCGCTCACTTCAGTTGCAATCGTCGCCTCGTGCACCATCGCTCAACCTCAATCAACGGCCACATGGATAGGCAGAGATGAAGTAATTACAAATAAAAGTCTTATTACTACCAAACAAGTGGAGCACGCTTATTACGTGCCATTGCATATATAGTTCGTGTAGTAAATATCTCCGATTATATGTTACCGAGCACAACATTTAATTACATCAACACATGAATTAGTATACTCTCTTTGCTTCACAAGTCCGAGCACATGGTCTTCCAGAATAGAACAAACTAGTCTTCTTGCAAATGGGTTAGGATCCAAAGCAAAAGTGCAAATGCCCCTGCAATAATTCATATGAGGTGTGCCTCGAACCGAGTTACTCCACGACTTGATTTAAAATGGCGTGGAGCTACACATAGAATAGGTAAAATCATGATTCGGAACTTGTAAGTAGTGCCAACAAAAAGAATATAGAAACCTTAAATGAAAACATAGTAAGTATACATTTTGAGCACCACTTTAACATATCATTTTCATTGTGCTGACCAATGGTTTCACATACTGTTGCCACATCTAGATTCCCCTCATGTAAAGCTTTTAATCAATGAACGGATGAGAAGTCTGACAATATAGTATCTATTGTCCGCACGTGTCACACCCGGTTTTCTAAAGAACAAAACCAGGCTAATCATATGTGTGCCCAGGAAGTCCACACATATGCCAGAATGAAAAAGTATCAGAAACAATGTTATTATATAACGTATACATAGCTATATTAACACTTACATCAGAGTATCGCGGAACGGTGACTAAACTTCGGGCTCCATTCTTCTCAGGGACGGCTGACTGGGGGTAACATATGCCTAGCACTTCTACTAGTCTTCTGGAAACTCCACTACACCTTTGTCCTTTTTCCGAGTAGCATCTTATTACACACTAGAGTGTTGGGGAAATAGCAAGAGTGAGTCCATGTCGAACTCAACAAGTATAACATAGGGTTCATGAGGCTCAAAAAGGCTAGACACTGTTTGACTGCGTTTAGCTTTTAATCATCATATAATTAGCAATTGAGTAGCATCAAGGTAATCCAAATCCCATTAATGAATCAATGATCAATTGTAATAAGGATAATGAATAGCATTAACATGAGCATAATAATAATCAACAATAATTAAGCATGATATAACAATGGTGATCAACTATTCTGTAAGAATCCCCAAGGCCGCTCGTATCCGTGAGCACGGCTAGTATACCAGTTTTTAACTCTGCGCAGAGGTGTACACTTTCACTGTGAGTCATGATTTCCAAATGCATGGGTTTGCAAGGCCCAAAACATCAGAGACCATATAAAGCCATTCAAAAGTTCGTCTAACAAGTTAGGGCCATTAGATTCACTCGGCAGGCAGATGTAGAACCTCCCTTCCCTGTGGCACAACAACCGCAGCCTATACACACTAGGCCAGGGGCTCGCACTACACCCAACGTGGCAAGCCATTCTTACGTCATTTAAGGTAACCTCTAACAAGCTAGAAAAGGTCTCTTGAACAACTAGAGCCAGAGCCATATAGCCCTCACAGCTGTACTGTATGTCCCGGTTATCACTTATAGGTAAGTCCTTACGGAGAGTAACTAGAGTATCAAAATAACCCACATGCTCTAGCCCCCTTTCAACAGAAATAACATCATCTTAATTGGTTGATTGCATAATCCATTAGTCAAATTACAAGATCATTGTTCATAATTAAGCGCTAGCAGTAGCTACCTAAATGCATAACCCATAGGTGACAAGGAAACAAGATATCAATAGCTAAGTTATAATCTCTTTGGTTGTCAAGGAGGACACATGCATATGTATGATAATTTCAGTGAATAGGACAACAAGGATGGTCCCATGTTATACTTGCCTTGATCAAAGCTTTCCTGATGATACTGCTGGTCTGGCTCAAAATAATACTCCTGATCGTCAAGAAACTGCTCACCGTCTATACTCGATCATCAAGCACCAACACACAATCATCCGAGCAACCATACACTAAGCAAACAAATAGACATAATTAAAACAGTACACCAACAGTAGCAAAACAATATAAAAAGTTTGTAAAACTCTTCTACACGTTACTACGATCACACAGATGTAAAGATCACAAAATTCGGATTTAAAACGTGAAAGTTATGAATTTTCTAAGATTTCCTATAGATAAATAATTACTTTAATATAAACTCTAAAATTAAATTTTCCAAACCGACTTTACAGCTACACTAACATGTAGAGCTCGCAAATACAAACGTAACGCAACTTGAACGGGTCAAATCAGAGTTAAAACGTGAAAGATATGGCCTAAACAAGATTATATGCGTATACGTATTTTTATTGTATTTCAGGATTTGTTTTACTAAAGAAAAACGGCCACAAAATGTATCCATGATGTCATACGATGTCATCAAGCTAGCTAAGCAAAACCGAACAACTGCATGGACGGCTGGTCTACAACTTGCATCTACTAAACGTGAATATCGATGAGCTCTAAAAGACATATGATGAATTGATATAAGGAGATATTATTTTGAATATGCATGTAGACGTATATCACAGGAAAGAAACATGGAGGGGCTCACCAACAAACAGGTACGATCGGGCAGCAGCGGCGGCGAACAAGCGCGACTGCGGTGGCGCTGCACTCCGAGCTCGGAAACGGTGTAGGGCTTTAGGCACGGCGGTGAAGTAGCAGATGGCGTCTGCGGCGGCTTCGGCGGACAGGCTGAGCTCCTCAACGAGATCGGTCGTGTGCGGCAGCGGCAGCGGCGGCGGCTAGGCTAGCAGATGGAAAAGATGAGGGCGCATCAGCGCTTCGCCAGACCCGAGACGTGAAGCTTGGCAACGGACTTACGCCAACAAAGAAACAGCGGAGCGAGCGGCAGCGGCGTCAGCTAGCATGGCGGCGCTGTGAGCTCGAAACATGTACAAGGGCAGCCTCGAGTTCTCCTGTAGGGCAGATGGAAGAGACGTCCAGCGCCGGCGGCAACAGAGGCTATCTAGGGCAGGAATATAGGATTCGATCTGTTCTGTTGAGAAAAAGGAAACAAGACAGAGGATACCTGCTAGCTATTTATAGATGGGCACATACACGGCAATATTCATGAGGCTTTCAGCTGGTGCACGTGATCTGTCCATCATGCCGTGTCAAGCTATACGCGGGCATCCGCAGAAGTAGGAGCACATCCAGTACAAGGAGCCTAGGTGCTGCTATGATTTGCATTGGTTTCCAGGTATCAGAGATCAAATCGAATTTACATGTTGATGCTCACCCAAGAAAGGAGAGTAAAATCAGATTTGTTTATTCATTGATATGGATAACAATTAAAAGGCAAGAAGAATCCGAGAGCAGCACTATTTGGTGGATGGTGGCGATGGGAAAACTGGCTACATAAACAAGGCAGTCCAGATATTGCATGCACGTATACATATATATGTATATTTAAGATACGGCGAGAGGTGGAGGGAGCTACGAGCGACGGCTCGCGATAAGAGTTCTACTTCTGAAATCAGGGCGTCGAGGGCTACGCCGGCATATATATAGTCGTAGGGTTTGGAAACTTTTCGGAATTTCTTAATTTCGGGATTATTTTAATTCCGCGAATAAAATAATTCCAGAAAATCTAGAATTACCTTTTTGGCCGCGAAAAATAGCCCGGAGCTCAGAAAAATCACCGGAAACATCCTGGAGACTCTTGGAAAGATAAGTAACTCAACTAAATGAGTTTGAGCTCATGAAAAGATGGATGAAGAGATCAAGGAAAAAGATTAAGCTCACGGAAATTGAAAATTTTAAATCCAGAAAATGCTAAAAAGTTTTCCGATGAAAAGTAAACGTCATCCTATGATATTTTAAAAATAATAGCACTCACCAACACCAAAGACAAGCATCACACAAACACCACATTATCAATTTAATATGAAAAAGTTTAAAACCAAAATTTTCTATATTTAAATTTGCAGCAACTTAACTTATCTAATAAATCTATTCAAATATTGAAATCATTTATTTTATTTAGTATTTTTCATGCACAACCCAAAATAGGAAATTTTGGGTGTGACAAATCTACCCCACTTAACAAGAATCTTGTCCTGAGATTCGGAGAGACTAGCAAGAAAGATAAAGTTGATTTTGCAAATCTTCACGCTTCTCTGATCAACTCTTATCCAATGATGATGTCACAAACTCAAAACCAACTTTGTAAATGTCTCCTTTAGACCCTTACGATTCTTATAGATGTTCTAACAGGTTACCAACCCTAAAAAAATACCTGCGCTCGATAGTGACTTTACAACCATGTAGCTAGCTGATGCTTCCAGGTGACGAAATAGAACATATAAACCTCCATCTTGTATCGTCTTTTAGTTCGACAAACCCTCTTAAGAAGAGATCAACTAGAGTACACCAAAGGATAGCTTGCATTTGTTTCTGAGTGATAACTACTATCGTGTCCTTCTATCATGTCAAAGAGACTCATGAGCATATGCAAGAACAAGTAACCTGCACTTCCTCGCGAGCAGAAAAATAGCAGTGTAGAAATATAGTTATATCTCGAGTTCTACGAATCTAATGATATTGTAGCTTATACCGTTGGAAAGCTTATCAAATTTACTACAACTTCCTTATAGAATTCTTCTCCAGATTCTGCAGTTAAGGTAGTCGAAAACTGTGAACAACAGAAACTATTTCAGATTGCTGACAGCACAGATGCGTCGCCTTGTGATTTTCATAAATCCCAAACCATAATAGATATCAGGGTGGTTCTTACGGTCAGAGAAAGATATTAAAGTCTACTATTGTCCAGAATTTATCCATGATTTTTGGGCATCCAAAAATATAGGTATAAACTAAGAAAGACAGACTGTTCTAAAAAAACAGGATAAGGCAGAAACGAGTTTAAGAGAGACTAGAGAGATAGATAACACTAATCTTCAAGTCTTCATGCTTCTTTGCTTTGTGTTGATGAGATATAAGACATGGATCAAGGATAGCCAAAAGATGACAAGAAAGATAAGGTTTGATCTTTAGTTCTTCATGCCTCCTCATGCCTCGTCGCTTGAGATATTCAGGACTTGCTGTTGTTGATAGCAGATGCTACCCCACTTAACAAAGATCTTGTTTTACCTGACGATGTCATTGAAGGCAACACTTTCTCTAAAGCTTGCTGCTAATGATAAGTCCTTCATATGTTGATCATCCATTAAGATGAGATTAATAAGGTAGCATGACAACCAAGGGTAGACAGGAATGGTGTAAGAGAAAATGGCATGAATTAGGATCGATTGAAAGATAAGTAAGATACAAGATGTCACTACCCCACTTAACATAGATCGAGCTACTTCTCAAGACTTATACCTTCCGGGCCTACCTTTGAAACACGAGAACAAGAACAACACACAAGCAACACATCAAGCAAAACAAGCACACATCACATCATCGGTACTACACGTGCTTCTTCAATAATGGTGGTCATCCTATTGGCACATTGGAGATGATGAAAGGCCATCGAACTTTTGAACAAGGTAAGATCAGAAAACTTTTAGTAAAAACAACATGAAATAAAATCCAAGGGAGTAAGAAATATTAGCTCAAAAGAAAGCTATCAAGGAGAGGATACAACAGGACAAGGAAGAGGAATAGTCAAAATCAATGAGTCAAGGGATGACAAAATAGTTTTATCGTAAAATAAGTTTTAGAATACGTCCAGTGCTACTTGGCATACGTCATACAGTCAACACCGCTCTGATACCACTCTGTCACACCCGGTTTTCTAAAGAACAAAACCAGGCTAATCATATGTGTGCCCAGGAAGTCCACACATATGCCAGAATGAAAAAGTATCAGAAACAATGTTATTATATAACGTATACATAGCTATATTAACACTTACATCAGAGTATCGCGGAACGGTGACTAAACTTCGGGCTCCATTCTTCTCAGGGACGGCTGACTAGGGGTAACATATGCCTAGCACTTCTACTAGTCTTCTAGAAACTCCACTACACCTTTGTCCTTTTTCCGAGTAGCATCTTATTACACACTGGAGTGTTGGGGAAATAGCAAGAGTGAGTCCATGTCGAACTCAACAAGTATAACATAGGGTTCATGAGGCTCAAAAAGGCTAGACACTGTTTGACTGCGTTTAGCTTTTAATCATCATATAATTAGCAATTGAGTAGCATCAAGGTAATCCAAATCCCATTAATGAATCAATGATCAATTGTAATAAGGATAATGAATAACATTAACATGAGCATAATAATAATCAACAATAATTAAGCATGATATAACAATGGTGATCAACTATTCTGTAAGAATCCCCAAGGCCGTTCGTATCCGTGAGCACGGCTAGTATACCAGTTTTTAACTATGCGCAGAGGTGTACACTTTCACTGTGAGTCATGATTTCCAAATGCATGGGTTTGCAAGGCCCAAAACATCAGAGACCATATAAAGCCATTCAAAAGTTCGTCTAACAAGTTAGGGCCATTAGATTCACTCGGCAGGCAGATGTAGAACCCCCCTTTCCTGTGGCACAACAATCGCAGCCTATACACACTAGGCCAGGGGCTCGCACTACACCCAACGTGGCAAGCCATTCTTACGCCATTTAAGGTAACCTCTAACAAGCTATAAAAGGTCTCTTGAACAACTAGAGCCAGAGCCATATAGCCCTCACAGCTGTACTGTATGTCCCGGTTATCACTTACAGGTAAGTCCTTACGGAGAGTAACTAGAGCATCAAAATAACCCACATGCTCTAGCCCCCTTTCAACAGAAATAACATCATCTTAATTGGTTGATTGCATAATCCATTAGTCAAATTACAAGATCATTGTTCATAATTAAGCGCTAGCAGTAGCTACCCAAATGCGTAACCCATAGGTGACAAGGAAACAAGATATCAATAGCTAAGTTATAATCTCTATGGTTGTCAAGGAGGACACATGCATATGTATGATAATTTCAGTGAATAGGACAACAAGGATGGTCCCATGTTATCTTGCCTTGATCAAAGCTTTCCTGATGATACTGCTGGTCTGGCTCAAAATAATACTCCTGATCGTCAAGAAACTGCTCACCGTCTATACTCGATCATCAAGCACCAACACACAATCATCCGAGCAACCATACACTAAGCAAACAAATAGACATAATTAAAACAGTACACCAATAGTAGCAAAACAATATAAAAAGTTTGTAAAACTCTTCTACACGTTACTACGATCACACAGATGTAAAGATCACGAAATTCGGATTTAAAACGTGAAAGTTATGAATTTTCTAAGATTTCCTATAGATAAATAATTACTTTAATATAAACTCTAAAATTAAATTTTTCAAACCGACTATACAGCTACACTAACATGTAGAGCTCGCAAATACAAACGTAACGCAACTTGAACGGGTCAAATCGGAGTTAAAACGTGAAAGATATGGCCTAAACAAGATTGTATGCGTATACGTATTTTTATTGTATTTCAGGATTTGTTTTACTAAAGAAAAACGGCCACAAAATGTATCCATGATGTCACACGATGTCATCAAGCTAGCTAAGCAAAACCGAACAACCGCATGGACGGCTGGTCTGCAACTTGCATCTACTAAACGTGAATATCGATGAGCTCTAAAAGACATATGATGAATTGATATAAGGAGATATTATTTTGAATATGCATGTAGACGTATATCACAGGAAAGAAATATGGAGGGGCTCACCAACAAACAGGTACGATCGGGCAGCAGCGGCGGCGAACAAGCGTGACTGCGGCGGCGCTGCACTCCGAGCTCGGAAACGGTGTAGGGCTTTAGGCACGGCGGTGAAGTAGCAGATGGCGTCTGCGGCGGCTTCGGTGGACAGGCTGAGCTCCTCAACGAGATCGGTCGTGTGCGGCAGCGGCAGCGGCGGCGGCTAGGCTAGCAGATGGAAAAGATGAGGGCGCATCAGCGCTTCGCCAGACCCGAGACGTGAAGCTTGGCAACGGACTTACGCCAACAAAGAAACAGCGGAGCGAGCGGCAGCAGCGTCAGCTAGCATGGCGGCGCTGTGAGCTCGAAACATGTACAAGGGCAGCCTCAAGTTCTCCTGTAGGGCAGATGGAAGAGACGTCCCGCGCCGGCGGCAACAGAGGCTATCTAGGGCAGGAATATAGGATTCGATCTGTTCTGTTGAGAAAAAGGAAACAAGACAGATGATACCTGCTAGCTATTTATAGATGGGCACATACACGGCAATATTCATGAGGCTTTCAGCTGGTGCACGTGATCTGTCCATCATGCCGTGTCAAACTATACGCGGGCATCCGCAGAAGTAGGAGCACATCCAGTACAAGGAGCCTAGGTGCTGCTATGATTTGCATTGGTTTCCAGGTATGAGAGATCAAATCGAATTTACATGTTGATGCTCACCCAAGAAAGGAGAGTAAAATCAGATTTGTTTATTCATTGATATGGATAACAATTAAAAGGCAAGAAGAATCCGAGAGCAGCACTATTTGGTGGATGGTGGCGATGGGAAAACTGGCTACATAAACAAGGCAGTCCAGATATTGCATGCACGTATACATATATATGTATATTTAAGATACGGCGAGAGGTGGAGGGAGCTACGAGCGACGGCTCGCGATAAGAGTTCTACTTCTGAAATCAGGGCGTCGAGGGCTACGCCGGCATATATATAGTCGTAGGGTTTAGAAACTTTTCGGAATTTCTTAATTTCGGGATTATTTTAATTCCGCGAATAAAATAATTCCAGAAAATCTAGAATTACCTTTTTGGCCGCGAAAAATAGCCCGGAGCTCAGAAAAATCACCGGAAACATCCTGGAGACTCTTGGAAAGATAAGTAACTCAACTAAATGAGTTTGAGCTCATGAAAAGATGGATGAAGAGATCAAGGAAAAAGATTAAGCTCACGAAAATTGAAAATTTTAAATCCAGAAAATGCTAAAAAGTTTTCCGATGAAAAGTAAACGTCATCCTATGATATTTTAAAAATAATAGCACTCACCAACACCAAAGACAAGCATCACACAAACACCACATTATCAATTTAATATGAAAAAGTTTAAAACTAAAATTTTCTATATTTAAATTAGCAGCAACTTAACTTATCTAATAAATCTATTCAAATATTGAAATCATTTATTTTATTTAGTATTTTTCATGCACAACCCAAAATAGGAAATTTTGGGTGTGACAGCACGTGCCTTCATACATGCTTTTACATCATTTTTCTTAGCAGCTCCTTGATACGGTGTGCTTCTTCCAATGATAGAAATTTGTATAACATCTTCAGGACTACCCTGCCCTTTTAGCACCTACTCCCCCTGTCTCGAAATATCTGTCGTTTTCGCTTTTCGAGAAATAACTTTAACAAAATATATATTAAAAAATATTAATACTAATGGTACATAATTATTATCATTGGAAAGATCTTTGAATCTAGTTTTTTAATAAATTTGTTTGGAGATACAAATATTGCACGTATTTTCTACAAATCGAGTCAAACTTGTGACACGAAAACCAAAAGCGACAAATAATTTAGGATGAGGGAGTACGATGAAATTAAATGACACTGATACGAGTCTCCATCTAGGAATCTGTTTGTCATATTATTAATTTAATTAATGGACTCTAAGAAACCATAGTACATCTTGACGAGACATCTGATCGACCCGGTTTTCTATGGTAAATTTGTCTGAAAAAACAAAAATTTATTGGAAGCTAAGATTCCTTATTATGGTCGGACACGGGACCATGACAGCTCCAAAGTTGGCTCAAACAGTTGAAGTCCAGGGAGAAATCTAGGCGCCACATGTGAAGTTTGTGGTCCTTAAATGCTTAATGTATGCCTAACTTGAAGCAAATGCAACGTTGCTTGCCGAATCTGCCGCAGCAACGAGCTCGCCGGTGGCTGCCGTGACTCCTGCGCACCCTCGGATGACCTAACGCACCAGTGCCGGATCCGCCACAGCCACCCTTGTGTGCCCTTGGACAGCTCACTGCATTGCTACCGGATCCGCTGCCAGCACTCCTGCGCGCCCTCGGACGACGGCCAACCACGCCGCTATCAGATCCGCCGCTGCCACCCGTGGACACCCTCCGGCAGCCAACCATGCCACAACCCCAGCTCACAGACGGAAGGCCTGTTGTGTGCCGCCCTTAAGGCTCCTCGCTTGGGTCGCCTCGTCTTGGATGGGCCTGCCGCCTGCAGGCTCTTTCTAAAAAGAGTAGAGAGGGAGACGAGGGAAGGGAGAATGACGGTCAAACCCTAAATCTGTGCTTATATACGCGAGGTTGGTATTGGGCCTCCTAGGCTTTAGACTGATTTATAGAGGCAGGCCTCATAAGGGGCCTGCCTTTTAAAATAGGCTTTATTTTAGAGGCGGGCCTCTTAAGAGGGCCTAAGAGGCCCACCTTTGAAGATAGATTCTCGAAGACGGTCTTTCAGTCCGTAAATAAAACGTGTAATATCTGAAAATCAATCTGTACTCGTAATATTTTGGTTCGCGATTTTGCTGAACCTCGTGTGCATGAATAAATAGACTGTGTGTTTGATTAAAAAAAATATAACACCATTTTTGGAGAGGTTCTAGAAGGTACGCCTTTGCGAGCTGCAAATGGACGTACTCATATGAAAAATGCATTTTGGCGTCAACATTTAGTATCTCTCATTCTTAATTTTAGCTTATTAGTGGGAGTGATAGCTACGCACAACCACATGCATATACTTATCCTTCCAACTTGCAAGTGCTTCAAGGTCATTCGCAGATCGCCTAATAGCTAGGATTACTCAATTATGTTTTAGCCCATTTCCACCGTACTTGGTCCTAGCTTGATAAGTAGGTGTGTGCTATCCTAAAAAGTTTGTTCTATAGATATACGATGCAATAATATATAGAGTTTATAGGTGCAATCATTTACTTTTGTCTCCTCAACATATGCAAAGAATAAATAAAAGGAGTAAAGGTACATGTGTCTTTTATATTATTTGTTAATTAACTTTTTCTCGATACATGAAAATTTCTTCCTTTTTTTCTATGAAGGAGGGAGTAGGACATGTTTTAGTCTTCCTTTTTGCTATTTATTGAATGCAAATAACCATCTTTGGAAGTGTTTGGTTTGTTCAACATAATGGAAAATAGAATCTAACTCACTTTTTTCAGATACAAATGAAAATGTCCTGGTCTCTACATCAGACGATGGATGTGACCGACAATTATTACACAATGGAAAGTGGAATCTAACTGACTTGAGTTTGATTTCTGGGATATATTGCTGATTGCAGACTTCGTTTGGTTGGACGTGATAATGGCATTATTGCAGAGAGACATCATCAGTGACGTAACGAGATAAATAGTCGGAGAAGGACGGTATCAGCGATAAATAGAGCGTTATCTGATTACACCGTACTATTTCACAACAGAGCATATGAAAACAAAAGCAGGATGTATCGTTATCTAGTCCCGCGAGTAATCAGATTACACTACCGGAGACGGCACGCGAGTGCCCGACACTTTGCCGAGTGCTTTCTATCGAGCACTCGGCCAAGATCTCCTTTGCCGAGTGCTTCAGAGAGAAACACTCGGCAAAGTTTTAGCACTCAGCAAAGGTCCTATTTACCGAGTGCCCAGACTGGATCATCTTTGCCGAGTGTCTAGTGTAGACGCTCGGCAAAGACCATCATTTGCCGAGTGTCTGACGGCAACACTCGGCAAAGGGCCGCAGCCGTTAACCCTTTGCCAAGTGTCAGCCCTAGACACTCGGCAAATACTAGACCTAGTATTTGCCGAGTGTCAGCAAGAAACACTTGGCAAAGACCCAAGTTTGTCGAGTGTTTTTTTATACTCGGCAAATTAATTTTTTTTTTACTTTTGCCTCCAAACTTTTTCTGTAGACCTCATACAGTACCTGATACTTCATGTTCAAATTTGGTACATTTCTAGGTCTTTTTGCTACATTTTTTAATTTATTTCAATTAATTAAATTTTTTGGGATAAGTCAAATTTGAACCGCAAGTGATTCGAATAATGGAAAAATGATATTGATGTTATTGAGATTAGAATAATGTTAAAATCGGGGCAACGAAAGGAAATTTTGAACATTGTGTTCACGAAACATGACCACGAACTTGTGGGCGAATTGTTTTTAAATTCTATAAAAAGCAAACAAAGTCAGAAAATCACGAAATTTGTCAACATATCATGATATCATACGTAGAGGCTGTGGTAAAAAATTGAGAAGATTTCACACAAGTTGTCACGTACGATACTTACAAACCGAAGCATCTCTGAAGAAGTTTCAGAGTTGAGAAGGATCCATTAAGATTTGCGGGCAAAGTGACGGTCGAATTGGGTTTTCGCTTCAAAACTTTTTTTAAGGCAATAGACAACATAAATTGTTTCATGTGAAATTTTGGTAATTTTTCGAAACCATGTGATAATTTTACAATATTTTTTAAAAAACACTTTGCTGAGTGCATTATAAGTGGCACTCGGCAAAGAATAAAAATGTTTTTTAACAATTTATATGTTTGCCGAGTGCCGCCTGCCGGCACTCGGCAAAAGAAGGCTTTGCCGAGTGTCGGATCGGTGCAACACTCGGCAAAGAAGGCTCACACACAAAACTCACACGTGCGGGCGGCGGCCACACTCACACACACAACACCACACACACTCACACAGCGCCGCCGCCCGACCCCGACCCTGCGCCGCCACAGCCCGCCCGCCCCGCGCCGCCTCCCCCCACGCCGTCCGCCTGCCCGCCCGCCCGCCCCTGCACCGCCGGAGGAGGAGGAGGCCGCCCCCCGCGCCGGCGCCCAACCGCCGGCACCCACCTGTCCTCAGCGCCCGCTTGTCCTCGTCCGCCGGCGCTCGCCCGTCCGCCGACGCCACCCCGTCCCTGGCGGCCTACCTGTCCGCGCCGTCCCAGGTAGCTTCCCTTCCCTTCCCCTCTCTTCCTAGTAGCAGTGGTGGTGGTGGCGGTGGCGGCGGTGGTGGTGTGGTTGTGGTGGCGGTGGCGGTGGCGGTGGCGGGGTGGTGGTGGTGGCGGCGGCGGCGGCGGTGGCGTGGGGGTGGTGGTGTGGTGGCATTGGCGGTGGGGGTGGCGGTGGCGGTGGGGTGGTGGTAGTAGTGTTAGTCATTGTAGTAGTTGTTGTCATAGTCGTAGTCGTAGTAGTATTAGTATTAGTATTAGTAGTAGTAGTGCTTCCCTTGATATATATGTGCTTGTCGGCCATCATGCCTTTGGTTTGTTGCAGGTTTTGGAAACCTCACCGTGCAGGGGAGGTGCTGCCAAAATTTTAAATTGACGGTATTTTGTTCCTTTTTTTGCAGGAGAAGGAAGAGGAGAAAAGAGCAGAGAAGACCCCGATCGTCTTCCTCTCCACTGCGGGTCTGCCTGCACCGCGTCACCTCGCCACTGCACTGACCCGCCACGGCCCCGCTAGCCTGACTCTACCGCCACACAAGGTAGAACCCCTCTTTTTGTATCATGTTCGTAGATCACGTAACCCAGTTAGGCGTCTCCCATTCGAAAGAGATATGGTTGAAAATATGCAGATCATTGCATATCTATAACCGTATCTGTTTCGAATTGTCCACCTTTTTTGACAGCCCACGGATGTGTAAATGGGGTTAGTTTCCATGGTCTGCTCCGATCGAAGATAGAGTTTTGGCGTCATCTTCCTGTTGTTCTCCATGGTCTACCAGGACGTGTATTTGGAGAACAGCGGGGAGGTGCTGCCGAAATTCTATCTCGGTAGGAGTAGAGCATGGAAACTAACCTCATCTACACATCCTCAGGTGGGATTAGAACCTATCCTCACCTATTAGATAGTAGGAACACTGTGTAGATGCAATTGATGGTTATATTACTCGCTGATATATATGTTAGAGGATGGATGACCGTGAGTGGATGTACACAGGCTGCTCAACTCAGGGTCTGCCCACCGATGAATGGATCGACAAGACCGATGCTTTCTTGGAACTAGTATTTCCCAAGGATAAAGAAGCGCGTCCAACTTGGTGTCCTTGCAGCAGATGTGCAAACAGACGTCGAGAAACAAAGGAGGTCATGGGGCAACATCTTTGGAAGAATGGATTTACGGTAGACTATACCCGGTAGGTGTACCATGGTGAAGACGATCGTATGAGAGAGGAGGTCGTGAGACCACGTGTCGAGGATTATGATGGTGAGGCTAGGGTAGGAGACATGTTAGATGACTATCACGAAGCACAGTTCGCTGAAGGACGTAGGGAGGAGGAGCTAGAGACAACCGTAAAAGCGTTCTACGACATGTTTTCTGCGGCACAAAAACCCCTTCACGGCCAGAAAAAGGTTTCTCAACTGGATGCCATTGGACGCGTAATGGCGTTAAAGTCCCAGTTTAGCCTGAGTCGAGACGCCTTCGATGGTATGTTGATAGTTATTGGCACCCTGCTTCCGGAGGGTCACATTCTGCCAAAGAGCATATACGAGTCACAGAAACTCCTTCGTGCACTTAAGATGTCGTATGAGCAGATACATGCTTGTCCAAAGGGGTACATCTTATTTAGGAAAGAACATGCGGAAGCAAAGTACTGTCCAGAGTGTAAATCCTCTAGGTTCCTAGAGGTAGACTCTAGTGATGGTCAAAAGAGACAGCTTGCGATCCCCGTGAAAATCCTGCGGTACCTTTCATTCATACCGAGGATCCAACGGCTATACATGACCGAGGAATTCATGAAACAGATGACATGGCACAAAAATGGCAAACGATATAATCCTGACAAGATGGTACATCCAGCTGATGGTGAAGCATGAACCAGCTTTGATGAAATTCATCGTGAGAAAGCTCTAGAGGCTCGTAATGTTCGTGTTGCACTGGCAACGGATAGGTTCAATCCTTATGGAATGATGGCTGCCCCATATACTTGTTGGCCCGTGTTCGTTATCCCCCTCAATCTCCCCCCGGTGTCCTCTTTCAACGACAGAACGTATTCTTGTCGTTGATAATTCCTGAACACCCGAGGAATAAAATGGTGTGTTCATGGAGCCTGTGATGGATGAATTGATCTGTGCTTGGGAAAAAGGGATATGGTCATACGATCCGAGCACCCAGGACCTTGATGGTGAAGTCGTCATGAGGGTGGGAGGAGACAAGAAGCATAGGCGGTACTGGCTTGGCGACAGCACACTCGACACGGCCGCTACTCCCACTCTCTCCCAGATTCGAGCAAGGAGCACGAGCGCAAGCCCGACCATACGACCTCGGCCAGACACTACACACCACCGGATGGAGGCCACCAGGTTATTCCTATTTTATTCGTTGTTCATTGATTTTTACATACATTAGCTTTGCATTATTATAACATTGCGATGAAATATTGTAGGCCTAGCTGCAAGAAGAGAGGAGGCTACATTAGGAGTTGGAGGCGAAGATGGAAGCCGAGCGGGTGGCCGAGCAGTGGAGGATGGTGGAGATGTTTGCCTACATGCAAAGTCTTGGCGCCGCTATGTGTCAACCTCCGCCACCTAGGCTATTCTCTCCACCTCCTCATGCAACTACTCCTGTGAGTATAAATGTTTATTGCTTTCGCTTATGCTTTGCTTGTATGACCTCTACCTTCCTAGATTAGCTATAGGCAAGTTGCAAAACTCTTTTGTGTTGACGGCAAGTTAGAACACACTACCAAAACATGGAATCTCACACATGCAAGTAATTCCTAGATTAGTTATCCAAGTAATCTCGTCTCACACATGCAATCTCTTCTCCTTTGTGTAAAATCCATCGGCGGCATCGAATGATGGGCCTCGTCATCTCGGAGAGTCGCCAGAATCGAATGTTGGGCCTCGTCAGTCGCCGTGATTTACTTATGTTTGTGATGCACTTGTGATATACTTGTGGTGATACTTATGCACTTGTGGTGATACTTATGCACTCTGTGGTGATATTTATGCACTTGTGGTGATATATGTGATGCATATGATGTTTGTGATATATATTTGTGATATATGTGATGCATGTGATATATATCTTCTATTTGTATGGATGGAATGTAATAAATAAATAAAAATGGTAGTTTTTGGTCTCTTTGCCGTGTGTTGCACTCGGTAAAGGCACCCTTTGCCGAGTGTCATAGTCATAACACTCGGCAAAGTGACCATTTAGGAGAGTTCTGAGAACTACCTTTGCCGAGTGCCACGGATTTACCGAGTGCAATGGCCATAACACTCGGCAAAGGTGGCGGCTTTGCCGAGCGCCAAAGTCCCGACACTCGGCAAAGAGCTTGAATTTGCCGAGTGTCGTTGACTCCGACACTCGACAAAGACTGACCTTTGCAGAGTGCCTTGACTTTGGCACTCGGCAAAGCCGCCACCAAATTCGCCACCTTTGCCGAGTGCCTTGACTTTGGCACTCGGCAAATCCGCTGTCACCGTCGTCCTTGCCGTTGTGTCAGCTTTTTTTCGCCAACGGTCGGATCAACACTCGGCAAAGTCTTTGCCGAGTGCCCGACAAAAAGCACTCAGCAAAGAGCCCTTTGCCGATAAATTCTTTAGCGAGTGCTCTTTACCGAGGATGGCACTCGATAAAACCTTTGCCGAATGTCTTTTGGGCTGTGGCACTCAGCAAGAGAGGCTGATTCCAGTAGTGTTACATTGCCAAACTCCTCTCTATCGGGCGTGACATTCGTGCTCTCCCAAGGCCACAAATGTCACACCCATTTATCGACCAAATGGAATGCATACCCTTATGTGCGCCCAGAGATCAATCACACATAAGTTCACAAATTATAACAGAAGTATCATCACAAATGTTATTACATCACGATATTTAAACACATAGTCTTAACACAAATGTAGCGGAAGTATAAATAAAAATCTCTCGTGGTAGCTCCAGTCACAGGTACATTGACTGGTTGACAGCAAGACTAGTAATCTTCAGGGAAGTAGGCGTAGTAGTCACTATTACCTCCATCTGTTACCCATCCGGGATTTTTATCCAAGTAAGAGAAATAAACAAGCGTAAGTACATCTCGTACTCAACAAGTGTAACATGGGGTTCATGAGGCTCAAAAAGGCATAATCATTGGTTTATCAGCATGTAGCTTTTAGTTAGCATGATTTTAGCATAACAATAGCATCAAAATGTCTCAATATAAACATTAAACATATGATCTATGTGAAATGATTAATGAATAGCATAAACATAACCATAAACAATTATTCAACTATTCCATAAGGGTCCAAGGCCACTCGTGACCGTGAGCACGGCTGTTATAACAGTTTTACACTCTGCAAAGGTTGTACACTTTCACTGTGAGTCGTGTTACCCAAATGCCCGTGTTAATTACTCCCAAAACACTACCAAGGTGAGCAGGCAGGGTAAACACTATGAAGTCTTTCGAAGGTTCGTCTAACAAGTTAGGGCCATTAGATTCACTCGGCAAACAGATGTAGAGCCCCCCTTCCAAATGGCACAATAACTCGCAGCCTATACACATAAGGACAGAGGCCGCACTATACCCGATTCGTCAAGCCGTTCTTACGCCAAAAAGGTTACCTCTAACAAGCTAGAAAAGGTCCTTCTATATGACTAAAGCCAGAGCCATATAGCCCCCACAGTTGTACTGTAAATCCCGGATTGTCGCTTATAGATGAGTCCTTATGGAGAGCAATTAGAGCATCAAAAGTAACCCCCATGCTCTAATCCCCTTTAAACATTAATCAAAATCATCTTTTAATGTTTGTTGCATATTCCTCTAATCAATTTACATGATCATAGTCCATGTTTAAGCACTAGCCACACTACTCAATGCAATATAATAGGTACCAAGGTAAAGGATCAATCGCTAAGTCATCCTTAACAAGGAATAAATGCATAATGATATTAATTGCATAAGGTGAATAGGACAACAAGGATTATCCCATGCTATACTTGCCTTAAACACCGATCCTTCGGTAAGCTTTAATCTTCAACGTTCTTCTTCTTCTTCTTGATAACCACGTATATCTCACCGACTGGACGAAATCATAAATCACCACACAAGCATCCATATAATCATACACGAAGCAAACAATAGATCTAAATTAGAACAGTACACCAAACATATGAAACAATATGTGAAAAGGTTTTAAAGATGTTCTACGCATTGCTACGAACACACAGACGCGAAAAGCACACTAATCAGAGCTACGGTTGAAAAGATACATCTACCGAAAGATTTGCTCATAGAAGAAAATATAAAACTATTAGTTTCATGTGTTTTATATATAAGATATTTTATAAATACTATATATGGAATTAAGTCAAATTTAGATTCAAATTATAAAACTAAAGTAAAACAATTCATATTTTATTTACAAAACCCAGTGGCATAATTATTAATCAAGATATGATTTAAACAATAAAATTTCAGAATTAATAATATGGTAAATACTGTCACTAACGCGTAGATCTCGTTGCTATGAATCTAACGCAACTCGAATGAGCTAAAACGGATCTAAAACGTAGAAGATATGATTTAAACAAGATCTACTTTATTAAAGTAATAGATTAAATCTCACATCGGAACTTAAAGATAGAAAACCTAACCAACAGTAACACTAACAGTATAACAAGTTTGTAAAACTCTTCTACACGTTACTACGATCACATAGACATAAAGATCACGAAATTTGGATTTAAAACGTAAAAGTTATGAGTTTTCTAAGATTTCCTATAGATAAATAATTACTTTAATATAAACTCGAAAATAAATTATCTCAAACCTACTGTACAGTTCTATCATCATGTAGAGCTCGCAAATACGAATCTAACGCAATTTAAACGGGTCAAATCGGAGTTAAAACGGATAATTTATAACTAAAACAAACTCAGTGGCAAAACTGTAAATATCAGAAAGCGTATTTTTCAATTACCGAAACGAATTACGTTTTCAATAAATCAAAACGTATTTTCCAGATTACGCTTTGGATCGCGGGTTATATACTTAAAAACTTCAGGGTTTCTTTTACAAAACTACAAGCGAACCGGTATGTTTTAATTCAGACCGTTGGATTCAAAGTGATCGGCTTGGATCTAATCGGGAAGAAAGAGAAAAAAGAAACGCCGGCCGGCTACAGGGCCTGACGGCGGCGCCATGGCCGGAACCGGGCGAACTCGCCGGCGTTTGATGAAAACGGCGCTCCCGGCCTCCATTCAACAAGCGGAAAGTACAGGGAGGAAGACCGAAGCATGGCGAACTCACCCCGCGCGAAGATGGGACCGGAGGATGACCGGAAGGCGGCGGCTAGCTCGCGGTGGCGGACGGTGGAACTCGAGCTCGCGGTGACCTAGCTCTCGGCCACCACAGAAACTGCAACTAGGCAAGATGGGTTGCGGAGGGTGGCGCGGCTCCGTTTTTATAGCCCGGAGGCATCGGTATACATGGAAAGGGCGAAGATTTGCGGCGGATTCGATTCACCGAATCGGAGAGAGAGAGGAAGGCGGTGCGAAGCCGGAGGAAGAAGAAAGGAAAGGGAGATGTGTCGCTGACCGGTGGGACCGACTTGTCAGCGGCTCAGATGCGGAGGAAGGCCGCGCGCGATGACGGGCCGGCTGGCCGCGGCTGGGCTCGGCCCAAGCGGGAAGCGAAGCGGGGCGGAGAGGAAAAGGGAGATGGGCCATGCGTGGGAGGCAGGCCGAGGCGGTGCTGGCGGGCTGAGCTGGGCCAAACCGAAAAAATTCCTTTTCTTTTATTTCAAAGCATTTTCAATTGATTTTGAAACCTAATTTGAATTTAAATCAAACCACTCATCACAAAAATTTAAATGCAACAGCATGAGTGCACAAACATGTTTCTACTCTTATATTTGATTTTAAGTTAATAAAAATTATTATTACTCTAAATTTGCATGCTCACAAATATATACATAAAAATCATATTTTCCTATTTTTCTTCTTTTCAAATTTTTAGGGTGTTACAACAAAGGAACGCACCCATCCCACGCATCAATCGCCAATATATATGCGCGACCAGAGACCTACCACTGTCATCTGTATCAGCGTGCCCGTCAACATACTCCTAGGCAGGGATGAAAACGGTACGGATATTTTCCGACCGTATTCGAGACCGAATTCGTTTAGAGAGGTTTTAATCTGTCCGTATCCGAGTCCGGATATTTAACATCCGATACCGTATTCGTATCCGAATATTTAAATCACATATTTATGATGTCGATATCCAATCGTATTCTATCCGACATTTTTCATACTATCCGTATTCGAATCCGAATCCGGACATAAATATGAAAACAAATACGATATCAGTGATATCCGTCCGTATCCGATCCGTTTTCATCCCTACTCCTAGGTATAGAAGTTCAGGAGTGAAAAAATATCGTACATACATAAAACGAGAGAGATAGAGATGTATAAGAGAAAAGATGTATATCGAGAAAAAAGAAAGATATATTTTATAATAAAAAAAGATATATTGGAAAAATGACAAGGTAAAATATTTGATTGTTGAGACCCTGGGAACGCCCTGGCCGACTGATTGGTCAGTCCAGGCTCAGTGTCTCTCTCCTGAGTGGTCAGAGTTCGAGTCCTGAGGGACTCACTTTTTATTTGTGGCTTCGGCCGTAGCGATCAAGAGGGAAAAACAAAACTCTCTCGTCCGCCCCACTTCCAAATCACTAGTCTGTGGCTAACTTATTTGACGGAGCTGTGGTACTGCTGCGTAAGGATGGGACAGGGGTTCGAGAGTTTCTCGATCTACGAGAGAAAAAATCTTCTTCTTAACCCTTGTTTAGTTCTACGGTGTAAAGTTTTGGAATGTCACATCGGGTGTCATATGGAGATGTTACGTAAGATGTTCGGATACTAATAAAAAAATAAATTACAGAACTCGCTAGAAAACAACGAATTTATTAAGCCTAATTAATCCATCATTAGCACATATGTTACTGTAGCACCACATTGTCAAATCATAGACTAAATAGGCTTAATAGATTCGTCTCGTAAACTAGTCTCAAACTGTGTATTTAGTTTCGTAAATAGTCTATATTTAATACTCTATGCATGTATCCAAATATTCGATATAATAAGGTGTAAAATTTTGAAGAGAGAACTAAGCAAGGCAGCCAAAATACCCAGAGACTATCTGGCCACCGCTGATGGAGTTTTTTTTAATTGTCAAGACCCACCGCGGTCATGTGTGCCGACGTGGTTTTGGCCTCTTCTATGACTCGACGAGAGGTGGAGAATGAAGCCGCCGGCAAATCGTCATCCGCGTAACTACATCCTTATCCGGCGTGACTAGAGTAGAAATGGATGCTTAGTTATCTACTTTATCAGAATTTGTATTGGAAAAAACTTAAATATAGATATCCATATACTCATTTGTTCTGATATGATGCTAAAATGGACGCATCACTTTTCACGATCCAATTCCATATCACGTATCTCAAAAATTAGTAGAATATCCGACCGTTATTTGTCTGATTGAGGAAAATGCACATAACGATATAGGTTTTAGTATTACTAATGATATATGCTTTGAAACTATTTAATTTGAAGCTGCCTATATGACAAATGATTAATGACTAATGAAAATAATTAAAAGGTATTTTTATGACGGCTAATGATTAGTGACAAATATATTTAAATACATTATCTTTTGTTATCATATATTATTTTTATATACTTGAATTTAATTATTTCATCACAAATATTTAAATAATTACTTATTTCTATGTTTTTATTTTAATATGTATTTGAGGAATAAGTTATTTTTACATGTGTTATATACATTAATCTCTACTTGCTTATAATAATGATATTGTTCTTCCAAAAACTACCGCTAAAATGTTATATATTTTATCTGAACATTGTAGATATCCGAAGAGAAATTATTCGAATCCAAGCTGTTTTTCTGTATTTGTATTTGTATTTATATTCAGCCAAATATTCGATATCCAATACTAACAGATATCCAATTTTTTCGACAAGCAAATCTGAATCTCCAAGGGACAAAGGAAAATTTCAGAGATGAGTTTCAGTTGCTTATGCTGCGAACAAGGAGAAGCTTCTTCCCAAGGGTTGATCAATGGATAGACAATTTAGCTTAGCTTGGTTTCTTTCAGCAGTGTCTCTGATCTTTTTAGTTTCCATTTTTGTTTCTTATAAGGCTGCTTCCCCCCACCTACCTACCTCCTTCTTTACTTAGCCTTGTTCTGAACTGTTTTTTTAAGCTTGATTAAATTTGTTGTAGGGGTGCAAATCCCTCCAGTTTCACTAAAAAAACAGATATCCAAATTCTATCCCTATCCGTGCTCCTATGTAGGTTGCGTGGATTCTAGGAACGTGCGGTGCGTTGGAGAGTGAAGCCGCCGCAGGCAAACCGTCCTCCGCACTCGCAAAAAAATCGTCTAGCCTGAGCCAGAGAACCTGAGAACGTGAAACGACTCGCCTCGCGCTCACTTCCGTCGCCATCGTCCGCCTGCTTCTCCCCGTCGGCCCGTCGTCGTCTTCTTGCACAGGGACAGGGACAGCCGGACAGGCGCAACATGTGACTGCCGTGCCGAATAAACTAGGACTTAACAATGCATAATATATACTGGCAAACTTATTGTTGAATTTTTAATTGAGTTAAATCTATTTTAAATTAAATTAAACTAAATAAATCCTAAGGTCCATATAAGTCTTAGTTCTGTAAAGAATTCTGTCCGGTTGATATTGATTTATATCTTAAATAATAAGTGGCTTCTATGAGCATCTATTCTGAAGTTGAAAGAGGCAAAGGATGCGTCACGTGCACGCGCAGAGTCAAGCCATATCGATGCGTGAGCATGACATGTGGGATATGTAGGGGCGGCTAGAAACATGAGTCATCACTACAAGTCGTTTTTCAGAAACCATAAATCGAACAAAAAAAAAAGGCGCCCACACACGAATTACGCGTCATGCGGTTTCGAACATGCAACTTTAGGCCTCACGTGTAGCTGCTCTAACCACTCCATCCCAAAGTCACATGTAACTAAAGGGTACAAACGTTCCTCTCATATTACTTCACCCAATTTATGTAGATATCGTCGAGTACTATCATTTTAGTTTTGATCCTTTCTCAATTCGAGGTCGTTTAACAAATTTAACTTTCAGATGTGACAAATTCAAACATAATTGTCCTTCAATTAATGTTTTCAAATAAAAAGGTTGTCGACAACAAAGTTGTTTAACTCTTTAAGATCTACAATTTTGTGTTTTTGTCATTTCTGCATCTTGAATTTCAATATGTGAGAACATAAATTTTTGGACCATAGATTATTTCATATGGAAACGTTATCAATTGCAACGTTCTGTATCTGTTTTAGGTCTATAACTTTGGTATTGGTCATTTCTCCATCCAATGTCGTTTAAATTTTTTTTTTAATTAAATTTCAAAAGCGAGAACTTCAAACGAAATTTGCCCATATATCTACCTCAATCCATTTGTGTTGGGGTGGGTTGCCACACCAACACAAATGAATTGAAGTGGATACATGAGCATCCAAACAAGCTCTAAGCGTGTGATGTACGCTCTTATTTCTAGCAACATGCTCTAGCTAGAAAGACTATCTCTCCTCCACTTATGGATTGTAAGACGATTATATATTTTCATATATAGTACACAATGCAAAAAAAACTACCTAATTTCCGAATAAATCTAGGTACTTTCATTCAAGGTTTTCCTTTTTTGTTAATCTCGGGCAATTATTTGAGTCGATTTGACTTATTGTTAGTGGTCCACATCCCTATTACATTTCTTTCCTTTTAAAATCAGCTGTTTCATTGAGGTTTCCTGGGCCGACCTGGCCCAAAATGAATGGTATTCTGGATTTTTTTTTCTTTACCTCTTGGGCTCAATGTATGCAAGGCAGCCCGTCATGCCACCTTAAGATATATCGAAGGAGAAAATTCTAGATAGAGACATTGAAATACAGAAGAAGCACCTGGTGTTTAGAACTGGGCAATGGGCCTTGCAGGAGTTCTCGGCCCAGAAAAGCAAACGTCCGCGTCTCAGGCTCCGAATGGACTTGGCCTTTAGAAGCGTTGTGTGTGTCCGCGCATGTAAGATGAGGGGCATAATAAGTTGGAAAGAACGGCTCTGAAAGGAGATAGACAATTTGTCAACTCTCAATCCAGTTAATCATACATCGTTCTGAACTGCATCATCTTCCTGTGTCCTCCATTCTTTCCCCTTGCTCAAGTCGATCTTTTCCTACCGAGAGCTAACAGTTCTTTTGACCACATCAATTTTATATTTTCTGATAGTCCGATTCCTCCTTTCTTTTATAAAACCGGATTTCAAACTCCTCAACATTAAAAAATGATTGTTTTAAGGATTTTTTACTATAAGATATCGGAGAAAAGTGGTATATGCTATGAGCACCACCAACTCAAAAATTTGCCCAATATCTTTATATATAAATGGGTATCTTTGTCGTAACGCACCGTGCTGATTATTTAGTTCATTTTCTCAGTTTCCAAGAGAGATGAGGTAGGAAAAATGCCTTTTGTACCCTTGTCTTCAGATATCTTTCTTGACCATCTTGATGCCAGAAACTTCATGGTGGAGTCTATTACACGTGTCGGCCACTTTTTGCTGTCAACACAAACAACTGATCCCGTTTTATGTATTCATTCGAGCAAGGATGGACGACATTTTAATACATTTATTTATGCAATAACGATGCCATTATTTAGTGATAGTTTATAGTTGGAAACACACACACGTATACACATCCATTATTCGGCAGATGCACTGACATGCATACATGGCATGTCCACGTTATTGTTCATCATATTGGAGCACGGAAGGACCTACGATTTCTTGCCACCGCTCAACAATAATGCACCTACGATTTCTTGCCACCGCTCAACAATAATGCATGCATATATACGCACGAGGCACACGAGGTGGCCCCGGCAGCCAGTACAAAAAAGAAAAAGAAAAAGATAGCAACGCTACAGAAACATGCATGCATCCATGGTTTTTCCTCGCATGCAACCAAAATAGTCATGAGAGCTTCAGTACGAGTAGCTGGCACTGACAGAGCTTGAGAGCGGTCCCGGCCCACAACGCACCACGTTTTGTTCGTTATATTCTTCTCGATCTCGTCGATAACTAGTAGCGCTAGTCTCGGATTGATCAGTTCATCTTTAGCTACATATATTGCTCCTGCTAAATTATTACAAGTTATAGAGATTATTCAGTTGATGTGCATGCGGAGAAGCCAAGCCAAGTAACCCTACTGATTAGTAGGCGGTGGATTTGTGTTTGGTGGCTCGAATGAGATTTCAAAGAGCAGTATCGTATATACTAGATGAGTGGAGATAGATTGAGTGGATGCAATGACCCTAAAAAGAAGCGTGTTTGGTTGGTTGTATTTACACATGCAGTAACATGTACATGCGGATGCTATGACTCTGTGAGAAGATGTTTGGTTCTTTGTATGAGCGGAGACATAGACTATTCATCTGAGACCAACGTGTGGGCTAGGATCTTATGCACTGCATCCACCCAGCCAGTCTCCCGAGTGAAGCTCGAAATGGTATTCTCTGCAGGGACAAGATGAAGCCCTATATTTAAAAAAAAAATCTAAAATAAAAAACATAATATTCTTTCCAGATTCTTTCATCATCACTCATCAGTTAACCTATTTTATTCATTAGTTATTACCTGCAAGCCAAGCGTTGAGCGTCCGGTTCTTGCTTGTAAAATTAGCCCAAATTAATGCTATATGCTTGTGGCACGGTGGCAGATTTTTTTTTTTTTTTGCATACTAGGTTTGTGCCCGTGCGTTGCTACGGGACAGCAAAACTTTTATACTAAGAACACACGGATCGCACGATAAGATAACAATATTATGAAATTAATACCAACGTTAAAGTGACATTTAATCTAAAAAGTAAAATTCGTGTAAACACAGTCACAGAGAGCATAGTGTTCTTACGGTAAATATAGTTGAATCATATAACACACAACCACCATTGAATTGTATCAATATATTAAGCATCAATCCATTTTCCATAAAATTTATGCTTCAGGTCAATGAAGAACTAAGCGAACGGGTTTGGATGGGGATTGGAATAAGGAAAGGGAAATAGAAAGAAGGGGGGCATGGGATGGGGATATAAGATTTTATGCCTATACCATGTTCGGCTTAGAATGAGATAGGGACTGATAAATAAACTTTTATTGACGAAAATGTCCTTTTCACTGCAAATAGAGGAAAAACATACTGGACATATGTGCAAGTAGTATTCGACAAAGATTTTTACAGTACCAATTCATTATATATCCATACATATACATAGTACAAGACATTGACATAGTACATATTTTTTAAAATCCCTACAGTTACCATAGTGGCCACTTCCCTCACAACAGCCCATGGCAGCAAAATATATATTTTGTCACTACCAAAATAAATTACGTATTTCTGGCCAAGCATGAAAGACCACTTTAGTAAATACTCTACATACTAATTTCCAGCAAAATTCCCACCTTCCTTGTCTCCTTGCAGGTAGCTGGAACTCAGTTTCCTAATTTCTGTCGACATATCATTTCCTTACTTGCTGACAGCAGACACCATAGCAACTAAAATAGCCTGACACGAGCAAAATAGAATTTCAAACTTCTGGTTGTTGAGAATGAGAATCAAAACATTTTCAGTTTGATTCGTTCCTTCGGTTAAATTTGCTGAAGAATATTCTTCATGGACTTCAAAATGATCTCCAGGTCCTTAAGCATTGGCACCTTTTGCTAAGTCATTAGCATAAATCTCACACCTGGAAACAGCCTCTCGAGGAAATGCAGGGAAAGGCTGCGTACAAAAGACCCAAGTGGTCGGACCCTTCCCCAAACCCTGTGCAAGCAGGAGCTAGCCCTTATTAGCATAGATCTCACAAAGTTATTATAGTTCACAAAAGGCTTCATATACAAAGCTGCTGCTCCAGGGCGACTCTGCAATACAGTTATGTAGTAATGAGCAAAAATCATAGCAACTACATAAAAACCAAAGACTTGTGCGAGCATGAATAGATATCACTTTCATTGATCATATCATTCAAATTCTTAGCTTGACTTGCTGGGAAGGAAAAACCTTCTCTCTTGCCGGCCGTGGGCGAAGCCCCGCGGCCGGCGTTCCCAGCACCCCTCACAGCCCTAGCCGCCGGCCGTCTCTCTCTCGCCGACGTGAACAGTACCCGCGCGGGTACTGTAGCGCGCGGGTACTGTAGCGCCGACGCTCTCTTCCTCCTCGATCCTCTCGATCACAACAGCGTCCATAACAACTGGTATCGGAGACCATGTCGATCTCTGGTTCCGCCACCGCCTCGTCGCCGCCGGTATTCACCACCGCCACGGCCATCGTGGCGCCCCTGCAAGCGCAGCACTCTGCGTCGCCCACGGACGCGTTGGCGGCGTTGACGGCGGCCGTCTACGGCCTCCAGCATCAGATGGCCAACCTCCAGCATCAGTTCGCCAATCTGGATCGTCAGCTTCGCCGGGTGGAGAACCGATCGCCGCTGCCGGCGATCTGCCCACCATTGCTCCCGGTGGGTTCTCCGGCGCCGACGACCGCACCGGCGATCTACCCACCTCAACTGCCCTCGGTCAGTCTCCCTGCGCCGGCGCCCGGGCCTTTTCCGCAGCCGATCAGCTGGCTGCCGCCACAGCCGGCCGGCGGGCTCCCGGTCGTCGAGGACAGAAGCACCCCGGCGAGCACGGCGACGGTCGCTGCAACACCCACCACCGGTGCTGTTTTCTTTCCCGGTGGGCCGAGCCTCCAGCACCCATTCACCGATGGCATCTTTTATAGGGGTACCGACGTCCAGCAGATTCGGATGTCGGCTGCGGTGCGGCTACAGGCTGCTGCACGCGGCTTCCTTGCACGTCGGCGAGTGCGGGAGATACGTGATCTGCAGCTGATTCAGCCCTGCTCCCCTTCGCTGCCCCTCCAAGTTGTGTTTCGCCGCCTGGAGGACTTCGATCTTGTCAGCTGCGCCGCGGATCTTCAACATACGGTTTTCCCCACGGGCGGTGTGCAGGTTGTTTACCCCGTGGGCAGCGACCCCGAAGTCTGTGGCAGCGGCGCTAGGGGAGGCGCTCCCTTCCTTGCCACCAGCAGGAAAGCACTTCCCAGCGCCACCACATTCCGCCACCGGCCGCCGCGAGGACGTCTCCGTTGGTCGCTATCGCGACTAATTCCAGGTGGCTATGCCCGTGCACCCCTCTCATTCCGGTGGTCTCCGTGGGATCCAGGTGGCTACCGTGCAGGTTCATCATGCGGAGGGTGTCCGACGAATCTTCAGGAGTCAAAAATAAAGAGTCGCGGTCGATTTCAGGTCAATAAAATAAGCCGAGATGTAAAAGGCTTGTTTTTAGGTGTTAGGTTTGTGTCTAGCGGAGTCATCGTTAGGTTGCAGCTCGAGGACGAGCTGCATGTCCAGGTGGGGTGTAGTGTTAGAGGAGTCAAGGGCCTATTGGGCCTTAGCCCGTTAGGGTTAATTAGTTGCTTGCTTAGGGGTCAAGTAAGCCTTGCTTGTAAGTCAAGAAATCCTCTTTATATAAGGAGAGGAGATGTATCAATCTAATCAAGCAAGAGATTAGAAGGAAATACCTTCTCTCTTGCCGGCCGTGGGCGAAGCCCCGCGGCCGGCGTTCCCAGCGCCCCTCATAGCCCTAGCCGCTGCTCACCTGCCTCTCGACGACGTGAACAGTACCCGCGGCACTGTAGCGCCGCGGGTACTGTAGCTCCGCCGCCGCTCCCCTCTCTTCCTCCTCGATCCTCTCGATCACAACAGCGTCCATAACAATTTGGTATCGGAGCTGAGGTTCTTCCACCATCATCGCCGCCTCCGCAGCAGCCATGACCCCAACGTTGTTGTACGCCGCTCATACGTGGGCTGCACCGGCCATGTCCCCCACCACAATAGTCCCAATGGCTGCGATCCACAACCTTACGGCTGCCATCTACAGCCTCCAGCATCAGATGGCTGATTTGGATTGCCGGCTTCGCCGGGTGGAGAACCGGCCGCCGTCGCCGGCGATCTGCCAACCATTGCTCCCGGTGGGTTTTCCTGCCTATACCAGCAGTCCCCTGACGCCGACGACTGTACCCGCGATTATCCACACAGCAGGCTGCAGTCAGGTCTCACTTCCCCACACTCCAGCGCCGATCCAGCCGTTCGTCACCCCCAGCCCCGTGCCGCCACAGCAGCACTGTGATGGCGTCTTCTACGGGGGCGTGGATGGCATCCAGGCATCGGCAGCGCAGCTGCAGGCGACGGCGCGCTGCCTCTTGGCGCGCCGGCAGGGACAGCGCCCCATCTTCAAGCGGCGGCGCCCAATCGTCCCTGCAGCAGCAGTCTTGCAGCAGCTCACGGAGAGGAAGGCGATTGCGCCGGCGAGTGCCTGTAAGGTGTCTGCGGCGGTGCGGCTACAGGCTGCGGCGCGCAGCCTCCTAGTGCGCCGACTGCTGCAGGAGATGCGCCAGCCTATGCACGAGGCGACCTTGGCGACGGTCGACCTCAGCTCAGCGGAGCGCGACCTCACCCCGTGGGACGGCCACCAACAACCGCGCCGACCCGCTGCTGTCTTCAGGCGCGAGCATGGTGTTTTTCCCGTGGGCAGCGACCTCCAACTCTACGGCAGCGGCGGTAGGGGAGTCGTTTCCCTCCTTGTCACCGGCGGGGACGCACTGCCTAGCGCCACTGCATTCCGCCACCGCCCACCGCGAGGACGTCTCCGCTGGTCGCTACTACGACCACATCCAATCCAGGTGGCTGTACACGTGCGTATCCAGCGTGCAGACGGTCTCCACCTTATGTTCCAGGGTAAAAAAAATAAAGAGTTCGAGTCTATTTTAGGTTGAGAATAATAAAATAAGCCGAGATGTAAAAGGTTTATTTTTAGGTGTTAGGTTTCTGTTTCGTCGTCGTCGTTAGGTTGCAGCTCGAGGACGAGCTGCATGTCCAGGTGGGGTGTAGTGTTAGAGGAGTCAAGGGCCTATTGGGCCTTAGCCCGTTAGGGTTAATTAGTTGCTTGCTTAGGGGTCAAGTAAGCCTTGCTTGTAAGTCAAGAAATCCTCTCTATATAAGGAGAGGAGATGTATCAATCTAATCAAGCAAGAGATTAGAAGGAAATACCTTCTCTCTTGCCGGCCGTGGGCGAAGCCCCGCGGCCGGCGTTCCCAGCGCCCCTCATAGCCCTAGCCGCTGCTCACCTGCCTCTCGACGACGTGAACAGTACCCGCGGCACTGTAGCGCCGCGGGTACTGTAGCTCCGCCGCCGCTCCCCTCTCTTCCTCCTCGATCCTCTCGATCACAACAGCGTCCATAACAGCTCTCTAATCAGCTGTGACCATAGCTTTCTAATAAAAATGAACCAGTAAAGCAAAGCGATGTGTAAGGCCATCAAAAGTTTCATCCTATGTCGTGTCATTTTTTTGTTGGCTCATTAGTAGAATGTCTCTCGTGGGTGGACGTTGGACCATTATCTATAATATAAATTTCAGTAAGTTCACATGTGTGGACATTTGGTTGGATGGAAGTGCAAATGCAGAATCAAGCACTCCGTCAAGGAACTCCTAAACAGGCATATAGACTGAAGTTGCAATGACGAAGCATAAATAGTACCTCAGTACTGCTGTCGGGTTGGGAGGCGTCACCCTAAACCCTGAACATCTCTGAAACACATGTGTCATCAGTGAGCTTGTTTACAGTAGCGTCAAGGTTATGTTCAGGAATGGCATAAAACAGAGTGTCACTATCCTTGAAGCCTACAGTTTTGGCTAGTTGTAATACATGGAAGTAGGACATTACATCCTTCTCAATATTTCTGAAAAGGCAGACTTAGTGGTCCTTCCTCACCCCTATAGTGCAACAAGATGTTGACACACCCTGGAGCCATCAAGATTGCTAGTTAATAGGAAAACTTATATCATTAAATTAACACAGCCAATGCTGAACCAAGACAAAGTTAACGCACAAACCTAAATAATATGACTTCCCCCCTTATTTTTCCTACACTTAGATCTCCTGCACAACAGCACAGCCCGGCACTATTGCGGCACGATTGAATTGATTACATGTGTACAGACCTCCTAATCCAAAATGCAGGGAATGTATGCAAGCTAAATATTTAATTTTCCCCATTCTTGCTGCTCACAGAACCATCAGGTAGGCCAAGGAAGGAACAAATTCAGGTAAACGAACTATCAAGAAAGAAATTCAGGTACACGAACTATCAGGTAGGTCATCTATCAAACATTCGAACTTAGAAATCACTAGAAAAAATGCTATAATGTCACGCTAATTTAAATAAACATAGGTCATTGATCAAGATTAATGTCCTCACAAGTCACAACAAGAACGGAAAGAATGATTGCATGGTCACCTAAAGACAGCTTTTCACATCATCGTTTGCCAGGCTATCCACCATCATCACCTGGAATCTTCAGAAAATTTTTGGTGGAGGCAGTATTTGATCAATACTCAGTTTCCTTTTCTACATGCCATCAAACTGTAAACATAAACAGAAATCCTTTTGCAAGAGAAAATTCATTCAATTTAGGAATATTCATCCTGCATGCCAAAGAATAGAATCAAACTGGAACATACATAAAATAGGTCAAATTAGGGGTAATTGAATAATGCAGAGGTACAAATTCAGTTTATGCTTGCACAGGCTAACTCAATAACGCAGAGGAACAAAGAAGCACATATGCAAAATAATGTCTTCTCGGCAACTAGCAGCACAATGTGCACACAAACCAATAGAGAGGAAAATATAGGGTGTAGCTGGTTATGCAACAGAGGCAGGCAAGAATGCAGGACTAACTTGATATGCATCAGCTCAGAGCTATGAATATGATAATTCAATCAAAGAGAGGCTGGTCTATTACCGGATCTACAAAAGTGGCCAGAAACACTGCAAAATGATGTTCCTCTGCATCAGTACAAGATTATTTTACACAACTGGTATGAGCCTAGGCAGTTTTTTCTTTTTTTTTCCAACCAGAATACCAGGGGATGCAATAATCTTGCTGAGACCTACCACCACACCCAAGTCCCAACAAGGTACTCTGATTCGTCACAATCCATTGAGTGTAATCCTGTGGAATGAGTAAATTTGTTCAATATTACTGCCAGGGTTTCTATAGAATGAAGAAATCTTGCACAGATCCGTAAGAAAGAAACTGATGTTCCAAGCGGCAGAGGCCAGAAATATTGACGGTCAAGACTGAGCATGATCTGAAGCTTAAGTAGCAGAAATAACTCAAACCACCATAACCCTCTTTCCATGAACAAGGATCAACACAAATCTGCCAAACCAAGCTTCACGCGCATCGTAACTTTCTCCCACGCTCGGTTTGGCACGGATCAATGACGGGAAGGCAGAGATGGAGGCGTGCATCAGGCATGGGCTGGGCATCGAGGCCGAGACGGCGGTACCCGCACCCTCGATCACCTATGTATTGAGGCTAGAGCAGTAGCGCTCGCCCCCGTGTCGAGTCTTCGTGCATCTAGATTGTTCACACGGCACGCGCTCTGGAGGCCTAGCAACTTCTCCCACGCAGAGCCGAAGGCGCAGTAGCTCGAATCTGAGACCATGGGTTAGGTTGGTGGGAGATGGAGGCCATGGCGTGGAATCGCATATCGATTTGAGACTGCCAAGAGAAAGGTGAGGTGTGGGATCTCGAGGAGTTCACCGGAGTGGAGCACAGGGACGCCGGGACACACGAGCAAGAGCCGCCCGAGCAGAAGAGAGACGGCGAGCCGGCGAAGAAGGAAGCTCCTGGCGGCGTTGGCGGCGAGCACTGCGTGGCCAGAGATGCGGGGGTAGGGGAAGGAAGGAACGCGGGGGACTGGAACTCGATGAACATGGCCTAGGACTTGCTAATGTGAATTGACTGGAACTCAATAACGCATGGTGACGCATGGTGAGGCAAAACTTTTTTTTCTATCAAGGGATCGTCTTACTTTTAATTTTTTTAGTTGGGGGAGATGTAAATAATATTTTTATTAGTTTTCGATAGCATCTAAGACGTGTACGTCCATCTTGGAAGAACTCTTGACCCTAGCGTATTCACACAACCTACAAAACTTTTACAAAACATAGATGCAGTATAATAAACTGTCAATCCGTAAACTAGATACGCTAACGGTGAAAAATGTTTTATTATCACTACTTGGATAGGTAGTGTCTTTAGTCAAAACTAGGAGAACGCCCTGCGCATTGCTGCGGGAATCGCGGGTAAAATTATACTATTTATATTTACTAATATATGAATGAATAAATATCATAATACATGTCAGTGAATGATTTTTAGTATTATGATATAGACAACTAAATATATGTTAGTAAATGATGTGGTTTGCTAATGTGAATAGCTTGAATAAAGACATAATGGCATGTGCTAGTGGATGATGATGTGGGCACTTTGCATGGAGGAATAGTTACATGTGCTAGATAGTGGAGTGTTCTCGTGGATGCTGATGTGAACACTTTGCATGGCAAGAAAATTGCTAGTGGGATTTTGCTTTATTAGAGTTATAGATTATAGATAGATAGATAGATACTTGGCTAGTAATATCCGTGTGCACTTGCGTTCCCAATTAATGCCATGGTATCGATAAGGCTCTCCGGTGCATGGAGTCTTGGAGCATCTGTTTATTGGCCACCCTTTGCCTTCAAAATGGTTATCCGTAGTCGTTCGACCCTAATCTCTCCTCAAGGCCAAAATTTGACCTTCAAATGTAGGAACCCTACCCGTCCCAAGAAGTTCAGTGTCACGAAAGTGTGAGCCAGGAGGAAACAGAGCCTTACCATAAGGCCTTAACGACCTCAGAATAGGATCAAGTGGTGGTTGCACCTAAGATAAATGTCCATTTTCTCCAAATAAGCATAAACCCTTTGGGGCGACATGAACCCAAGGTCACCCCAGCATCAAAGGACCACACCAACAACCATTTGAAGTGCCCCAAAAGTTCCGCCAAGTCAGCCAAGCTAAGAATCCTGGCAATCAGTGCCCCCTGATGCTCGAATAGATTGTCATGTCTCGATTGACTATCCGATAGGACAATAATGACACAACAACATGCTAATGTTGTGCTGTCCGCATATCTCAAAATTTCTCGGAATTCTAGAGAGAGAGAGAGTTCCGGCGGTAGAGGTCTGGCTTGGGAAAGAACTAACGTTATGTGTGTTCAAGTTCAAAATTGTTACATTTCCCCATTTCCCTTCCACACTCTTACTTATCTGCCTCTCTCTTGGGCCTAAGCGATGGGCAAGCCAATCTCACGTTGCGGGCCTTCGGTTTTTGCTCCCCTCATGGGCTTGGATACAACCTCCGATTCTCCTGGGTGCAGTGTGCTAACACCCCATTCATATATTCTCACTCGTTGGAGGATGGCCGGTTTGATATGATACACTAGAAGAATACCCCCCTCCCCCCGCGCGTATTACGGCAGATTCTCTCAAAAAATAAAATTGTTGCATATATGAGATAAATCATCTAACATATGCTTACATCCATTTTTATTAAAATTTGTTGCATTAAAAGATTAGAACTTAGTGGGATGACATAGCTATTAGTGGGAGATGATGTGGATACTTAGTGAAAGATGATGTGGATGACATACATGTTGAGATAGAACCTGTAGTGAGGATTAGCTTTATGAAAGATATAGATTTGTTTAAGCAAGAACAATACCATTATTTAGCAATAATTTTATAGGAAAGAAACACGGACATACGTCCGTTATTCGGCAGATATAGGGACATGAACACGTGGCTTGTCCGAGTTATATTATTCATTTTACATTTTCTAGAGCAAGGATGGAAATGATACCGAAGCTAGGCAGCTGCTAAGCCTTGATCTTATTAGCCGACGTGGGGCGTCTGGGCGACGATGTCAATGAAGATGCGGACGCGGTCGGGCAGATAATCACCTGTCACCGGCGAGCCGACGGGCAGCATGACGATGTCGGCGTCGGGCTTGTCCTTGAGGATCACCTTCTTGGCTTCCTCAATGTTGAGCCCCACCACCTCTGGCCACAACGTCTTGGCGCCACCGCACTCCGGTGCCTTTGCCGCCGTGGAGCTCATGGTTGTCGTCGTGGGTCCCGAACGTACCAGTGGTTATATGAAGCGAGCAACGACGTAGCCACCCTAGGGCCGAGGTGGGGCGGCCGCCCCAGCTACCGGCGGCATTGTCCAAGACCCCCGGACCCTCTTCTTCCTTAGCTCCAGCTGCCAAGCTGCCGAGCAGAGGCCGCTCTGCCAAGACAAGCCGACATAGGGAGGAGGCTATGCAGTTATAGAACATTCTTGAATTATACGAGAGGTGTTCGGGACAGATGATTAACAGGTCCAAGTCGGTAGTTCTTTTCAGTACCAACACGAGGGACAATGACAGAGAAGATGTGAGAGAAGTGCTGCACATTACTTGTGAGACTGTGAATGAGAAGTACCTCGGCCTTCCTGTACATGTGGGCAAATCAAAATCTGAAGCCTTTGGGTACCTAAAAGATAGAATATGGAAGCGAATTCAAGGGTGGAAGGAGAAGTTCTTGTCATGGGCGGGCAAGGAAGTGTTGATAAAGGTCGTTGCTCAAGCAATTCCAACCTTTGCAATGGGTTGCTTTGACTTGACAAGAGAACTCTGTGATAAAATCAGTGCTATGGTGTGTAGATACCGGTGGAATCAACAAGGAGTGCACAAAGTTCACTGGCTAAGTTGGGAAAAGATGATGATGCCTAAGAAGGAAGGTGGTTTGGGGTTCCGAGATATCTATGCTTTCAACCTTGCTATGCTAGCCAAACAGGGATGGAGGCTATGGCAAGATCCAAACTCATTATGTGCTAGGGTCCTGCAAGCGAAGTATTACCCGGGCACTAACTGTTTGGAAGCAAAGGTGAGAAGCGGGATGTCTTATTCATGGCGAAGTATTTTGCATGGTATTGATTTGTTGAAGAAGAGAGTGATTTGGAGATTAGGGGATGGTAGCAACATAAATATATGGAAGGATCCATGGTTGCCAAGGGAGTGGTCGAGGAGGCCAAAAACACCACGTGGACAAAATTTGGTCACTCAAGTCACTGAACTCATCGATCCGTTGACGGGTGATTGGGACAGAAAGATGGTTAGGGACATATTTTGGGAAGATGATGTTAAATTGATACTGGCCCTACCAATACATGAGAATCGTCCAAATGTGTAGGCATGGCACTTTGATTCAAAGGGTCTGTTCAGCGTCCGAAGCGCATACAAAGTTTGTCGAGCTGATTTTATTCGAAAGAAGAGCCAGTCTGTTGCTCAGCAGAGTAGTAGTGGAGATGTAGATCCGGTGTGGGGACAAATATGGAATTTGGAAAGCCCAAATAAGATCAAATATTTTATATGGAGATTTGCACATAATAGTCACCCTTTGAGGATAAATTTGAAGCACAGAAAGATCAAACTGGATGCACTATGTCCAGTCTGCAATCGGTATGATGAGGATGGGAGTCACCTTTTTTTCAAAAGAAAAAGTCTACTTAACCCCCAACTATCAAGGGTGGTCTACTTCACTCCCTCAGCTATAAAACCGTCTATTCTACCCCCCCTGAACTTTTCGAAACTGGTCAAATTACCCCCTAAAGCGGTTTTGGACTGTTGTTTTACTACAGTGACCGTGGTTTTGCTACAATGACGGTGGTTTTGCCTCTTTTTTTATTTATTTCGGCTGAATCTTTGAAAAATCAAAGTAAATCATAGAAAAATCATAAAATAAAAAAATCTAATTTTGTTGGACTCCACATGAGTAGATCTACGTAGTGAACATATAATATGATATGCTTTACTACAAATTTTTTGCTATAACTTTAGATTTATGTTTTTCTGTAATTAATTGGAATAATTCATAGCTGCAACTTTTATGGTCCAATTGCGGCAAAATTTTTATGGTAAACTAACTATTGTATGTTTGAACTATAGTAAAAATTTCATACTCATTGGATCACGTATAACTTAGTTATAAATTTATTAATTTTTAACCTGGATAAAACATAATAAATATATAACTAAGTTATACATGATCCAATCCAATGAGTATGAAATTTTTACTATAATTCAAGTATACAAAAATTAGTCTACCATAAAAATTTCGTCACAATTGGACCATATAAGCTGCAGTTATGAATTATTCTAATCAATTTCAAAAAAGCATAAATCTAAAGTTATAGCAAAATCTTTGTACTAAAGCATTCCATATTATATATTCACTGCGTAGATCTACTCATGTGGAGTCCAGCAAAATTAGATTTTCCATTTTATGATTTTTCTGTGATTTACTATGACTTTTCTGTGATTTACTACGATTTTTCAAAGATTCAACCAAAATAAATAAAATAGAAAAAGATAAAACCACCGTCACTGTACCAAAACCACTGTCACTGTAGCAAACCACCATAAAAAACCGCTTCGAGGGGTGATTTGATCGGTTTTGAAAAGTTCAGGGGGTAGAATAGACGGTTTTATAGTTGAGAGGATGAAGTAGACCATCCTTGATAGTTGAGGGGGTTAAATAGACTTTTTTCCTTTTTTCAAATGCAAAACAATTAAGGAGGTGTGGCTCCTTCTGAATGTAGAAAGTGAGCGGGCAGAGATGGCAAAAATGGAGTCGGCATTAGCAGTAATTCAGTATATTCTACAAATGAAGATGAATGCGAAGTATACGATACTGATTACTCTCTGGATGTGGCGGACCGAGAGGAATTCTATTCGAACTGGAGGCAATAGAAGATGCGCTGCATTGATGGCTCAGTCTGTGCGCTTGTATGTTGGGGAGGTGATGCACATGATGAAGGAGCCAAGATCACCAGCAGCGAAGGTGAAAGGGAGATGGATGAAACCGCCGGAGGGGACTCTGAAAGTCAATTGCGATGGGTCCTCCTCTGTTTCCACTAGAGCCGGTGGGTGGGGGTTCGTGATCAGAGACTGTGACGGAGATGTGGTGGTGGCAGGAAGAGGAAGAGTTGATAATCTTTTTGATGCTTTCCAAGCTGAAATTATAGCATGTGTACAGGGTGTTCAATCAGCAGTCGATCAGGGTATTGGTAATCTGATAATGGAAACAGACGCGGCGCTAGTCAAGCAAGCTATTTTGTCTGAAGATTTCCATAATTCAATGATGGGTGGGCTTGTGGAGGAACTGCGACTCCTAGCGAGTGCAAATTTCATTAGTTTTCAAGTTTCTTTGGTTTCTAGAGATTGTAATAGAGTTGCTCATGAATTAGCAGCTATTGGGTGCAACTGTGACGAAGGAAGTGAGCCGATTATCAGTTCACTTCCAGAGCACATTGATGTAATTGTTGCTGAAGAATCTTCAGCTCATGAGTAATGAAAGTTACCCAAGTTCAAAAAAAAAGGAGCGGACTAGCTAGTCCACAGGCCGGGATGATTCACCGTCGTCGCCCTCCTCGTACTGCCGCAGGATTGCTTAGCTAATCGTTCCATGCCAGTGCGTTTTGTCTTTGTGAGGTCCGGCAATAACGTTTGACGGTAACTGGTACGGGTCATGGCGTGGGACGGTGCGAGAGCCCGGAGCCGAGAGACTGCACCACGCTCGTCGTCGTCGCAGCGTCGCTAATATCCACAAATAGCACTCCACAACTCTATCTCAAGCAAATGGAAGCCTTGATTCAATCTGTATATCCTTCCACCACCTATAAAGGCCCTGTTCGTTTGGCTGATAAGCCATGGCTGAAAGTACTGTTGGCTAATTTATTGTGAGAGAAAAACACTGTTCTGGATGACTGATAAGCCAAGCGAACAGGGTGAAATTTATTAGAGGTAATATTATTATTAGTATTGTAACTGGTTTGTAATAATTTGAAATATACTTCAGTAATGAATTTGCAATGAAAAGAGTTACTTCACCTTGTAATGGTAGCGAGCTCATGTTGGTGATGGAGCTGCAGCATATTTGAGTTCAACTTTGCAAGTTGCAACACCTTCTCATGCACCGTGGCATCTTTTTCATATGCAGAGATGTAATACTTTGACTCATAAATTCTAACTCTTCTAGGGAGAGGGATCTCAAGTGCAGATTTTATTTCACGTGCCAATGACCCTTTCATGTAGGGTATCATTGTTTCTAAACGGCTTTGGCTGAATAGCTTGGCTTCCTCAAATATTACCTCTCCATGGGTCCTCATGTGCGCAGCATTGTAAAGGTTCAGTAGGTCTCTAGGACTGTCCGCTACAAAATCTCCTTCATCTTTGAAGCTCACAAACACATCTAAAATATGACATGGAATTTTTTGAGCTTTAATTTCTAGAATTATAAGAAAGTATAATATATATGCTGCATTTTAAGACTTCTCTGATCACATTTGTTGCAACAGCTATTATATATTAAGAAAAGCATTGCCACAGTACGTTCAAGACGAAACAAGATTGAGAGATGACTAGACATTCATGTATATTGCTTCTCTGTCAGGCACGATGGTTGTAACTTCGGAGACATGAAATTACAAATTGAAATACATATTTTTTCACATTAATATGGTCTTTGGGCGTTAAGGTTAGGTGGGTTTGCTTGACCGTGCCGCGCGCCCGAGGCCTTAGGACGATTCAGGTTAGGTTTCTCATGTTAGTTCTAGAGGCATAAAAATTGCCCGTTAAGTTAGAATCATATAAGCTGTGTACCATCGGAGGATGGTAGAGGCTGGAGCATTATTCCCTTACCTAAAAAAAACAAGAGGATGACTCCATATGTCAAGGTCAAGAGGATGACTGCTTTTGTCAATGTCGCGGTGTTAGTCAAATATAGGAGTGAAACATCGCTATTCGATAGGTAGACATGGGAGTGAAACGTAAGCAGTTGCATGCGGTGTTTATATATGTTCGATGCTACCTGGTGAGACCCTGTATCTATGTTTCCGGAGTAGACAAAACCACACTGCAACCGTTCCAAGATCCCAGTCACTAACATCAGCAGTCTCAATCTGTGCTAGTGCCGCACTGATCTCTTCTTCGAACAGGTGATCCAACCATAGACACTCCAATGCATCGATGATGTGCAGCCTAGCAGTAGTCGTAGATGAATTTGCTATCATTTCGGCCACTTCTTCCCTGAGTTTGCCCGCTCGTTCTTCCATCTGAATCTGCTGAAAAATTATTTCAAGAATTCGTTAACAATAATGAACAGACCTGTTGTTGCGATGAATTGGCTGCTGCTGGGTCTGAGTAGGCGAGGAAGCAATCTCCCCAGATAGATGGGTGGAAGATGCCGGTGTTCTGCCTCAGGCGGTTGTCACCATCGTCCTCAAGGCCATGCTGTGTTCTTGCAGCGGAATAACCCTGTTGCGACCGGCAGCATTGCAACCTGCTGGTGCTGGGCCGCCGCCATGAAATGGCTGGCCATTGCCTGAGCGGCGGCCATGCAGCAGCAACGGCAGCAGAAATAATATGGCTGCTGCAGCTCCTCATCATGCTGCTGCACTCTAGTGGTTTGAAGGAGAAGCTCCTGGCGTCTGATGAATGCAAGTGGTTTATATATACAGTAGAGACTAGAATTAAGCGTCTGCAAATGCACGTGCATATAGTGTTTTTGATTAGTCAACAAACTCAGCATAGTGCATGTGCATGCTGTGCTACACATATATGCAGATGCAGAGTACTCACAAGAAGCACATGCATCATAGGACACATATGGACCATGACACGTTCATAGCTGGCTTTATGTACGTCTGTCTTATACTGTTTCATTATAAACACTCTAGTTTAGTAAAAAAAACTACTGCACACATATATTTTTTTTGCAAGAGAAAAATTAAACTTCTTGCGTGTCGTGGCCCAGAAAGTGAAATTACCGTTTATACTGTTGTAGCAATGGTGTTGTCTAGGACTTAGTGTCCATTTCTTTGACGAAATAAAAAAAGAGTCTAAGGTACAACAAGCATTGGAGTTTCAACTAAACATAGTGATAAAACATATTGCGGGAACTAATGAAATTTAAATTTAAAAGCCAATATCCACTGCCAGAAAATAGAATATCCTTGAGGGTTTTGAAAACCACTAAGGAAATTATTCTTGGGGGCTAACACTCAAGGAGGGACCATCAAAGAAAGAAAGCAAGTGAAATAGCTATTACCTTAGGGGTTGACCACCACAAATGATTTTCTTGAGGGTTTAAGTTTAACCACCAAGGAAACAAAGATAAGGTCAAATTTTCAATTGCATCAAGGAAATATATATAACACCCCCAAGAAAATATATTTTCTTGAGGGCTGACCCCCAAGGTATGTCTAGCCACCATCAAGAATATATATTTTCTACACCACACAATCATTTGCAATTTAGTGAATGTTTCTTTTTTTATATTCAATTTAGTGCAACTCTTGTAACAAATATTTTAGATTCTAAACAATTTCAAATGGAAAAGTCTCAACTGCAAAATTTTATATCTAACTTTGGTTTAGGTTGTATCACCATCCGAGATCATTTGGAGAATTTTAAAAAATGAATTTCAAAACTCTAAGAACTTAAAACATAATTTTTGTACTACAAACAATAATAAAAAATTCATCAACTACAAAGTTTTATTTCTCTTTGTGAGCTCTACAACTTTGGTTTAAGGTTGCATATTCATCCGAGGCTACAACTTTGGGTGGGAATGGAAGTCCCTTGCAATGACACAGATCGCCTCCTGTTCAACTCCTCCACCACAGTCACAATTGGCAATGGCGACAAAGCACGTTTGTAGCACCACAATTGGCTGGAGGGCGAGGCACCTAGGTATCTAGCGCCGCAACTTTTCAAGCTAGTGCGCAGGAAGAACAAGACAAATCGTCAGGAATTACACAATGGCAACTGGATTAGAGCACTACGAGCGCGTATCACCACAACAACACAACTCCAATAATTTATTGGCCTATGGATTAGATTACAGAATGTTCAGCTACAGGCCGATGTGCAAGACACAATTATTTGGAAATGGACGGCTGACGGTGCCTACTCCACTAGCTTGGCGTATAGGATACAGTTCCAAGGCTCACATCGGAAGTTCCAATATAAGCTCATTTGGAAGGCATGATCGGAGAATAAGTGCAAGATACACGCCTAGATCCTTATGCATGATAAAATCCTAACAGCAAACAATCTACAGAAGAGGGGTTGGCTGCACCAAGAACATTGTGTCTTGTGTAACGGTCCTCTGGAAACTGGGCTTCATCTCTCCTTGCTTTGCCCCTTCACAAAAGCCGTCTGGGATCAATTGCTATCATGGGAAAACTTTGTGGTGCAATGGCCACAACAGGACCTTGCCTCAATTGCCGAATGGTGGGAGCAGGCGGCAAGCAAGTTTCAAAAGCAAGACTGTAGGCGGTTCAATGGCATGGTGATATACATTTTGTGGAATTTGTGGAAGGAGAGGAATAGAAGAATCTTTGAAAATGTGCATAAGACGGCGCAGCAGGTGACATTTTTTTACCAAAGATGGCATAGTGCAAAGGCATAGGGCACTGAACTTTGGTGAGGGGTAAAACCAATAGTGTGCCACGTGTTTTCTCCTCTTCGGTCTTCGGACCATGGTGTCTAGGCTCCTCCGCTGCCATTTGTACATAAACCTCTTTTTCCATCTAAATTGAGCGGCAGAGCTCCTGCCTTTTATTTCAAAAAAAAATCTGAAATAGAATGTGATGCTTGATTCTTGAAATAAGAATCAATTTCATGGAAACAAACATGCCGTCTTGGAAAATAGCTTTCCAGAGGCAGTCAAGATAGCAGAGCTGTTATAGTGGAAGTGCCCCTATTTCTCCTATACTAGTCAGTGTAAGCAATAGCGAGTAAAAATTAGCATTTATTTTCACCGATAGTCTTATGACAACCACAATGGAAGGCATTTTCACTATTACGCTTATCTTATAGGCACCATATGATTCCACATATTTTCCATCGGCGGGTGATATAACCATGGCACCAGACTGTGTTGATATACCCCTAATGTAAATGGATACTTGCCTTTCTGGCTGAAGGTTTGCACAGCCTGTATAAAGCTTATTTCACTTGTTTTATGGCTGAAAGCTATTTTCACTTGTCAGAAAATTCATATAAAATAAACTCAAATTCCAAACTGAAAAATAGGAAATATGAGCCTGTTATTAGGCTTCAAAGATTATCATATTATATATTTTAAGCAAGTAATTAGGGATATTACCTCATATGACTCGAGGTCATCTACCAGTCTAAGAATCACAGAAAGTGTCTGCACCATTTTAGGTACACTGAAACCCAATCAAAGCAATTCTTTGTTGCTATATCATGCATCCCAACGAAGGAAGCACACGACAAAAGAGGAGATCCAACACTTCTTAATGAAATCTTTAGATGTTCTTCAACAGACTTTGGAATGTATCCTGCTTGAAGCATTTTTGCCTCCATGTTGTAGTTTCTAACCAGATCTTTTGCCTGTAAATTAAAGATAGTGATTATATGCATTTTTTCACATATAGAAAAGCAAGATCGAGTATGCGTTTATGAACATGTTGAGATGATGACAGCGTCAAGTTAATTAGCATGCAAGGCTACTACCTAGCCTGACGAATTTTAAAATCATACACTGTGATGAGTTTTAAAATCATACACTGTGACGATCCGGATAAAACCGTCACGAGTTAGCGAGCCAGGAATATCCATTGGTGCACATCCAGGATGAAAAAAAATTATCATCACGGATTGCGTCTATCAGTGACGGTTTGTAAATCCGTCATGGATTAGCAAGTTTCTTGTAGTGGCCCCTGCTTGCATATGTTTCCGATTATTGGTGCCGGGCTTGAATACAAAAAATGACGACAGTACATCTTACCTATTGCCGTACATGTCTGGGCCTACGTACCACCGTGCTGTGTGGATGGATGAACAAATTAGAGCCGTAGACAACCGTCCTTCTCAGCTCCGAGGAGGAGGAAGAACCTGGCCTCAGCTCGCGCTCACTTCGGTTGCAATCGTCGCCTTGTGCAGCTCAATCTCAATCAACGGCCACATGAGCGCCGCCTACTCCCGTTTTTCCACCGCCCGGCCGGGTCGGTTTGTTTGACTCATGGCATGGCTCACCACTGCCCTAGCATCTACCTATTCACCAGCAGTGACCTTCATGAATTTATAGTCAAATATTACGTATATTTGTATTTGAATTATGGCCTCCGTTAATGTTCTATCATTTGTTTTCTTTTTTTTTTTGAAAAATCAAGTGCAATTTCAATTAGGGACATAATGGACCGTTTGCATGAAAGTAATTCCTGAAGCTGTAGTAGAGCTGTGTGCTAAACAGTACTACCTGCTCCACAAACTCCACGGTGGAGCTGCTCCATAGCGGAGTTCGTAGAGCAGAGCTGGTAAAACGGGAGCGGAGCAGTCTGAAACACCCCCTATATACTATATGATTGCTTGTAAATTATCTGCTGCAAGGTTTGAAATCGTGTCTTCTTGATACGAGGCTCTATTTATGTACTATCACCTAATAATAGGCACTAAAAATGTTGTTTTAGTTGACACGATGAGTGGTATAATATTGGTATGATCAACTGTCCACTTTGCTTTGCTTAACTAAATCACACAGAGCTCCTGTCCTTCCATTTTTTTTTACTGAAAAAGAGTAAAATCTTACTGCAACTTCCGAATAGTAACCCCGCTTCCCGGTGAATAAAAAGTACTTGTGGATGATTTATAATCTACTCCCTCAGTCTTGTAATATAGTGCATTCTAGAGATAAAGATTTTAGAACAAATTAACAGAGAACACAAAAAAACACATGTTTCCTCACTTTATTTCCTAATCAGACGCAATCATCAACATAACTAACGGTGATTGGTTGATAAATGAGAAGTAACAATATAATACCTACCAAATTTATATAATTATCTAATGCAAAAACTCTTTTGTCCTCCTAAAAATCCCTTATATTCACTACTACATAAAATCTTTTGCGAGGCGTTTCTATTTTTTTCCGAGGCAGGCAGGAAGGATAATCACATTGGTTAATGCTGGCATTAACCGAGGCGGTCACTTTTTTATTAACCGAGGCGATTACAAGAAACCGCCTCGCAAAATCCTTTAACAGAGGCGGTTATTATAAAGGAGCCCGCCTCCAAAAATAGCCCTATATTAACCGAGGCCCATCGAAAAGCCCAAATCCAACAGATATCGGGTTCGTATATATATACACAAGGGATTTAGGGTTTCCCTCACATCTCCCTCACTCAACCATCCCTCACATCTGCCCGACGCCCCATCCCTCCCTCCCTCACATCTGCCCGACGCCGCCCTCTCCCTCCACTCTCTCCCACTCTCTCCTCCCCACAGCGGCGCCGCCCACCCGACGCCGTACACACCGACGCCATGGCGCCCCTCTCCCTCTCCTTGACGGCAACCAGGCGGAGTGCCACTCCCTCTCCCCCACCTTACCCTCTCCCTCTCCCCCACGGCAAGTCGGCAGCGCAGCCACGCGGGCGGGGTGGCCCGGCGGCGCGGAGGCCCGGCCTCGCCCCTTCGTGACGGCGCCCCTCCTCCCCCACGCCCTCCTCCGCGACGGTGTCTTCCACCGCCTCCAGATCTGTGCGCGGGCGACGCTGGATCCTTGCGGGGATGGGCTGATTCGCGACGGCGACCTCCACCACGGCCTCCTCCGTGACGGCGTCCTCCACCACGGTCGGATCCGCAACGGCGACCTCCACCACTACCTCCTCCGTGACGGTGTCCTCTACCACGGCCGGATCTGCGACGGTGACCTCCACCACGACCTCGTCCGCGATGGCGTCCTCCACCATGGCCTCCTCCGCGACGGCGTCCTCCACCACGGCCGGTTCCGTGATGGCGACCTCCACCACGGCCTCCTCCGCGACGGCATCCTCCACCTCCAGATCTGGCGTGGGCGAGGCCGGATTTGGGCGGCAGCGACTCGCGGGGTCTGGATCTGGGCGGCGGCGCGGCCCCTAGCCACCTCCCCCCTCTCGTCCGGCTCCGGCGAGCGGATCGACGGCGGCGGCGGCATGGCGACCGAACCTTCAGCTACGGCATGATGCCCTAGGCCCGTGCAGCCCAGATCTAGGCCCGTGCGGGCATTTTCTTCTTCTTTTTTTTTATTTTCATCGATTAACGCCGCCTCCGTTAATCCTTCATTTATTGTGACCTTACGTCGGAGGTGTTTCCCATGCCCGCCTCAAAAAATATGAAACAACCGCCTCCATAAAGTTTTATTGTAGTAGTGATTTAAGGACAAATTTTGAATGCTTGAATACGCTATATTACAGGACGGGGGAGGTATGACCTAATAAGTAATAATAGGCACTAAATATTATTTTATTTGATACCATGACTGCTGGAGTATCATCTTGTAACTCACGGCTGGATGCAATAGATCCTATTTCTCAATGTTCTCAACACAACATACATAGTGAAAAAAAATCTAGCCGTAGGGGGCCTCCAAGGGCTCGATGGCAGTAGGGGGCTTCAACCTAAAGATGGCAACGGGCCCCAATCCCTGATTCCCCGCGGGGAATTCCCCTATTAGGGGACGGGGATGGGATCAGAATCATCCCCACGGGGATTTAAACGGTAGGAAACTGATCTCGTCGGGTCTGACGGGGACGGGGATGGTTCAGTCTCCCCCGTCCCCGATCCCCGTGTCCCCGCCCCGCTCTGTGCTACGAAGGCACGCACACCAGCGAGGGAAAGCCCATATAAAGGCCCAACGCAGCCGAATATATATACGGCGACTAACCCTAGTTCTCTGTCTCACCTCCCACACCAGACACCACTCCGCCGACGCGCCGACGGAGCACCACCACCAGCCTCCACTCTGTCTCGCCCTCTCCCCCTCATCTTCCACTTTCCGCAGTCCGCAAGCACTCGACTGCATCTCGACGCGGGCATGAGTCGAGCGCCCATTGCACGCTTTGCTGTGTTCCTAGGAGAGAACACCGCCAGCTCAAATCTGGCAAGAAACCGGCGAGCAAGCGAAAGGGACGGGACGGGACGGGATCTGTGGAGGTGCGGCTCCAATCCGCTGGAGCTTGCTCATGCTACTGCTGTGTATATCTGAGTACTACTAGATCCATCTATGTACAGCGTGCTTGTGCATTAGAGCCGGCTTTTGCTCCTGCCCTCTAGATCTGTGTGCTACTAGATGTTCTGTGAGCGCAATGATGTATGTCTGATGCATTGCGTGCTTGTGCAATGGTGCCTCCTTATTTTTATTGGAATTTCATGGTGTTCAATTTGTTCTTCTGCACTTTTGTATGGTTGTGCTCTTCTTGGCTGTCAGTTGAAACGGGGACAGGGATCCCCGCGGGGATGAATTCCCCGCTCGGGGACAGGGATGGGGGTAACTCGAGCCCCGACGGTTGTGGCAGGGACGGGGACGGGAAAAATCTGTTCCCACGGGGACGGGGATGGGGAGCCGTTCCCCGACGGGGAATTCCCCGTTGCCATCTTTACTTCAGCCCACCCCCGCCCCACCACTAGACGAAGGCCTTGTTTAGTTTCTCTCCTAAAAGTTTACACCATATCACATTGAATATTTGGACACATGCATGGAGTATTGAATGTAAACTATTTACGAAATTAATACACATATTGAGACTAATTTGCGAGACGAATCTATTAAGCCTATTTAGTCTATGGTTTGACAATGTGGTCCTATAGTAACACACGCACTAATGACGGATTAATTAGGCTTAATAAATTCATCTCGCAATTTACTGGTGAGTTCTGTAATTTATTTTTTTATTAGTATCCGAATACCCCAAGTGACACCCCCATATGACATCCCAAAACTTTATAGCCTGGAACTAAACAAGGCCGAAATAATCTTATGATTTGTAACCGAGTACCAACCCAATATAAAGTTTCCAAGCTAATAGATCTGCGTGCTTTCAACTCACTTTTCATTTCCAAATACTCTCAACTTACACTTCAAGTTACTACGTGAATCTTGGAGCGCACTACACCTCGACAGCAACCTTCACCAGCTCGGGCACAGCTGACAGCCGCGCCGGCGCCACACCGAAGCCGATGGCCTGCGTACGGCAGCGACGGTACTGTATAAGTGTCTTCTTCATGTTCGCCTATACCTCTAAGAAGTGATCAGGATTTCCCTATATTTCAATATGCAGATAATACACTGATTTTTATGCAAGGAGATATCAACCAGCTTGCTTTTCTAAAGGGTTTGCTTCAGAGTTTTGGTGAGTCTACTGGCCTCAAGGTGAATTATGAAAAATCTCTCATGGTACCCATAAATGTGCAGCAAAGTAAATTTAATGAGATAGCTGGTATCTTTGGATGTGCAAAAGGTACTTTACCCTTCACTTACTTGGGTTTGCCCCTAAGTATTACTAAACCTACAGTAGCAGACTTCTGGCCTTTAGTGAACAAATGTGAAAGAAAGCTTGTTAGTATTTCTTCTTTTCTAAGTCAAGCTGGTGGATTGGAACTTATAAATGAAATCTTTTCAGCACTACCTACTTTTGCTATGTGTACTTTCAACTTACCCAAGGCTATTATCAAGCAAATTGACAAATATAGAAAACATTGTTTATGGAGGGGTTCTGACATCAATAATAAGAAACCCCCAAAGGCAGCTTGGTCTATGGTTTGTTTACCTAAAGAGGAGGGTGGATTAGGAGTCCTGAACTTGCAAACTCAGAATGATTACTTATTACTAAAGCATCTGGCTAAATTTTTCAATCAAAGTAATGTTCCTTGGGTTCAACTGGTGTGGGAGAAATATTACTCTGATGGTAAACTCCCAAGGACAACTGCAAACTTTAGAGGGTCCTTTTGGTGGAGGGATCTTCTTAAACTTTTGAACCCTTTTAAGGGGATGGCTTCAGTCAACATCCAGAGTGGAAATTCATGCTTCTTTTGGTTGGATCTTTGGGATGGACAAGTGCTACAACAATCACTTCCAGAGCTTTTCTCATATTGCAAGAAACAGTATATCTCAGTCCAGTCAGTTAAGATGATGCCAACAATTATTTCTAATTTTCACTTGCCTCTCTCAACTGAGGCTTATGCTCAATTTAAACAACTTCAAGTCATTGTTCAGAATTTACAATTAACAACAGAATCAGATCAGTGGGCATTTATTTGGGGTTCAAGTGCTTTCTCATCGAGGAAAGCTTACAAGGTTTTGATTGGGAGTTCCCAGGTTCACCCAATATATAATTGGCTTTGGAAGTCTTCATGTCAGAACAAAAGGAAAGTTTTCTTTTGGCTATTATTGAAGGACAGACTAAACACCAGGGAGTTACTTCAACGCAAAACAATGTCTTTTTAGAATTATAATTGTGTCATTTGTAACCTGGGAGTGGAGGAGTCCCTTTTTCACTTGTTCTTTGACTGCTCTTTTGCTGTAGCCTGTTGGAATTCTCTGAATTTGCTAGTGCCAGCTGCTGCCTCGCCGGTTCAGATTTTTCAAGCTTGCAGAGACCAGCTCCAATTGCCTTTCTTCATGGAAATTGTTGTTACTATGTGTTGGTCAATTTGGATGGTTTGGAATGATGCAATTGTCAGACATCTCCCTCCCTCGGTTCAGAATTGCAAGGGAACTTTCAAGAAAGAAGTTGCCTTAGTTATCCTAAGAGCAAAATCTGCTTTTCATCCTTCTATTGACTCATGGCTAGAAGTTTATGTGTAATCTTTTAAATTTTCTTTGTAACCTTTTTTGTCTCTTGTTTCTTGTATTTTGGACCTTTTAGTTCAGTTTTAAATAAAAGCACATTAGGGGTTTCACCCCTCCTGTTTTCCCTCAAAAAAAAAAAACAACGAGCAACAGTGGCGGCCAAGTTGTCAACCTCATCGCCATTGCCAACGTCAGCACTTCCTGACTACGTACGTGCACTGCTGGGGGTTCACCCAGCTGAACAGCGCCACAAGGGGGTGAAATGCCCCATGGCAAAGGACAAGATGGAGGCCACCACAAAAAACACGGTCACTATACATAATAACCATGGATAAAAAGTGACCCTCGTCAAGGGTGAAGGGTCAGCAAATTAAGAACAGGTGGAGGGTAAGCAACTTATTTTTTTCATGGAACAGGAGGGGTTTGACCCCCTACTGGAATTTATTAAAATGAATTAAAAAGATTTACAAATAGGAAAGTCCATCAAGAGACAAAAAAGGATACAAAGAAAATAAGAAAAGTTACAAATGAGTATGTAGCCATAAATCTAAACTTGGTTGAGTCTCTGCCTTTGCTCGTAGCCTAACTAGAGCAAACTCCTTCTTGAAGACCTCCTTGCATCTTTGAATGGAATGAGGTATGCCCCTGAATATTACATCATTTCGCATCATCCGGATAGACCAGCACATTGTCACCACAATTTCCATGAAGAAAGGTTGTCCAAGCTGAGCTTTGAGACTTTCAATAATGAGTCCAGTATCAGAGGTTCTAGGAATTATGATAGCAAGGATAAACCAGCATGCAGTAGCAAAAGGACAGTGGAAAAGAAGATGTGGCAGATCTTCATCAACATGTAGATGACAAAGCACACAAGTATAATTTGCTAACTGCATATTACGACGACGAAGAAGGGCTCTTGTGCTAAGTCGATCTTGCAAAACTAACCAGAAAAAGACTTTTCTTTTGTTTTGACAAGCAGAACGCCATAACCACTTGAAAGTAGGAGAAATTTGGCGATGTTCAATAAGATGTCGATAAGCTTTGCTAGAAGCAAAAGACATACCCCATTTATATGTCCAAATGTCAGTAGAATTGTGAAGCTGCAAATCTTGAATGATGTGTGAAAATTCAACAAACTGACCATATGCTTCGGTAGACATGGGCAAATGAAAAAGGTCATGGAGGGGTGCTGTTGAGGCTGTCATTGAAACTGATATCAGCTTATTCTTTGCATAGGAGTAAAGTTCAGGGAATAGATTTCTCAGAGCATCTGATCTCCAAAAATCATCCCAAACAAAACAGGATTGTCCATCATGTAATGAGATGACTGCAAGGGTTTTGAATTTAGGAATCAGCTTGATGATGTCCCTCCACCAGAAAGAGCCTCTAAAGGTCACACCAGTAGTAGGTAATCTGTTCCTTGTATAATACTTCTCCCAAACAAGTTGGACCCAGGGAACAGACTCTCTATTATAAAACTTATCCGGATGCTTCATCATCAGACTTTCATTTTGTACAGTGATATTGAGAACTCCAACCCCCCCCCCCCCCTCTTCTTTAGGTAAACACACCATGGGCCAAGCTGCTTTAGATGTTTTTTTGCTGTTAGGGTAAGCAACTTATGAAACATGGAGGTTTACAAAACAATGTGGAGATTGGAGGATGTAGGAGTAACTAGGGCGGATGTAGTGGTAGGGCAGGTGGGGGGGCTGAGCCCCCCTACCGCTGTCGAGCCAATAGTTAGGCTGCACTTAAAGTTCATCTACTTAAGCCTACTTAAAAAGGTGGACTACAGTGCATATTTACCTAATGCTTATAATACTACATTCCAACCTCTATGACGATTGCACTTAAAGTCGGCTGTATATCTGAAAATAGCATGCAGTGTTTTCTCCAATCTTACAATCAGAACAAGCAAGAGATTAATTTCTGATTAACACTTGGAAATTTGTACTGTCGGTCAATTGACTCAAATGAGAAATTCGATCTTGAGATTATAACTGTGTGCTAGGAATGATTCATTTCACTTAAAAAGAGTCCTGCCGCTAGATGCCCCTAAAGGGCATCAAAGAACAGACTGGACAGTAAACCACTTAGCCAAAAATAAAAGATCTAGTACGATTTATACGCGAACCCCCCCCCCCCCTAATGTCGTTCATCATAATTGTGTGCATCAGAAAAACGATAGAACACTGCGCATCAAACCAGAGTTGTTCCTCCAATTCCAGCATCTACTATTCAAGCCTAGCAGGTTAGCTCAACAGCTAACAAATGCAATTCACAAATCACAACCATCCTAGTAATTCATTAACAGTCCAAATTATGGCCACGAACTAGCAACTTACTCCACTTTTGTGGTTGATTTCGATGCAGGACCACGGAGTAGAAACCGTGCCATAGTTCCCGCTCTGCCCTTGGCCCATAGATGCGCTCGTCGTCGTAGTGAGGACGTGTGCCTCTGTCGTGATTAGAAGAACATTTAGCACACATCATATATATATATATATATATATATATCTTCTATAGTTATGCTTAGATCACATTTAGCACACACATCGTATCTTCTATAGTTATGCTTAGAACTACAACCCTCACTTATCTCTTGCTTCTGGCCAAGAGACAATCAAGGTGATTTTGGCATGTTCACCGGAAAACATTCGTGTTGGGTGGATTCATGTAGGTAGGTGCAGGGTGGAAAGAAAATGCAAAAATGTATCAACGGCCTGAGCCTGAGTAGTGCTACGCTAGTGTTGGCTATTGGGGCCTTCAAATCCGAGTAGTAGAAATAGGAATCTTGGGCTAAATCGTGGAGCAGTACTGGGCCTTTATGGACTGTCATTTAGGCCCACCCTTGCCTTCGAAGGCGTGCACTCGGGATTGCATTGGCTGCTGCTAGTGGTGCGGTGCGTCTTTGGCACCCACTCGGGAGCCTTTCCGAAAGGTGGCTTCACCGGATGCCGTTGGTCCACCCACACCCATTTTGGAATTTCTTTCGGATGAACCAAGCCGGCCTTCAGTGTTCCGACACGAATAAATACTTTGGCTCGCGCCCGGTGTGGTCAAGGTTGTGCGAATAAAGAGGGAGACCCCTCAGGGCATATATGGTTCCCCAATAATAATAACGCAATCACTTCATTTGGTTTAAAGCGTTTAATTAGGATATACAGAAATTGGAAATATTGTAATAATTATGCTATTTATACTAAAGCAAAAAAATTTAAGCTCTACTCTTTTTTTTTAGGGAACCATGTGATTCCATTAACCAAGTGAAACAGACAAATCGCTGGTCACCAACACAGGCAGTCTGGACATGGCCCAACATGTCTCGATCGAGCATTTAAATCCTACTACTGGTGCGAGCAAAGCGTTATTCGTCTATGTATGCTTTAGAAAAAGAGCTAACTAAGAATGCAATAGTTTTTTTAAAAAACTAAGGGCAGGTACATTGTTACACGTTAGCAATCTCATACTCCGTCTCATGCAGTGCCATATAGGATTTTTGATGACGTGGAGGGAAGAGAGAGGGGAGAGAGAATGAGGTCGTTGCTTCGTGAAACAACCATCTTATGAGCTAAAACTTAGGAGTATGAGACAACTATTGTAGCATTGTATGAGTTGTTATTGTCATGCAACTCACAATCCTATTTTTACTCTATGCATAAATTAAAGAAATACGAGTTATTATGAGACAACTTAAAAAGATAACTATTGTACATATAGTCTATTAAGCCATCTTAAATTACGTGGTACTACATAAGACTAAGTTACGAGACAACACTAATGTACTTGCCCTAAGAATGCAACGAAAGGGCGGTTGGTGCTTCCATGCATACAAGCAAAAGGAATCGCGAAAAAAAGCAAAAGGAACCGCGCACTGCCACAAGGGCTATTCAACTTCCTAGATTTCTCATCCTCACAACCGCATTCACCGGAAACTGCTTCGGCCCTGCCCCCTCAGCAAGGAGCGACTCCGCCGCCGCCGCCGCTGCCGCCTTCGGCCCCCATTCCCCTCGCCTCCGGCCTCTCTGCCGGTGGTGAGGAGGAGCGGGGGTCCGTCCTTTTAGCAGATCTGCTGTTTTATTAGGTTTTTTTCCTTTTATTTTCCTTTCCTCCATAAAAATTTGGGCTAAGTTTTGGTTGGGCATTTCGATGTTTTCGATCCGGCTTTCTGTTTCATACCGGATCACTGGTGGATGCGTCGTCGCCTTCGGTGATGGCATGCTCTTCCTTGAGAGATCGAGGTATGTTGGCATAGTCCTTCTCGAGGAGGGATTGGATCTATTTTTCCTCTTCTCCGGGATCATCTTTCCAGCCGCCGGTGATGCTACTGGCGGCAGCGGATCTGCCCTTCCAGTTGCTGGTGGTGATGCTAGCGACGTCGTATCTTATGTTCGGTTCAACCTTCAGAAGATATGGCCGATGTGCTCTTGGCACCTTTTACTCCCCATATTGGTAGAGCATACCGTGCCTCTTTTGCAGTCTCCATGTTCGTGTAGTCTTATGTTGGTTGGGACTGTGGTTCTTGGGTCCAGATCTGATGTACTTTCATGGTCGCGATGGAGCTTCCTGAAGGGGTGTACGCCGTTGGACGCGAAGAAGATGAAGTATAGGGACCTAGTGGTATGTTTCAATATAATTTTATTTTATGTTGAGGTCTCAGTTGTAAAAAGGGTTTTAATTTAATGAAATCTAGCTTTCTCAAAAAAAGAAAAAAAAACTTCCTAGATTTCTCATCGTTATAAAAAACCGTGCCAGCATTTTCGCTCGTCGAGAGCACACCTCAAAATAATCTCTTCCATCTGGTTGATTCGATGCCGGACAAAAACATCTGCATTGTCGCATTGATGCCACGTTATCAATTACACTGTTCTCATAAACGAGTTTGACGTCAATTTTTTTGATTTTTTTCTAAAAATTGTTTGGTATGGCTAGGCTCGGGCAACCGGATCTTTCGGAAAATATTCTGCATCTTAAATGGAAGAATATTCTTTTTACCTATACGTCAAAGTGTACCTTTTTATGGAAATAGGTTGACTTTTCTTTGGTATGGCTAGCTAGGCTCGGGAGACTGACATCTTGTGGATTGGGTAGCATCTACTATGGTCGTCTCCCAGCGAGCTATCTTTTGTAGCGGTCAAAACCTTTGGATATTTCTTTCTTTTTTTGAACTTATAGATAATCAATCTTTTGGTGTGCTTTTTTTTCCCTCCCTCGACAACAAGCCTTGATAGCTTCGCCTTGCATACAAGAAAAGAAGACTTGGGCTGACTATGGCAATTGGTTTTAATTTGAAGTAGGTGTGGACGTGTGGTGTCGCGGTGTGGAGGTGATATATGATGGACTCTAGTACTGTGAGAGAGCTTGTAGCTGGCATCTCTTCTTTTTTTTGGGGGGGGGGGGACAGCTGCCATCTTGACTTTAGATGTGGGAAACTACCTTCCTATGCTCTCTCCGTTTGTTTTTACATATCACATTAGTTTTAATCTAAGTCCAATATTATTGTCACTGGTACACAACTAATTTTTGCTGATGGTGCTACTCCCGCCGTACTGATAATTCGATAATTCAAATCGTTTTGGACAGCGACACAGTCTCAAAGCATAATTTTGACTTCTTATTTTTATAAAAATATTTATTGGAAAGTGATGCATGTATATTTTTATGAAAGTACTTTTTAAGACAAATCTATTCATATGATTTTCACACATTTTTTTTGTGAACAATAGTTTTCACATTTTCAAACTCAATAACTTATAGTGGCATTTTTTTTAAGAAAACAGCAAGCGTAAATCATTTACAAATGAAAATCATTTGTAGTGCTGGTTCTCTAGTATGTGAAGTTCGCGATTTTTATTAGCCTTTCACACAGGCGGTTGGTAAAAACACCAGTGAAAATATGTTTAGAACCACCGGTACAACTATTTTCTGTACAAGTGTATATTTAATTTGACCACTTATTTCAAAAAATCCTTATAGTTTGACAACATATATAAAAATAAAAATATTATATTACGAATCTACATAATGTTTTTAAAATCAATGATCAAAGATACAAATTTTAAACAAAGCTAATACGATACGTAAAAAACAGAGGGAGTAGGAGATGTAGCCTGAAACCAGGCCGATGAGTTCGTTAAATATAAATGTTGTTCCCAATTAGAGCAACTATGGCTGTTAGAACCTTAGAGCAGGTACAATAATGGATTTATAGCCAAGCTAATGCTGATGTGGAGGAGAGAAGAGAGAAGAGAGAGGAGATCTTGGCTCCCATGCGAGTACCAAGTTGGGTATGGAAGCATATGCATTAGTGGGCTTAAGTACTGAGTGTTGTGAGGAGGAATAAGAGAGAGACTTTTTTAAGACAAATAAGATACACTTATATTGTATAACTTGTTCTTATAATTTGACTTATAGCCAAACAACTTACGTCTTGTTTAGATTGAAGATTTTTTCAACCTGATGAATAGTACCACTTTCGTCTTATTTGACAAATATTGTCCAATCGTAGACCAACTAGGCTCAAAAGATTCATCTCGTGATTTTGAACTAAACTGTGTAATTAGATATTTTTTTTACCTACATTTAGTACTCCATGCAAGCGGCTAAAAATTGATGTGATGGAGAGAGAGTGAAAAAACTTGGAATTTTGAGATGATCTAAACATGGGCTTAGCTCTATTATAGACCATGCTCTCGTGACTTGTCCTCTGACCGAGCCCCTGGGCAACTCTAACAAGCTTCTCCGTGCCTTTCGTTCTCATTGGGGATTGGATGATTGACTCCGGCGTTACCTAGGGTAGGTTGGGGATTTAAGTTGTCTGCCAAAGCCCCACCATATGGTCCATGAATGAATACCGACCACACAAGCTTGTGAGATACAGTGATTGGTGCGTGATGAGATAGCTAGTAGATATTTGCGACTCACCGTTTCATAATTAAGTTGCCATTTGCGATTCCTATATAGCAAAAAAAGTCCATAACATACTTGATATATACTTGTGCGAATAAGAGGGAGAGAGATAGAGAAGTAGTTGGCTACTAGCTAGCAGCTTAAGCTACTCCATTAGCTGATGATGGAGGACGCAGCGGCGGCGGCGGCGCAGAGCCTTGTGATCAATGTTGGGCAACTTGTGGGTGAGGAGTTCCGGCAGCTCCGCGGCGTGGGCGGCGAGGTGGCACGGCTGAGGAACGAGCTGGCCACCATCAACGCCCTCCTCCGCATGCAGTCCGAAGCCGATGAGGACGGCGTGGACCACTTCGTCCGGGAGTGGATGAAGCAGCTGCGGGAGGTGGCTTACGACGCCCAGGACTGCGTCGACCTCTACCTGTTCCGCGTCAGGTCCCGGCAGGGTGACCGCTGTTTCGTCCGGTGGAAGCGGCTCCTTGGCACCCTTTGGGATCGCCGTCGCCTCGCCGGTGACATCAGGGACCTCCGCGCCCTTGCTTCCGCCATCAACGAGCAGCATGCTCGCTACGGCGTCAGCCTCGAGCCGCTGCGCCCGCACGGCCGCTGCTTCGGACCCCGCGCAGGCAGTGGCGGCGTCGGCGCGGGCGCTCCGCCGCCCAGCTGACCAACCCACCAACCAGTTCGTCGGCAACAGGGCACAGGCTACCTACCTGGCCAACAAGGTGAAGGCGCTAAAGAGTGACGATGAGAATGACAAGCAACTCAAGGTGTTCTCCATCGTCGGCTTCGGCGGGCTCGGCAAGACTACGCTCGCAGTGGAGGTCTGTCGGCAGCTGGAGACGGAGTTCCAGCGCCAGGCGCAGGTGTCCGTGTCCCAGACATTCAGCGGCAACGACCTCCAGGGATTGCTCAAGCGCCTGCTTCTGCAGATCGCGCTGCCGAAGACTACGGATCCCCTGGGCAACGTCGACACCATGAATGTCGACGATCTGGAACGCGAGCTCGGAAAGAGGCTCAACAACAACAGGTAGGTACCAATAACTTTATTTCATCATCAATTATTATATTATTAGATCAGCAAACCCATGCCATGCATTTACCCATCAGCCTATCACCTCTTTGTGGAGTGTGGACTGCTCATTTGCTAGAATGTGCTGGGACATCGTGAATGTTGACATCCCCTTAATGGTGGCTTTCCTGATTTAGCTGTGGGTTAAAAGCTCAATTGAACACTCAACTTTTACATGGAAGCCATCATTCTACTATGCTGGACTATTTGGACGGCAAGAAATGAACTCATCTTTAAAGGAATAAGCCTGAATTTGACTGCCTGCCAAAGAGTCTTCTTCAGAGAACTGAATTTACTAAGATACATAGGCCATGTTTGGTTGAGCTGTGGCTTTTGAAAAAGCTGCTGTGAGATGTGGGCTGTGGAAAAGCTGCTGTGAGCTAATAGCTGTGGAAAAAGCAGAAAGCCGTTTGGTGAAACAAACTGTGGCTTCTATGAAACTGCTGTCGGCCTCTCTCACTTACAAACAGACCCCACATGTCATCCACACCCCTCACTCAACTCTCTCCCTCTGTCAATGACGAGCGGGCCCGCTCGTCAGCTTCTTCCTCCTGGAAGAGCTCGCGTCTGCGGCGGCGCTCGCGCTCGCAGTGGCCCCGCATCGCCGGAGATGGAAGTAGCACCGGCTAGAGGAGACAGCGCTCGCTCCTTGTGGATCTACGCCGTGCACCCCGTGGATCTCCGCCATGCGCCCCTCTGCGTGTGGAGGACGACGGCCTCGCCACCACCCACACTCATCGCCAGGAGAAAGGAGAGGACCAGCGCAGGATGGAGAGCACGGGGCGGCGCTAGAGTAGTCGGGGCAGGCTGTAACACCCTGGGTGTTATCTTGCCTCCTAATGCACTTGCTTCACATAAGTATAGCCTTATCATAAGCATCTCATCTTGTTGCCTAAGTTAAGTAAGTGAAACATGCTTGTGCCATTATGTTTCTTTGTCTTGTAATGCTATGATCATGTGTGCAAATGTAAGTTATTGCTTTGAATGTTTGTAAACATGTTAGGATTGCTTAACTATGCATTTGGAGCATTTCTCATGTTAATAGTTTATGCTAACTTAGCTCCTAAAGTGTTGTTTTCCATGCTTTGTTAGTATAGTATGCTAGCTGACCTCTCAGAATCTCTATCTTAGAGTTTGAATCAGTCCAAGTAAATTATATCAAAGTTGTAGTAAATTTTATAAGCTTCAACTTTGTCAATTGACCCATCTCATGATTCAGCTCTTAAGCCTGTCAAAACTGCAGTTTACTACTGTTCTGGAATTCTGTTTGTTCCCAAAAACAGATTCTATTCCTTGATCTGTATCTCGCAAACTATGCTAATTCAAGCTTGACTCCTTAAAGCAAAGTTGTAGAGAATTTCCTGAGCTACAAGTTTGTCAATTGGCACTTTGGCTAATTCGGCCTAGTTCATGAGCTACAAGGTCTGGAAGTTCCTGCTGTTTTGAAGCTTCGAAAATCGGCTAAGTCTGGAATGACTGAATTTCGCGAGTTCGTTTTCGTGTACCTATCTTTAGTGAATTTTAGTTTGCAAACCATTTTGAATCTGGCCAAACTTCTTTAATCAAAGTTGGAGTACTCTTGTAGCTCTACGCAGTGGTGTAATCGGTTGATCAAATGACAAATCGGTTTAAGAATTATTGAGGGGAGAAAATGGAGATTCAGTTGTAAGTTTGGGGTAGTATTGTCAATGGCAAATTTTGGATCGGGCACAGGGAAACGTCCGTGGCCGACCGTAGGCAGGAGCCGCCGCCGCGTGGCCCTCGTACTGCCCTGCATGACCGCCACCTCGCCCCGGCTCGTCGCTTAGAAAAGACCGAGGCCGAGCCCTTCTCCTGCGGCCCTGCCCTCTCCACTCTCTTCCTCTATCTTGCTCTCTGTACTGCTCTCTCATGTCACCATGGTCGCCCGACCAAGCAGAGAGCGCCACAGCCGCTACGTCCTCCTCCCGCCTCCATGGCAGCTTGCCCCTACCTGCTCCTTCCCATGTTGCGTTGCCCCACGGTGCCTTCTCCCACTCGCTACCGGTCGACCGAGCCTCACCGTCGAGCGCCACGCACAGGCACGCGCCCACCTCCGACCGTCGCGGTCGAGCGGCTGGAGGCCACCACCGACCAAGGTTAGGGCCAGGCGTGGCCTGTTTTGACTGCTGCGAGGCTGCAGCGCCTCTTCCCCACCGCCGACGGTGACCTTGCCGGCCGGAAACGACTCCGGCGTCGTCCTCTGCTCCGTGAAGACGAAGGAGAAGGGTTAAGATAGAAATAGAAACTCTTTCTTGTGTTCACTTTGCAAAATGCCTAGAGACAAAGGATTTACATATAGGGGCTTACGTGATTTGTGGAAAGTTTTGTGTTCACTCTGCATAAATGTTTTTCATTTTCTTGTTTTCGGAATTAGTATTGCAGTTAAATGGCTAAACTTCAAAAATACATAGTAAATGATAGAAAAATCGTAAAATAGCAAATGAGGACTTTTTGGAATCCTTGTGAAATTGTCTATGCAATGGATCTATAATATGTCAGGTTTTAGTTTAAAGTTTTAGCTGTAAAAATAGATTTATGCAACTAGGTTTTGAATGCTAGTTGGATCTGTTATTTTTAATAACTGTAAATATATAACTCCAAATGAAGTGAAATTTTTGTGACGTGTTACTCTTGTGATGTATGATGTCTAGTAAAAATTTCAAGATTTTAGGCTTGACAGTTTAGGAGCTATAAAAATAACAAATGCTATATGCTGCTTTGCTTCTATTCGGGATAGTTCTGCATGTATGCATTGTTTGGCTCAGTTAAGTTATGAATCATGCCTTGTTGATAATAGATGAGTTGTAGTACTTTTCATAACCTTTTCAAAAAGCTAAAGATCACAATTTTTGGTTAAGTATATGTTTAGTTATAGTTGTTTAAAGTACTGTGGCAGTTTCTGCCCAAACCCAGATAGCATTGCTTTGTGTGCCATGTGTGACCTTGTTAGTGGCAGAATTAGTTCTAGATGTTTATAGAAAATTTGTTCACAATTTGTTAAGCTTTCTAAAAAGTCCAGAACCATAATTATTGGATTTGTGAAACTCAAGCTATAACGATTTAAAGTGGCATATCAGATTCTGTCCATATTTTGGACAGAGCTGCAATTATTTAATTAATTGACCATGTTAACCGTAGAATCATCTTAAGATGATTACAAGAAAGTAGTAGATAACTTTATAAGCTTTCCATAAAGTTGAGAATCATGTTTGTTGGAGGTCTAGAACTCCATTTATGCTTCTCTGAAGTTTCTATCAGTTTTCTGTCTATAAGTATACCACTGCTGTTGGGCTGCATGTGTGGTGTTACTCGTGCAACTAGTTTCATGGTGTAAATGATGTTTACTGTGATTTTGGTAAATACAAAAGTTGTAGATAATTATCTTATCTTTCTTGTGTTAAATTTTCATAATCCCATGTCTGATAGTTTAAGAGTTGCATGCTTAATAAGTCTACCGTCAGATTTTAATTACCTTCTGTGCAGACTTTAAAGATTGGCATGTTTGGTCATGATAACTTGGGAATCAGGTTGAGATGATTAAAGATGAAATGTAGATAATTTCCTAAGCTTTCCAGAATGTCTTCTTGCAAGTCATTTGGATTTATAAAACTCCAGATATGATTGATTTATGAAGCTACTGTTTGCTAGTCCAGAAATTGGCATATTCCAGTTATCGTTGTTGCTTCACCTTGAGTTGCTTTGCATGTTGCTAAGTGTGATTCATGTCCTTGGTGATGAAGTTAGTACACCTGAAACTTGTGAAGATTATGCTTTACTTATTATGCATGGAATGGTTGGTGTGCTATAGTCAGTGAGTGGCTATGAGGGCTTGTATCTTGTTTAAATCTTGTGTTTGTCTTATGTGATGCATTCTTATTGCCATTCATCATGTTCATACGTATGCATTATTGCACCTCATTTAGGTACGCTAGCTGAAGCACGTGAAGGACCTGATGTGGATCCAAACCCAAAGATAGAAGGACCGGACAAGTAGTAGTTTGGAGGTTGCTCGCCAAGTGACTTCATCTGACATACTCTAACTTGAGTCGGATCCCAGGCAAGCCCCGGAGCATTATAAGCCTCCTACCTTCAAAGCAATTAATTCTATATATGTTATACGTATTGCTGCATTAAGTGGTAGGAGTTGGTTGAAAACCTTGCTGCATTATATCATTCCTTGTCCAGATATATGAATCCTTGAATCCTACATAGACTAGGATCGAGTAGATGCTTAGCCCTGCTTTAAGCGGTAGAAGTCAGGTGATTTCCTGTCACCTGCGAGATATAGGGATATTCATATATGGCACGGTTGGCTATATTTGCTATCGTGGAATGGAACCATGTGTTAATAAAATGAAATGAGACCGGGCGGGATGACGATAGTGAAGCAACAAGGCATGGAGGTCTTGGGTGTGAATCTATCCCCGTCTGAGTCGTTTAAGGACCGATTCGCTGTACGTCCTTGAGTCATGTTGAACGCAGTCTAACACTTAGTTGGCCGGATAAGTCGTTCCGACCGCGAAGCCGAGTAATGTGATTCAGGCCGGGAATCGAATGGTAGGTTGCTTCTTGGAGGAGAGAAAGGATGTGCTTGGGGACATTGGCGTGAGACCAAGGGGGGGTTAGAGTCCCTATCACCTGGCAGAGTGTCGCCCTTGGGGTCGCGACATCATTCGGACCCGCGATTCCTGAATCATATGAAAAGGTGGCCTGTGCGACCCTGGCAGGGGTCTGCACGGTGAGTGTTAGAAATACCCCTCCAGCTGGATAGGAATTCGATTCGAATCGCCGTCGCTCCCGGTTAGTGAGCACTTGACTTGAGCAGCGGCAACGTAGATTCAATTAAATTGAACGGATGGTTAATTGGATCACGATGGAAAGATTGCCTCAATTTATACCTGCTATGGTTAATATTGTTTGCTCCTAATAAAGTGAGTGCTCTAGTACAGGTTCTAATATAGATGATAGGTTAATGATAATTAACTTGATGCTTAAGCATTAATGATTGATTATCTATATTAAGCTTTTATGCAAAATGTTGTCAGCTAGCCCCACTTTATATCAGCCTTGCATGATCCTTGGTGTCACCTTATTTCTGGTTTCTGACGGGTAAGTCTAGCTGAGTACCTTCTTATACTCAGGGTTTTATCCCCACTTGTTGCAGGTTGTGATGTATCATGGTGACTGCAAGAGTTGGTTGGCTCCTGCCTTGTGGCAGAGTGTGATCACGGGCATGATCCTTCTTATTTACCTTATCTCTAATGCTTTTGTTGGAAGTCGACCGTGGTACTGGCATGTATTTGAAATAAGATTAATGTTAGTTTCAAATTACTTTGCTTCCGCTACTTTTCAATGTAAGTTGTAATAACTATGTTGAACTCCGATGTATGTTGAATTACTTGTGAAATGGTTGTAACATGTGACTTGTTATGTTGAATCACTACGATCTTGGCTTGTATGTTGGTTGGTTTGAAATCTCTCGTGATTTTATTGGACTACCGGAGTTATATGGGCTCAAGTGCGAGAATTTGATCATTTCGGTGATTGTTTTTGTACTTGTGCTCTTATAATTTGGACGGTTCTGTTACAGCTGGCATCGGAGCAAGATTCAACATTAAACTTGTCGTATGTGTATTTAAAACAAAGGTTTTGTTTTATAAAATCAGTTTTATCAACTAATAGCTATATATAGGTTTGTGAAATCTGAATTCTAAACCTATTATGCCAGTGGTCAATTTCCTTATGCCCATATAAGGATTATTAGGTGGCTTATATAAGTACTAACTTGGGGGTTTTTCATTTATGCATCTCCGCCCAGGCCAAGGTATGTATGTGTGATGACTCTCCCACGCTATGCTACCGGTGTGTTAGATTAGAGATAGCCTTCATATATGAAATAGCCATATATGTTGCTAGTTTACTTTTATGCAACGTCGCACCTACGCTCAGGTAAGTGTGAGTTGTGAGAGCATGACCGTACAAACTGCGGTCTAGGGGAGAGTTAGTTTTGGTTACTGGATTATTTACATGTTACACACATGTTTATATGAAGGTACTTAATTGTGGGTGATTGATGATTCGGGTAGTTTTGGTACTACATGTACGTATACAGGGGTATATGTATATGGGAGTGCTTAGAATTTCACCTTTCTGTTTTCATTGTGTGCTATATTTGGGAAATGTTGGGCTGCAATGAAAATTTTCTGCAGGTACGCTAACCACGAATGCGTAAGTCGAATGTAGCTGTCGACTAGCTATATATCGAGAGAGTGCGTGTTATGCCACCGACATAGAACGTGATTGCCACCTTGGGTTGGCAATCTTGTGAGGACTAATAGGACGAAGCATGCATCTTCATGATTGTTGCCTTATGCATAGTTATGCTCCTCTCATCCTTGTTCAAATGATAAGTAACTTGTGATCAAGGTAGTACACTATCTTTCTTGAATGAAGCTAAATAAGAATACCTTACTCCATGTTGTTTGAGAAAAGTGTGTGCTTAGTCTTGCTAGAAATAGTTGTGGTTACATGTTTGAACCTATAGATGCCCTTTAGGTTAGCCAAGTGGTGGATATGCTGTCATACAAGTTTTTGAAAATGTTTTAGACCTCACTTAAGTAAATTGGATTCTCATGAATGAATTAAATTGGTGTTGGTCTAAGGTAATAATGTTTAGAGCTGCTAGAATAATATGTTTGTGTGCTCTCTTGTTAAGTAGAACAAAGGCAAACTTTGTTTTGATTATTAACGTTGGCTGCTAGAGCGGTTTCTGTTATAGTGATGCTTTCGTGATCATAATGGTGTTTTCTGTAGTTATAGAGAATACCAAAGTTGTAGCAAACTTACTTCTCTAGCTTGTCCTAAAATTTTATGACCCTAGGTCTTATGCTTTGAGAGTTATGAATTTTAGAAGTTTATTATCAGGTTTTGCTTATGCTCTGAATAGATTTGAATGTTTGGTTTGTTTGACCTATGTGCATAGGGAATCATGTCTTGGAGATAATAGAAGAAGTGTAGTTCTTTTTCTAAGCTTTCTAAAGTGTCCTATAGCACTAATTTTGGTGGTCAAAATTTCTAGTTATGAGCTTGCCAAGTGGAATGACAGAATCTGTCCACATCTGGGCAGAAATGTCTTCTTTGTCTTGTTTGGCCTTTTTAGCTATAGAATCATCTTAATATGATAATAAAAAAGTTATAGAAAACTTAATAATCTTTACATAAAGTGAAGGCTCAGCCTTGTTGAGTCCCTAGAACTCCAGTTATGTATTTTCAAAGTTCTTGTCAGTTTTCTGTCCATATTGGTATAGATTTGAAACATTAGCAATTTTGGTCATGTTAATCTATGAATTTGCTTTTGGTATGAATAACTAAAGTGTATCCATCTTCCTAAGCTTTCTAGAAAGTCTAGGATCACCTTTATGGGAAGTCTGCAACCTCAGTTATGGTTGAAACAAGTGACTACTGTGCTGCTGTCCAGATTCTGGGCACATGCTAAGTTGGCCTCCTTAACTAACGTTTGTTTGGACTAAACTTGTAGTTAGTTCATGCTTGAGATAAATGCTTATTTTGGGTGAGTCTTGTGCTTGTATTGGTCGCTTAAGCCCATTCGTTTGAATTTTTTCAAATGTCTGCTTGAATGTGATGTTGTATGGATGCTTGTTATCTAGGTAATGCCCTAGTTGTCACCTCGTTTGTCCTCGGTGAGCATACGAGTGTCGCATAAGCTTTATCCTAGAACAACGTTCACGTTACGTAATTATATGGTTGTTGTCTTCAATTAGGTTCTCTTTCTTAGGAGCCTAAGCCTGTAGACTTGGTGGTTAGCCCTTGAATGTTTGTATCCATGCCTTTGCGTGACCGAAGCCCAAAGTTTTGTTCTCCTATATGTTTGTATAAGCCGTGGATGTTTTACAACCCTTTTTTTTTATGAAGACCCTTATCGACTGACCAACCAAGTTAACTTTTATCAACGCTAGCCTTTGACTACGGTTCGTACATTGCCAGTTGTGGAGACCGTACCCAAATCCATGTTGGACCTTCCGGTTACCTCTCCTAAAGGTTAGCTAGTGTGACGCAATGTATCCACGCTATGGCCTCTAAATCGTGTGCTTGCAAATTCGTTCATCTACCTTATCAACTCAATCTATGACTACGTGTCGGTTTTCGCCCTTAAAATTTTCTTAATCCGTCCCCAACCTTCTCAAGTCTTGAGATGTTTATCAGTCTTGATCTCATGTTGTTGCCCAACATGAATGAATCTCCTGTTAATCTTTTATCTGGTACTCCCCTCGGTGGACGCAAGTCGTACGTAGAATTTAAGCAAGAGTCTCTTGCTCAGTTATCCTTGGCATTTGTGTGATGTTCTCTTGTGAGGCATTTTGATCTACGAATAGCTTCTCTATTGATTTTAAACCTTGTGACTACCTTTACTTGCTATACCTCCTTGTATAATGCTTGTTTTTACCACCCAAATTGTGTCACTTGAAATTTCACCTTGGGGTGTGATCGGTAATGGTGTTATGAGTAGCAGCTAACGGTGCCGCGACGAAACCTAGGGCCTCCTTGTGACCGGTCGGCACATGGGTGTGCTACTGGGCACGCGCTGGTATCGTGGTTTCTAGTCATGATCCATTGCGGAACAACATCAACGTGTTATTCTCATGTGAACTTTTCCTTGGTTATCTTTCCCATATCTTATCAAAATACCCTTATAGTGGACCAAAAGTAGTAGAGCTTCCTCCTGAAGTTGCTAAGAGGATAACCTTTGAAGAATAGGTCACCGACATAAACATTAATGGACTACAAGAGGTGGTAGACAAGTGACTTTGCTTAGTTGTCCCTGTATTGACGAACGTCATCTAGTAAGCAAGTATCTCATATCTATTGGATAAAAAGGACACACAACACTTAATGTTGGACAAGTTATCTGTGAGATGAGAATCGATTGTCGCATTGTGCATAGGACCGGAGCTATCCAAGTCGCAATCTTGGGTGCATAATGACCGTACAATCGAAAGCAACCATCTCTAGAATAACTTCGTATTTGCCAACTTCGATGGCAACCATCTATTCTGCATCAACCACAGTTGTTGTGGTCAAGAGTGAAGATTTCAAACTTTTTAGTGTTGAGAGACAACTGATTAGTTACCAATAGGAAGGTTAATCTCCAGCTAGGTAATGACTCTTTGGTAGCTACGAAGGCTATGTCTTACAGAGCAATAACCAACAAGAAGTTAATCAACTAGCCAACAACTTGAGTGATATTCTGATATTCTATCTTCCACAACCATTGTGACCAAGTCAATTCCGTCTTGGACAATCACACAGATAGTGCAAGGTGTTCTATCAGCTAAAGCGAAGAATTAGAGAAAGTATACCCTAGTTTCAATTAGTATCCTTGTGCCATAGGTGTCACAAATGGTTTGTCCATAACTTGATTGGACGAAGTGTCAAGGAATATTCGAAAGCGGTTCCTTATCCTTGTAGGAATGTTCTCCAGGCAGAGTATGTGTTTGCCCTGCAAAAGTAACCCGCAAGTTCAAAGCGTGTGCATCCTTGGATTGATATGTAAATTAATAGTCGAGATCTACTGTTGGATGGCCCTTTTGAGGTCCCACAGATACTTGTTTACACTCTTTTCACTTGTTTTTGCTTTCTCGTATCCCCAATGTACGAGCAGCCTTGGTTTCTACCAATTAATTTATACCATCGTGAATCAAAAGCAATTTGAAAAGTGTCAAACAACAGATTTCCCATCTTAGAGTTACTATTTGATCCAAAAGGAGAAAAGCCTAAGGTGAAAGTTGGCCTGACAAGGTTGTTATGCTGCAAGTCAACTCAACTTACAGTACAACTAAGTCACTAAGGAAAATTTTTACTCAATCGCTTGGTGGTAGACTACTCCCCGCGGTTAAGTGAATAATTACAACTTTTGTTGTCCTTAAGGCCTCGTTACATCTTTCTTTAGGAATTATTTTCCAATGATGACATACTTTGGTACCTTATACATGTTTTTACCAAGAGCTTACATCTGAATCCACCCGGATAACTATTGCAATTCGATAAGAGAATCTTCTTAGGTAACATTTGGCTGAAATACGGAGCCAACTGAGTCAGTTATCATATGTACTAATCCCTTGACAGACTCAGATAATACAATGTTGTCATCAGAGAAAGAGAACTGCACACATGGGACCACAAGTAGTTTTCCTTTAGTTGGTGTCTGAATGTTGGAACATTTACGACCAACATAGACCCTGTCTATTAGTTAGTCGGTATCCTATGGCCTCAGAGAATGTTTGTCGTCTATGATCTCACCCTTTTGGAAGGTTGTACTCAAGCCAGTTGGTAGAGAACTGCTTTTCAAAAACCATGTGAACATAGAGCCATTTCAACGAGTATACTTCTGAATATTTCAGTCTAGTATAAAGTTCATACAGACCATGTTATGTTCATTAAAGGATCGGATACTTGTGAGTGGTTGCTCATGGACCAAATGATCTCCGTACATTGAGAATGCAGTACTGTTCTATCTGAGATTCCTCCCAAAGTAACAATGCTTCATAGAAGTCAATGAAGGAAATTCTTTAGACAGATGTTACCATGAAGAGTAAGTATCAGAAAGTGCCTTTGGCCAAATTGTTCACCGATGTTGAAGCTTTGTAGCTGAATGCTATAGCAGATGTTGGGAACTAGATAACGTGCCTCTCCTCCTTAAAAGGTCTTCCATTTCGAATCTCGGGACGCGATTCTTTTAAGGGGGGAGGGCTGTAACACCCTGGGTGTTATCTTGCCTCCTAATGCACTTGCTTCACATAAGTATAGCCTTATCATAAGCATCTCATCTTGTTGCCTAAGTTAAGTAAGTGAAACATGCTTGTGCCATTATGTTTCTTTGTCTTGTAATGCTATGATCATGTGTGCAAATGTAAGTTATTGCTTTGAATGTTTGTAAACATGTTAGGATTGCTTAACTATGCATTTGGAGCATTTCTCATGTTAATAGTTTATGCTAACTTAGCTCCTAAAGTGTTGTTTTCCATGCTTTGTTAGTATAGTATGCTAGCTGACCTCTCAGAATCTCTATCTTAGAGTTTGAATCAGTCCAAGTAAATTATATCAAAGTTGTAGTAAATTTTATAAGCTTCAACTTTGTCAATTGACCCATCTCATGATTCAGCTCTTAAGCCTGTCAAAACTACAGTTTACTACTGTTCTGGAATTCTGTTTGTTCCCAAAAACAGATTCTATTCCTTGATCTGTATCTCGCAAACTATGCTAATTCAAGCTTGACTCCTTAAAGCAAAGTTGTAGAGAATTTCCTGAGCTACAAGTTTGTCAATTGGCACTTTGGCTAATTCGGCCTAGTTCATGAGCTACAAGGTCTGGAAGTTCCTGCTGTTTTGAAGCTTCGAAAATCGGCTAAGTCTGGAATGACTGAATTTCGCGAGTTCGTTTTCGTGTACCTATCTTTAGTGAATTTTAGTTTGCAAACCATTTTGAATCTGGCCAAACTTCTTTAATCAAAGTTGGAGTACTCTTGTAGCTCTACGCAGTGGTGTAATCGGTTGATCAAATGACAAATCGGTTTAAGAATTATTGAGGGGAGAAAATGGAGATTCAGTTGTAAGTTTGGGGTAGTATTGTCAATGGCAAATTTTGGATCGGGCACAGGGAAACGTCCGTGGCCGACCGTAGGCAGGAGCCGCCGCCGCGTGGCCCTCGTACTGCCCTGCATGACCGCCACCTCGCCCCGGCTCGTCGCTTAGAAAAGACCGAGGCCGAGCCCTTCTCCTGCGGCCCTGCCCTCTCCACTCTCTTCCTCTATCTTGCTCTCTGTACTGCTCTCTCATGTCACCATGGTCGCCCGACCAAGCAGAGAGCGCCACAGCCGCTACGTCCTCCTCCCGCCTCCATGGCAGCTTGCCCCTACCTGCTCCTTCCCATGTTGCGTTGCCCCACGGTGCCTTCTCCCACTCGCTACCGGTCGACCGAGCCTCACCGTCGAGCGCCACGCACAGGCACGCGCCCACCTCCGACCGTCGCGGTCGAGCGGCTGGAGGCCACCACCGACCAAGGTTAGGGCCAGGCGTGGCCTGTTTTGACTGCTGCGAGGCTGCAGCGCCTCTTCCCCACCGCCGACGGTGACCTTGCCGGCCGGAAACGACTCCGGCGTCGTCCTCTGCTCCGTGAAGACGAAGGAGAAGGGTTAAGATAGAAATAGAAACTCTTTCTTGTGTTCACTTTGCAAAATGCCTAGAGACAAAGGATTTACATATAGGGGCTTACGTGATTTGTGGAAAGTTTTGTGTTCACTCTGCATAAATGTTTTTCATTTTCTTGTTTTCGGAATTAGTATTGCAGTTAAATGGCTAAACTTCAAAAATACATAGTAAATGATAGAAAAATCGTAAAATAGCAAATGAGGACTTTTTGGAATCCTTGTGAAATTGTCTATGCAATGGATCTATAATATGTCAGGTTTTAGTTTAAAGTTTTAGCTGTAAAAATAGATTTATGCAACTAGGTTTTGAATGCTAGTTGGATCTGTTATTTTTAATAACTGTAAATATATAACTCCAAATGAAGTGAAATTTTTGTGACGTGTTACTCTTGTGATGTATGATGTCTAGTAAAAATTTCAAGATTTTAGGCTTGACAGTTTAGGAGCTATAAAAATAACAAATGCTATATGCTGCTTTGCTTCTATTCGGGATAGTTCTGCATGTATGCATTGTTTGGCTCAGTTAAGTTATGAATCATGCCTTGTTGATAATAGATGAGTTGTAGTACTTTTCATAACCTTTTCAAAAAGCTAAAGATCACAATTTTTGGTTAAGTATATGTTTAGTTATAGTTGTTTAAAGTACTGTGGCAGTTTCTGCCCAAACCCAGATAGCATTGCTTTGTGTGCCATGTGTGACCTTGTTAGTGGCAGAATTAGTTCTAGATGTTTATAGAAAAGTTGTTCACAATTTGTTAAGCTTTCTAAAAAGTCCAGAACCATAATTATTGGATTTGTGAAACTCAAGCTATAACGATTTAAAGTGGCATATCAGATTCTGTCCATATTTTGGACAGAGCTGCAATTATTTAATTAATTGACCATGTTAACCGTAGAATCATCTTAAGATGATTACAAGAAAGTAGTAGATAACTTTATAAGCTTTCCATAAAGTTGAGAATCATGTTTGTTGGAGGTCTAGAACTCCATTTATGCTTCTCTGAAGTTTCTATCAGTTTTCTGTCTATAAGTATACCACTGCTGTTGGGCTGCATGTGTGGTGTTACTCGTGCAACTAGTTTCATGGTGTAAATGATGTTTACTGTGATTTTGGTAAATACAAAAGTTGTAGATAATTATCTTATCTTTCTTGTGTTAAATTTTCATAATCCCATGTCTGATAGTTTAAGAGTTGCATGCTTAATAAGTCTACCGTCAGATTTTAATTACCTTCTGTGCAGACTTTAAAGATTGGCATGTTTGGTCATGATAACTTGGGAATCAGGTTGAGATGATTAAAGATGAAATGTAGATAATTTCCTAAGCTTTCCAGAATGTCTTCTTGCAAGTCATTTGGATTTATAAAACTCCAGATATGATTGATTTATGAAGCTACTGTTTGCTAGTCCAGAAATTGGCATATTCCAGTTATCGTTGTTGCTTCACCTTGAGTTGCTTTGCATGTTGCTAAGTGTGATTCATGTCCTTGGTGATGAAGTTAGTACACCTGAAACTTGTGAAGATTATGCTTTACTTATTATGCATGGAATGGTTGGTGTGCTATAGTCAGTGAGTGGCTATGAGGGCTTGTATCTTGTTTAAATCTTGTGTTTGTCTTATGTGATGCATTCTTATTGCCATTCATCATGTTCATACGTATGCATTATTGCACCTCATTTAGGTACGCTAGCTGAAGCACGTGAAGGACCTGATGTGGATCCAAACCCGAAGATAGAAGGACCGGACAAGTAGTAGTTTGGAGGTTGCTCGCCAAGTGACTTCATCTGACATACTCTAACTTGAGTCGGATCCCAGGCAAGCCCCGGAGCATTATAAGCCTCCTACCTTCAAAGCAATTAATTCTATATATGTTATACGTATTGCTGCATTAAGTGGTAGGAGTTGGTTGAAAACCTTGCTGCATTATATCATTCCTTGTCCAGATATATGAATCCTTGAATCCTACATAGACTAGGATCGAGTAGATGCTTAGCCCTGCTTTAAGCGGTAGAAGTCAGGTGATTTCTTGTCACCTGCGAGATATAGGGATATTCATATATGGCACGGTTGGCTATATTTGCTATCGTGGAATGGAACCATGTGTTAATAAAATGAAATGAGACCGGGCGGGATGACGATAGTGAAGCAACAAGGCATGGAGGTCTTGGGTGTGAATCTATCCCCGTCTGAGTCGTTTAAGGACCGATTCGCTGTACGTCCTTGAGTCATGTTGAATGCAGTCTAACACTTAGTTGGCCGGATAAGTCGTTCCGACCGCGAAGCCGAGTAATGTGATTCAGGCCGGGAATCGAATGGTAGGTTGCTTCTTGGAGGAGAGAAAGGATGTGCTTGGGGACATTGGCGTGAGACCAAGGGGGTTAGAGTCCCTATCACCTGGCAGAGTGTCGCCCTTGGGGTCGCGACATCATTCGGACCCGCGATTCCTGAATCATATGAAAAGGTGGCCTGTGCGACCCTGGCAGGGGTCTGCACGGTGAGTGTTAGAAATACCCCTCCAGCTGGATAGGAATTCGATTCGAATCGCCGTCGCTCCCGGTTAGTGAGCACTTGACTTGAGCAGCGGCAACGTAGATTCAATTAAATGGAACGGATGGTTAATTGGATCACGATGGAAAGATTGCCTCAATTTATACCTGCTATGGTTAATATTGTTTGCTCCTAATAAAGTGAGTGCTCTAGTACAGGTTCTAATATAGATGATAGGTTAATGATAATTAACTTGATGCTTAAGCATTAATGATTGATCATCTATATTAAGCTTTTATGCAAAATGTTGTCAGCTAGCCCCACTTTATATCAGCCTTGCATGATCCTTGGTGTCACCTTATTTCTGGTTTCTGACGGGTAAGTCTAGCTGAGTACCTTCTTATACTCAGGGTTTTATCCCCACTTGTTGCAGGTTGTGATGTATCATGGTGACTGCAAGAGTTGGTTGGCTCCTGCCTTGTGGCAGAGTGTGATCACGGGCATGATCCTTCTTATTTACCTTATCTCTAATGCTTTTGTTGGAAGTCGACCGTGGTACTGGCATGTATTTGAAATAAGATTAATGTTAGTTTCAAATTACTTTGCTTCCGCTATTTTTCAATGTAAGTTGTAATAACTATGTTGAACTCCGATGTATGTTGAATTACTTGTGAAATGGTTGTAACATGTGACTTGTTATGTTGAATCACTACGATCTTGGCTTGTATGTTGGTTGGTTTGAAATCCCTCGTGATTTTATTGGACTACCGGAGTTATATGGGCTCAAGTGCGAGAATTTGATCATTTCGGTGATTGTTTTTGTACTTGTGCTCTTATAATTTGGACGGTTCTGTTACACAGGCCGCCGCTGTAGAGCGCATGGGAGATGGCGATGTGGATCTAGGTGAAGACCGCGTGGGAGATGGTGAAGTGGAGGAAGTCGCGCCAGCCTACTGGGCACGTCGGCATGGGAGATATGGGCGCCAGCCACAGGGCACACTGGCGAGGGAGGGAGGGGCGCCAGCCGTAAGGCGCACCGCCGACGGAGAGAGGGGCGCCGGCCGCCACCGCTCGCTCGCTCGAGAAGATGCTCGGGAAAAGAAAACAAACCGGTACGCTTTCATAAAGAGTGGCAGGCGGGTAATTTTTCGCTCCCACAGCCGGTGAAAGCAGGCCTCCAGCTGCTGTGAACTTTCTAATGCGCAAAAGCTGGCTTTTGGTGAAGCTGCTAGTCTCTTGGCAACCCTTTGATTGGCTTCTCAGCTTTTGGGGGCAAAAGCCACAGCCAAAAACTAAACCAAACAGCTCCATAGTAAAGACTAGCCAACAAGATCAGTTTTCTTTATGGATTCAACCCTTATTTTCTTTGTTTCTTGAATTCGGTTTTAATCTGTACCCCCTTCCCTTTCTCCTCGATTTGTTTAGTTTTCTTGTTTTGAAGCTCTGTTCTTTCTTTATTAATAAATTACTGTAGGGGCTTCGGCCCCTTCAGATTTGCCAAAAAAGAGTCCAAACTCAGAAAACCTTAAAAAGGCCAAGGTGTTGGTATTATCATGATTTCCCTTAATGGTGTTGAAGCGGGGATGTCAAGCCAATTAGAATTTCAATGCGCTAACAATCAAATCGAATACGAAGCTCTTTTGTTCGGGTTGATCATGTTAAATTCCATAGGAGTACAACATGTTGAGGCCTATGGTGATTCTTTGCTGGTGGTGCAGCAGGTTGGTGGAGAATTTCAATGTTTAGATGGATCACTACGAGCTTGTCTTGATGCTTGCCTTGATGTAATCTCAAAATTTGCCGAATTCAAGATTCAGCATATTTTAAGACATGAAAATCAAAAGGCCAACATGTTAGCTCAACACGCATCTGGCTACAACGTCAGTGGGCGTAATTTTCACATACAAGAGAAGCCGATGCATCAAGATATAAATTTTTTCTATGCAGGTACAGGTGACCCAGCTCAGCCGACTGCTTTAGTCGGCCAAGTCGGCCTTAGGTGTCTAGGCGGCCAAGATAGGGGGGCATGTGTTGACACTCAAAATTGTCCAAGATGATTTTTGGCCTTATGAATAAGTCTTAAATACCCTGGACATGATCGAGGTCAAGTGGCGTCGCAAACGGAACAAAAGAACGCGCGGAGAAGACGGCGAGCCACGCCGAGCTAGCCTAGTCGGCTTAGCCGAGTTGGCTAGCCAGCAAGGCCGACTTCCCCTTCTAAGTCGGCCAGTCGGCTAAGCCGACCTAGCTGCCTAGCCGGCCAGGGTGCCTGGTTGCCCCCGTGAAAGTTGGCTTAGTCGAGCCCTCAAGGCGGCTAAGCCGACTTAGCTCTGATTCTGAACAGATTTGTATCTAAATCGTGTTTTAGGTAATTTTTGATGTGAAAAACTTATAAGACGCGTATCGGAGATGTTTCCTACTGGGATAAGACTACCCCCGTCTATAAATATGAGAGGATTATGGCCGATTGATCCCATCCAATCGATCGACACAAAAATCAATCTATCAATCCTTTATCTTAATTTTCTCCTCTCAACCCTCTACCTTGCTGTCCGGCGTTTCTCTCTACGAGATTTGTTGGCATCTTAGGCGGCCTTGCTGGTCCCAAGAGATCATCCACATGTTTCTCCTCGACGGATCCTTTCGGGAGTGGTTCGGGAGTCTTTTCGGCTAAGAACAGGCTCTACATCGGCCTCATCGATCTCTATATCGTTTTGGCCGGTTACGCTGCGTGTCTTGCCGTTGTTGCAGGTCGTGTGCGGCCTCTAGGGCGTCTAAGGCCCGCTGGTGCATTGATCCGGACCGATTTCGGTGTCAACATTTCCTTACCCTTCTTACCCACCACTCTTAGATTTTGTACTATAAAACAGCGAAACTGAATCAAAAATCGTCTGTCACCTAAAAGTTTCCTTACCCTTCTTATCCACCGCTCTTAGATTTTGTACTGACAGATGGACCCATCCAAAACTGACGGCAGAAACATCTGAAACACCCGTGCTCCGCGTTACGGACAACTCCTCCTCCGTGTTTTTTTCGCGGACTAATTCTTTACCCGCCCGCCTATACCCGCCACGTCCCTCCGTCTCCGCACGGGCACGCCGCCAACCGTTCCCTCCCCGCACACGCCCGAAACGCCGTTCCCCTCCCGAAGTATGGTCGCCCCTTCCTCCGTTCCTCCCCGATTCAGATCCTCCATCCTGTCTCCCCGTCGTCCGTCATCAAGCCGCCCGCCATGGACGACGCCGCAGCCATCAAGGCCAAGGGCAGAGGGGCGTTCCTCGCGCACTTCTTCCTTGTGCTCTGCGTCGTCACCCCGTCCGGACACGGGGGCCGCAGGCGCAGTGCGCTCCGCCAACATGGCAAGGCAGGCCCCCACACCGAAGGGCGGTCTAGGGTTTCCCCACCGGTCTTCGGCGCCCATGGAGGGGCTCTCCCTCATCGACATCTCCGGTGAGGCGAGGTCGGCCTCCTGCTCTACCCTCTTTTTTCGCTGCGATTGGCTCCTGATCTCTCGATCGTTCTTTGTTGCATGTCGCAGATCTTGCCAACAACCCCGTGGAGCTCATGTGCAAAGATCCAAATCACCAAGGACGTCGATGCAGACACAAACTGCCCTCCTACACCCGTTGCTTGAAGGTTTGTTCTTTCTGTGCTCTAATCCCTGTCCACGTATGTGCAGTTTTCCATGTCCATGGAGTATTGGAGTGTACACAAAATGAATTTGCACTATGTCAATCTTCAGTTTGGTAACACGTAGCACTATGACAGTTTCTATTCACTGATCTGTTGCAGAGCTCGCTCACAGGCTTGTTTTATTAGTTCAATTCAATTCAATATGAGATGTGATTACTTTTATCAATTTGCAAATAGTAGCACAGAAGATTTCTTATGTTCAATATGAGCCTTTTCTGTCAATTTTCTGACTTTCTAAATGAAATTGGCCATGTGAATAGTTGGTTGTTTCCATCGTTGTTCCTCTTGTTTAATATACCATATTGGTCGTGTGATTGATTGCACTCTATATATGACATTGTCTTATTGACTTCCGGAAATATTTGGTGGTATGTAATCAAAGGGATGCTTACTCTAAAATTTGACTAAGTATTTGAATGATCCACTAGGTTGGTGAATTATATCTTAACATCCCATGGTGTGTGGCGACAGTTTGTGTGTTCACAGCTTCAATTTTGTATGCAAATATTTCTTGGGCTACTTATCACGGAAGCATGAGTTCTCGGCACTATTCTTACCATCTACCAATTATGTGCTTACTGTGACTTTTTAATAACTGCTTATTATGACTTTTTTTACAGTTACTATCTACAAATTATGTGCTTACTGTGACTTTTTTATAACTTCTTATAATGACTTTTTAACAGGAAACAAAAAAGGCATCTGAGCAGGATTAATGGCAGCAACTATTTTGGCAATGGTAAATTGCACGAACGCCTTCCCTAGCAACTTAACCACAACAACAACAACAACATAGCCTTTTGTCCCAAGCAAGTTGGGGTAGGCTAGAGATGAAACCCAAAAGAGACGAGAAACAGGGAGACACATAAAGGGACATAAAGGGCACAAGACAAAAGATGTCACGGTTCAGGCACGTTGATTGCTAATCTCCAAGCGCTCCTGTCCATAGCTAAATCCTTGGGGATATTCCACTCCTTAAGATCTCTCTTAACGGACTCGTCCCAAGTTAGTTTAGGTCGACCTCTACCGCTCTTTACATTATCGGCCCGCTTTAGAACTCCACTACGCACCGGCGCCTCAGGAGGCCTCCGTTGGACATGTCCAAACCATCTCAACCGATGTTGAATCAATTTCTCCTCAATTGGTGCCACCCCAACCCTATCCCGAATATCGTCGTTCCGTACTCTATCCCTCCTTGTGTGCCCACAACACCAACGCAACATACGCATCTCCGCTACACTCAATTGCTGGACATGTCACCTTTTTGTAGGCCAACACTCAGCACCATATAACATCGCCGGACGAATCGCCGTCCTATAGAACTTACCTTTCAGCTTCTGAGGCACCCTTTTGTCACAGAGAACGCCAGAAGCTTGACGCCATTTCAACCAGCCGGCTGAAATTCTATGCCTAACATCTTCATCAATGTCTCCATCCTTTTGTAGCATCGACCCTAAATACCGAAAAGTATCCTTCTTGGCCACCACTTGCCCATCGAGGCTAACGTCTCCCTCCTCGTGCCTAGTCGCGCTGAAATCGCACCTCATATACTCAGTCTTAGTCCTACTAAGTCTGAACCCTTTCGACTCTAACGTGTGCCTCCATAGTTCTAACTTCCTATTAACTCCCGCCCTACTGTCGTCAACTAGCACCACATCATCAGCAAAGAGCATACACCAAGGGATATCACCTTGTATGTCCCTTGTGACCTCATCCATCACCAAAGCAAATAAATAAGGGCTCAAAGCTGACCCCTGATGCAGTCCTATTTTAATTGAAAAGTCACTGGTGTCGCCATCACATGTTCGGACAAACGTCACCACATCCCTGTACATATCCTTGTCCCTAGCAACTTAACCATAATAAAGAAAGGCTAAATTGGTAACAAAGCTTCGTATTTACAACCTGCGAACAATCTAAATTTCTAATATAATTTCTATCGTTAAAATTAACCAGTTCTAAAGTCCTTTACAATTATTGTCGTGATGGTCTGCCAAGGATTAATAGCATCAACTTTTTTTGTAAATGGTAAATTGCACTAATGCCTTCCGGATTTAACCATGGTTAAAAGAGGCTAAATTGGTAAGAAAACTCCATATTTACAACCTTTTGCCAATCTGAATTTCTAACATAATTTTTATGGTTAAACCATTTATTTACCAGTTCTAAAATCATTTACAATTTGCTTACAGTACCATTTTTCACAATCTAATTTGTTTCAATCCAGGATGCTATGTGGGATTGCACTCCCGTGTCTATTTCTCAACTATATATATGGGAACAGGGCCCGCATGCTGTGTGGGTCTCCGGCACCTGTTCTGCTCATGACATCTAGAGGACTGACTAAGAGGCAGAAGTAAGTGGGCAATTCATGACTGAATTAAATTTCATAGAACATGTGGATTTTTCCAATCACAACATTGGAAAGTTCAGTCATTGAAATACTGTCACCATATGATGCGCAAATGTACTTATTCTTTTGCCATGGATAAGTGTGTTGGAGACTGGTTTCATTCATGGTGTTATTCAACTTCGGAAAATGAAATTTCATTCCATATTAAGGCCTACATCATATTGACAGTCTCATGAGATGATTTCGAAAAACAGGAGGTAAGCCTAAAGCCGTAAACAATCCTCAGAATTTTAAAGCTATGCAAGATTTTATTATGTGTGTGATTTCATTATCCCAGTATGATTCTTTTAGGTAATTCCTAGGATGAAGAGCATGTTGCCAATCACTGATAATTTCGCTAACCTTAACTGATTTCCTTTTTCCAATATGAATTGTTTTAATTACTATTTGTAATCCACACTGTAAAGTGTAAACATTATCTGCAGCTTGCCCTGCGACAGATTGTAGCTTAGGATTTATCATCTAAACTACATTGTGAACTTGCTTTTTCTCCCACATCCTTGTTAGGTGCTTATACTACTACTAAAATATGAACTAAAATTTCAGCTGATGCACATTTTGTAATTTTTGACCCTCTGAGGTAACCATGTTCATTCATGTAAGCCTGTAGCAAGGTTTTAGTTTTTAAATTTAATAATTGCTATCTCATCATAGGAGAAAATTCATCTGTTTTAGTAATCATCACTAATTTTCCAATACCACTTTCTCTTGATTGATAAGCTATCTATAATTTAATTTTGTTGTCACCTACTATTTGATGTATTGCGAACTGATGATAAAGAAAAAGCAACTACATATCTTTATCCTAGATATTAGGATGTGAAGGTCATTGAGGATTAATTGAATATTATTTGGACAGAACCATGAAAAATGGGGCTGATGCTGATCACATGTATTATGACAGACGTTCCTAAGGGTTCCATGTCCAAGGAGGCTGCCTGTCTCTGCTTGCTTCTCCGGTGAGGCCAGTTTGGATGCAGTGCCATTGCCAAGGGTAAGTTCTCGCCTCTTCCCCTCTATGATATTTCTGTATTGTCAGGGGTGAACTGGTTTGTGTTTTTTTATGCTCTCTGTTCCTTGGAATTATGTGGTGACAACGAGTGCGAGATAATTAGTGAATGCGTATTTGGATTAGGTAACCAGCTACAATGAGAATCAGTAATAACTGGTCAGGCTTTTGAAGAAATGTTTTCTGATTTCTAGATAAACTATATGCGAACATAGCTAATACTTTTGTGAGATTGCGCTTTCTGATAGGCTGGGTCTAGGTTTGAATGCTCATGAGCGTTGTGGTCTGCTGGAGATAGTAGCCTCAGGTAGTATGGTTAGTAGCTAACACGTTTGTGAGATTGCACAAGCAATGTATTTGAGCATGAATTTGCAGCTACTGCAATTGCTTTTTTTAAAGCGGAGATTGTTTCTATTCTGGCCTCTGCATGCAGTTTGGTTTAAAAATGCAGGTCAATGCTTCCTGGCAAGCTATGGCATGGGTCATATCTGCCGGAGATATAATGTTGAAGGTTAAGACAATAGGCATGTACGCCAATACTTCTAACTATACTTTTTTCCTGGTTACTTCAACTCCTATGACCATGTAGGATAAATATGGGTTGCATTAGCATGTTCAGGCAATTTTCAAGTATTATCATTTTCCTAGCATTTAGAGGTTCATTTTTCAGTTCTAGGAAATAACCTGATCTATCCATTGATAAGCATGGTTTATTTGTCAATGAGCTTCTTGTGCTGACAAGAGACTGTAATATGTTTTTTACGTGGTTGCCTACACAAATCTTGTGCTCTTCTCTTGCACTTTCGGCATGCTAGATTGGTTTTGAGTCATGCTAGAGTGGTTTTGAGATTAGGCATACATTTGCACCTCATTCTTTGTTTGGGTTTTAGGCATAAATCCAAACCTTTCTAGGAATGGAAATAAGGAGGAGACATGTGGCGGTGCTACCTTCATGAATAGGTTAAGTAATTCATATGCACATTAATGTGGAAATGCAATCAGTGAATGTCAACATTACAATCCTTGACGCTTCAGATGCTTGTAGATCTACTGGAATTTATTTTAGTGTGGCTAATTTCTGTTTTGTTCATGTTCAGTGTGAGCAGTAAATGCTTTGTTTATAGGAAAAAGTCTAGATAACCCCTTCACCTACAACAAGGTGTCTAGGTAATACCCTGAACTATAAAACCATCTGTTTGACACCTTAAAGTTTTGAAAACCGGTTAAAATACACCTTAGGCTGGTTTTACAGAGCAGTTTGGCTTACGTGCACAGCCAGCCTGGCTCAGTCAGACACGGTGGCCCTTGGGCCTGGTCGTCAGGTCCTTGTGGCGCATAGAAAAGGAACGGAACCATCTGTTCCATGCAGCCCCTCGACCGAATCGCTGCCGCTCCTCGCTCTCTCCGCGCCCCTTCTCTCGCTCAAGCACCGCGGAGGATGGGCGGATGATCGGCTGAAGCTTCTGGTGACGACACACTTCCTGCAGTCCGATCAGGTGTGCCTTACTTAGTCGTTGGCCCTGTTGATTTGGTTTACGCAATGGCAGATTGGATTCGGATGACTTTGGGGGCAACTGGGGTTTTCTATTCTTGTTCATTAGGGGCAACATTAAATGAAGTTGCAGTTTTAGCTGTTCTGAAGGTGTTATTTGGTGTAACGCTGGGGGATTAAGGATTACTTGGTGTCAGGTTTTTGTTCGATTGCATTGAACTGATTTATGCAGGTTTAGGTTTAGGGGTTATTATGGTTCTGTTTAAGCAAGATTGTTCAATGCTTTTTAAAAAAAAATAATATTCAAATGCTTTCTTTTTGCTTTCAGGATGGATTGGATTGCAATTAGATTTCACTTTGGTGGGGCTTTTGTCAATGCCGATGGGCTTTTGTTGTATGTGGATGGAGGAACTGCTGAGTCACGGATTGAACTGGACAAGCTATCATTTTTTGAGATCAAGGGGCACCTAGCAGATCATTTTAGGTCACCAAGTACCATGCAGATGTATTGGTTGAAGCCTGGAATGGAATTGGGGAATGGGCTCGTCTTGCTGGTAGATGATGCTTCATGTCATATCATGGCTGGTTATCACAGAGATGGTAGCATTGTAGACATGTATGTTGAGGAGGTTGCTATGGAGCTGACTGCATATGGTGAAGACATCTGGGCTGGTGTTGATAATTTAGGAGGTGATGAACCAGAGGCAAGCCATCATGCTATTTATGACGTAGATGATGCAGAGATAATGGAAACTCGAGAGCAGGAAGACAAGGACTACAAATCCTTCATGGAATTCTACAGATCTCCTTCAAAGTCAACAGAGGAAAAGGTTTCTATTGCACAAGATGAGGGTCAACAAGCAGACAACATTGGAGAAGGTGAAGAAGCAGCTAATTTATCTGATGATACATCAGATGAAGAATACAAGCAGCCTATAGATGAAAACAGTTCTGCAGAGGATGAGGAAACAGTTGAATTGAGGAAGTATGCAAAAGAGATTAAGAAGAACATCAGAGCAAAGAAACTAGGCATGCATGGTAGTCAACCTATGAAAATTAGAGCTGAGGATTTGGTTGATGAAGTTCCTAACTTGGATGATCCAGGTAGTCCTTATCTTGATTCCAGTGATGATTACTCTTATGAGGAAAATAGTGAAGGGGAAACTGAAAGGTGGAAGAGCATGGAAAATAAATATGATAGTAAAGCACCTATTCCTGTCTTCTCTCTTGGCATGGTTTTCAGATGCACTAGGCAGTTCAAAAAGGCTCTAGTCAAGTATGGTTTAAAGACACATAAGCACCTCAGATTTTTGAAAGATGAAAAGGATAGGGTCAGAGCAGTTTGTACTTGGCCAGGTTGTAAATGGTTGATATATGGGTCCATCACAAGCAGATCTGAATGGTGCAAGGTTGTAAGGTTTGATGATGTCCACTGCTGCCCACCAAGGAGGGATAACAGGCTTGTAACCTCCACATTAATAGCTAAGCACTATTACCAGGAGATCAAGGATAACCCCACTTGGAAGGTTGGTTTGATCAAGAATGCAGTCCAAAGGGACTTCCTTGCTGATGTATCTATTTCAAAGTGTAAGAGAGCCAAAGCAATAGTACTTCAACAAGCACTGGATTCTATGAAAGGAGAATACAGCAGGGTGTATGACTACCAATTGGAACTTCTCAGAAGCAACCCTGGCAGCACCATAGTTGTTTGTCTTGATGCAGATGTTGAGGACAAGAAAGTGTTTGAGAGGTTCTATGTATGTTTTGATGGATGCAAGAAGGGTTTTCTGGCAGGCTGTAGAAAGGTGATTGGCTTGGATGGTTGTTGGTTCAAAGGTGCTAACAATGGTAACTTACTCTGTGCAATTGGAAGAGATGCCAACAATCAAATGTATCCAGTGGCATGGGCAACAGTGCCAATAGAGACTTATGAAACTTGGTACTGGTTTATTGGTTTGCTGCAAAAAGACCTTAACATCAATAATGGAGGTGAGGGCTGGGTGTTCATATCCGACCAGCAAAAGGTATAAAATTGTTCTGAGCTGATTATTATTTTTAAAAAATGTTGCTCGCTGATTATTGTTTCTAAAAAATTTTTGTTAGCTGATTAGTAACAACTATGTAAATGTTGCATGCAGGGATTGTTGAAGGCAGTGAAGGAGTTGGTACCTAATGCAGAGCACAGAATGTGTGCAAGACACATTTATGCTAACTGGAGGAAAAAATACACTGACAAAAAGCTACAGAAGAAGTGGTGGAGGTGCGCAAAGTCATCTTGCAGGGTTTTGTTCAACCTCAACAGAGCCTACCTTGCTCAGGACACACCAGCAGGAGCCGAGGACATGATGAGCACATCACCGGAACATTGGAGTAGGGCTTTTTTCAGACTTGGTTCAAACTGTGACTCAGTGGATAACAATATGTGTGAGAGTTTCAATAATAGCATCATGGACGCAAGGTTCTATCCAGCTATCTCCATGAATGAGGCCATAAGAAAGAAAGTGATGGTCAGAATTCAAGAAAATAGGGCAAAGGCAGAGAAGTGGGCAGGGACTATTTGCCCTAACATTTTCAAGAAATTGAAGATGAACATAGAGAGGTCGGGCAAGTGTATTTGTTAGAGGAGTCAAGGGCTTATTGGGCCTTAGCCCGTTAGGATTAATTAGTCGCTTGCTTAGGAGTCAAGTAAACCTCTCTATATAAGGAGAGGAGATGTATCAATCGAATCAAGCAAGAGATTAGAAGGAAATACCTTCTCTCTTGCCGGCCGTGGGCGAAGCCCCGCGGCCGGCGTTCCCAGCGCCCCTCATAGCCCTAGCCGCTGCTCACCTGCCTCTCGCCGACGTGAACAGTACCCGCGGCACTGTAGCGCCGCGGGTACTGTAGCTCCGCCGCCGCTCCCCTCGACTCTCCCCTCTCGATCCCAACAACGTCCATAACAATCTGGTATCAGAGATCTCTGGTTCGATCATGTGGTTTGATCATGTCACCACCGTGCCCCCGCTGCAGATGGCCGCGGGTGCGTCGTCCTCCGCCGTGGGTGTCATGACGAACGAGCATTTGACGGCGGCTGTCCTTGACCTCGGCAAGATGGTGGCCGGGATTCATGGGTTCCTGCTGGGGCCGCAGCCGAACCCGCCGCCGACGTCACAGCAGCAGCTGCTGCCACCGCTTCCGGCTTGGATCGCCGGTTTGTCGAAACCCATCTACACGGCGCCCTCGCTGGACAGCACGGGCGCGGCGCCCTCGGCCTCCGCACAGGACCCGCCGCTGGCGTCGGTGCCCTCATCTGCGGGCGCGCAGTCGGCGGGCCTCGTCCTCGGCGTGCCGGTGCCTCCATTCACAGGTGCACAGCCGGGCGATCAGATCGCCACTGCGGCAGCAACCGTGCAAGTGGCGCTTGCGCAGAAGAGTGATTGTCAGTCTGCAACGGTGCGATTACAGGCTGCAGCACGCGGCCTCCTAGCGCGGCGCCGACTGCAGGAGATGCACCGACAGATGCATGAGGCGGCCTTGACGGCGATCGACCTCGGCAAGGGGGGGCACGACCTCGCCCCGTCGAACGGTCAACAACAACCGTGCCGACCCGTTGCTGTCTCCAGGCGCGAGCATGGTGCTGTTCCCGCAGGCGGCGCACTCCAGTTCTATGGGAGTGATGATAGAAGAAGCGCACACCTCTTTGTTGCCGGTGGAGACGCACTGCCTAGCGCTGCCGCGTTTCGCTGTCGGTCGCCACGAGGTCGTCTCCGCTGGTCGCTGTTGCGATTGATTCCAGACAGTCGTACCCGTGCAACCCTCTCGTTTCGATGGTCTCCATGGGATCCAGGCGGCTACACGAGCCTGTCCAGCACGCGGAGGGTGTCCGCCGCATCTTCAGGATTTAAGAATAAAGAGTCGAGTTTATTTGAAATAAGCCGAGATGTAAAAGGCCTGTTCTTAGGTATTCAGTTTGTGTCTAGTGAAGCCATAGTTAGCATTATTGTTAGGTCGCAGCTCGAGGACGAGCTGCATGTCCAGGTGAGGAGTAGTGTTAGAGGAGTCAAGGGCTTATTGGGCCTTAGCCCGTTAGGATTAATTAGTCGCTTGCTTAGGAGTCAAGTAAACCTCTCTATATAAGGAGAGGAGATGTATCAATCGAATCAAGCAAGAGATTAGAAGGAAATACCTTCTCTCTTGCCGGCCGTGGGCGAAGCCCCGCGGCCGGCGTTCCCAGCGCCCCTCATAGCCCTAGCCGCTGCTCACCTGCCTCTCGCCGACGTGAACAGTACCCGCGGCACTGTAGCGCCGCGGGTACTGTAGCTCCGCCGCCGCTCCCCTCGACTCTCCCCTCTCGATCCCAACAACGTCCATAACAGTATTGTTCTGTGGAATGGAGAACATGGGTTTGAGGTCCAAGAGAGTGAGGACAGAAGGTATATAGTAAATTTACAAGAAGGGAGTTGTAGTTGTAGGTACTGGCAACTTTCAGGACTCCCTTGTTGTCATGCAATTAGTTGCATATACAAGGCATCAAAAAAGTTGGAGGATTACATTGCACCATGTTTTACCATAGTCGAGTACTTGAAGACTTATCAGCATGTTTTACAACCTGTTGAAGGTCTTGCAAATTGGCCAATCTCAAACATGCCAAAACCACATCCCCCAGCTTTTGTGAAAATGCCTGGAAGGCCCAAGACCTAAAGAAGAAGGGAGGAAGGAGAGCAACCTAAGGGAACAAAGCTAACCAGAGTTGGCATCAAGATGAGCTGCAGACTGTGCAAAAAAACAGTTCACAATGCAAGAAGGTGCCCCAAAAATCCTGAAGCTGGGAACAAGGTAAATGCCCACATCAAGAGAGCTAAAACTAGGAAGAGGAAGGATACAGAGTCAGCATCAACTAGTGTTGTAGCAAATGATCAAGCTGGTAACAGAAATACAAGAGTGAAGAGGACAGCAACAGCTGAAAGGGTAACATTTTTTTTTCTTATTCACTTGTGTTATACATTCGTCAAGTAAAATGTTCTCAATAATCAGCTTATAAACATTCACATGTAGACTGTTGTTGGGACAAGTGGGCATCAGGTAACTCATAGTGTGCCAACTCACAGTCAGGCGAGTCACGGTCAGCCACCAAGAGTGGCTACACAACCCAGTCACAGTCAGGCGAGGCACGGTCAGGCACCAAGAGTGGCTACACAACCCAGTCAGTCCGCAACAACACGGCAGGCAAGGCAGAGGTCCACACGGCCCAATCGACTTGCTCATCTCATGTTTGGTGACAACTACTAAGCTACTGAAAGCCACAGTCAGCATATCTTTTGTTGGTTCTTTTGGATGTACATACTTACTGCTGTTAAGTCTCACAAGACCATGGGACAACTACTGAGTTGCAATTTGGCCTTAGTTAGATACTGCTGTAATGATGATAGCATGTCTTTTGTGTCTTTTGGGTTCACATGCTTCCTGGTGTATATATATATATATATATATATATATATATATATATATATTATGCTAGCCTCAATTCCCATGATGCTCAGTTTGTGATTATATTAAGCTCAGTTTGGAAACCTGTTAATATATATCAACTCTGTAATATATCAGCAGTTTGGAAACCTGGAAACCTGTGCAATATTGACCAATTTTTCTGGAATGGACAAATACATTCAGTTTGCAAATGACAAGTAGCAGGGACATTGTTAAGGCATTCAAACTTTACAAAAGATGCCCAGAACTGGATTGCACATAGCTACTACATTTTTCTAGTGCAAACAAACTTCCATCACACTAACTTCACTATCAAACAGGAGGCCAACTACAGACACGATGGAACATCAATCCAACCAGGAGGCCAACTATAAACACAAGAAGCTACTGAAGCTGAGCCTTCCAAAATTCATCATTCGAGCCAACAGCTGCAATGCTGCATCCTCACCAACAGTTGCAATGCTGCATCCTTCTCTGCATCCTCACCTTCAGGCTTCAGTTCCAGCATTCAACTTTCAACCCAGTCTGCATCCTCGTCTCTGTATTCTCCCTGGCACTCGATTTAGCCATAGGAGCAGAGGAATGCGAAGGCGAGCACGTGCACGGCCTACCAGACGACGCGCGGGGTGTCGTGGCGACCGTCATCTTCCTGCCCGCCGGCGCTCGGGGGCTCAGCGCGGCCGTCCCGGCGGCAGCACGACGGGGCTCGACGCGCAGCCGTCCCAGCGGCAGCGTGAGGGGGCTCGGCGCCCAGCCGTCCTGGCGGCACCGAGAGGGTGCTCGGCTCGCAGTCGTCCCGGCGGAAGCGCTGCAGCACAGGCGAGGGCGAAGGCTCCGGGTAGAGACGAGCACGCGCTGCTGAGGGGCCGGCGACGCGCTGAGATGGCCGGGGCGTGCGGCCGGCAAGGGCGTAGGCAAGGCACGGCGGCGTGGCAGAGTAATTTGGGCGGAGATGCTGTGCGGTGGATTTGGGCGAGGTCGCGAGGATATGCACGGAACGGAGACGGATTCCGTCACCTCACGAGCAGGCCCAAGGCCACCGTGGCCAACTGAGCCAGGCTGGATGTCACGTAAGCCAAACCACCCAGTAAAACCACCACAGGGTGTATTTTAATCTGTTTGCAATACTTTAGTGTGTCAAACATACGGTTTTAAAGTTCAAGGTATTAACTAGACACCTTGTCGTAGATGAAGGGGTTATCTAGACTTTTTCCTTTGTTTATATATGTTCTCTATCTATATGAGTATGATTAACCATTAATTAGGAGGCAAACATATATGTGAATTTGTCCAGCATAATTAGATGCTATCATCTTCATGTAATTCTATTTTGGAACAATTAATTGCAATTCCACTAAATTTATGATTGTTGACTCTGGTGTAGATTGTTGCCTCTGGTGTAGCTACTCCAGATCTGTTTAAATGGGTTGCTCAATGTGCAATTACATTTTTGAACTACTTTTTAAGTCGAAATGGTGTCCTTCAGAAATTGTCATTGTCACTTTTGTTGGGGTTGTAATTCTGGATTGCAGGTTCGAAAGTGTACCTGTCATTTAATTGTATTACGATAAGCATCATTTTGTAAAGTTTTAATTGTTATCGCTCTATTTTGAATAATTATTTTATTGCTAGAATGATAACTCTGCCACAATTTTTATGTTCATATATATTTCAAACAATATATGGATATATGTTTATGCATAGAGTCGATTCATATTCAGTGTGTATCAAAAAGTTTTCATAGCATGGCGTGTCGCACGTGCATGTCTACTAGTCAAGAAAAAAGTTGAGGGTTTCTTCATTTGCCAACTGGCACAACTCACGGTTGTAGGATTGTAACGGCATATTCTTTATTTTTAGGATGTTTCTTTTGCTCAATCTGTTTTTTTTGAGCAACCAAAAAACTACCTTGTGTTTTGATAGGACACCATGGAATGTCCAAACCATTGAAGAATTTATGGAGATTTTTTCATCATTAGGGGGTCTTTTGGTTTTTTAAAATTTAAAATTTTTAGGCCACCCTCATCCTTGGGTAAACATACCATATCTCAAGATTGCTTTGGGTGGTTTTCTGACATTCACCTCTGCCCATCTCGAAAGACAATGTTTCCTGTACTTATCTATTTGTTTGGTCACAGTAGGCGGTAGAGCTAGTGTGCACATGTAGAAAGTTGGCATTGAGGAGAACACCGTGTTTATTAGCTCAAGTCTACCAGTTTGTGAAAGAAAAGTGGAAACACTAGCTAGTACCCTCACATCTGTTTACCATTAGGAGAAAGTCTTCCACCTTAGGCTTTGTGCTTGATTCCAAGGGGGAGGCCCAAGTAAGTGAAGGGTAGGGTTCCTTTTTATTTAGCAACCAAAAGTCCTAGCCATGTGTTCCATTTTTCATCAGAGACATTTATTGACACAATTAAGGACTTTCTGAAGTTGACTTTCAGTCCAATGGAAGCAGAGAAGGAGTTTGAGGCGGGATTTTAGGAAAAAGAGTTGTCTGGCCTCTCCTAGGATAATTAGAGTGTCATCTGCATCTTGTAGAATTGGAAAAATTTGAACTTGGGATCTTCGGCTCCAAAAACAAGTGGCCTAACCACTTGGACCATCATTTCCTAGTAGAATTGGAAAAATCTTTGTTGCTGTTCAATGGAATTGGTAGTTTCAAAAGACCCATATCCTTTGCTTTGTTAACCAAGGACTGTAAGAGATTAACAGCCAAAACAAAGAACAAGGGACAAGGTGGATCACCTTGCCTGGCCCCTCTTATACAATGGATATTTTTTCTAGCACCCCATTAAATAAAACAACAGAGGTCCCCGAAGAGAGGGTCTGTTTTATCCAAGCTACCCACTTATCTACAAATCCTCTTGCTTTTAGCAAGGTTATTAGTATTGCTTGGTGTTCAATTTTCTCAAATGACATTTCAAAGTCAACTTTAGGATAACAATCTCTTTTTTTGAGTGTCGACAAAGATGCAAATATTCGAATGATCAGGCCAAGCAATCCTGGATCGTTCGTTGTTTAATGAAACAATATTGGTTTTGGTGAACCAGTCTAGTGATGAAATTCCATACTCTATTTGCTAAGAGTTTTGTCAGGAGCTTTACTGAGGGTTTATAATAGTGAGAGACCTGAAATCAGATGTGCTTTGAGCTCCATCAATCTTTGGAATGATGGTTATGAAGGAGTTGTTTATGCTTCTGAAAATATATTGAGTTCTGTTGGAAGTCATGACACAGTCAATATATTTCATTTTTGATAATTGGCCAGCATCGTTTAAGAAATTCATTGCTGAATGCATCTGGCCGTAATGATTTGTCATTGGGTAGAGCTTTGATTGCATTATCTGTTTCTCACTCAGTAAAGTCTTGTTCCAGGACCACAAGAAAGTTTGCTTTGTCAATGAATGATTCTGGGTCATAATAGAAGCAAGAGAATCTAGAGGACCCTAGCCATTCTTTAAGGCTTCCCACAAAAGAATTTCTTTGTCTTTGTGATTGGTGTAGGAGGTGCCATGTTCACCTTGTAGGTGTGTGATCAAGTTTTTCCTGTATTTGATAGTTGCATTTGCATGAAAAAACTTAGTATATGCATCTCCAAATTTGGCCCATTTTATTGTCCCTCTTTGTTTCTAGTAAATTTAGGTTCTCTAGGAGCTGTATGAAGAGCTTGACATTTGCAATGTTGGATTTGAGGTTTGTCATTCTAAATTGCCAGACCTTTAAGATTTTTCTCAAGTTCTTGAACTTTGCTGGTATGTTTTGTTCATATGTTGTGCTGGACTGACTGAACCATTCTGTACAACATTGTGGAATCCCTCAAGTTTCATCCCGTCATTTTGAAATCTGAAGATCTTCCCTTTTGGGACTGAACTTATGTGTTTGAGCTTATGTTATGACTAAAGCAAGGCACTGTAATCTTCAATCTACACAACTAACAAGTGTGCAAGAGGATGAGGTAATCCAACCTTATCACATATAAATTAATTAGACAGTAATAATTTATTTGTTACAATGGGACAATATAGTGCTAGCTAAATAGGGATCGTAAATGGTTTGGCCAACAACAATGATAGGACGAAATCATTTAGATTGCGGCAGTTTGTGAAATTGTCCTCCTGGTTGTACATGAATTCCATTGTCCTCGTCAAGTTGAATATCCGCTCCAATAGCTGCCTTGGGTAGGCATTGGCTGGGTTAAGCCACTCGCTGTTAAAATCTTTCCACGATTCCTCTTTGAGTAAGTGTATCTGCTCACGTGCAACTTCAATCGAGACATTGTGCTCCTTCATGTAGAAGCAACATGAGGGATCAGTTGCTCTCGCTGCACACGTATTCAAATATATTAGTAAGATAAAGGCCAGAGTGGAACAATTTTGAGATGATCGAGGCAAACTCATGGAAAACAATACCATAATAATACATACTACTAAAAACAATTTTGAGATGATCGAGGCATCATCTGCTAGCGGTTAGAAATTGTTGCTGCTGGCGCAATAAGCCAGAGTGGAACATTGCCAAAAACTATACCACTGAAGATAGCTTTCTAGAGGTCAACATAGCAGAGCTGTCACTGGAAGTGCCCCTATATCCTATACCGGTCAATGTTAGCAACAAGTTGAAATTAACATTTAATTTTTACTGGTGGATTCTTATTGTAACGAGCATATGGTTGAAATATGGACATTTTCACTAGCGATAGGCTCATATCTTAGCCACCACTGTAGATGCATTTCTAGTGGTGGTCTGCTTACCCATCACTGAAAATGACAGCATATCTTTTTTTCTCCCGTGCTTTTACCATTCACACTGGTGCAGTATATTTTGGGAGCTATTGGAGGCTGAAAAGTTGCCAAAATATAAGAGAGGTTTTTGAGCATTATTTCCTTGATTGAAGAGGTGGCTCTAGAGGATGATGATTATGCCATTTCTATATTCTTTTAGAGATTGCTTCTAAATTTATGGCTTAATTATAGCTAGGATTCATGGTTGGATGTGCTAGTGGGAGGGTATGTATGGCGTTTTAGGCATTAAAGACATCAGATGATCAGTTAAAGTCTGCTGCCAATATTAATTCACTTGAGTAGCTTCACATGTCTTTCTCATTATATAGCCCCAATATATTGATGTTTAGTACTCAAGAGGATGACAAGGAATGGAGAGTTCCTTTTTCATCTAGCTAGAGCGGTGGAATATTGTTTTTTTGCCTATTAGGAATATAGTATGATTCCGCATTTATTGTCTGCAAGTGGGTGCCATAACCATTCCACTAGCTTATTGAAATACCGCTAGGGGAACTGGAGTATTTTCATTAACTTTTCTCACTGACGGTTTGCAATACAATTAGCTTGTCAGAAAATTCCCTCTATGTCGCTTGATTGTATAAAGCAATGTTATGTGCGAAATATCAGTCAAATTCCAAACTGAAAAATTAGAATTATGAGCCTTCCATTAGGCTTCAGAATTTATCATATATATTTTAAGATAAATAATGATGGATATTACCTCATATGACTCGAGGTCATCCACCAGTCTGAGAATCACGGAAAGTGCCTGGACCATTTTAGGTACACTAGAAACCCAATCAAAGCAATCCTCTGTTGCAACATCATGCATCCCAACGAAGGAAGCACAGGATAAAATGGGACATCCGCCAGTTCGTATTGAAACTTTCAGATGCTCCTCAACAGATTTTGGAATGTATCCTTCTTGAAGCATTTTTACCTCCATGTTAAAGCTTCTAACCAGGTCTTTCGTCTGTAAACCAGGGGTAGTGAATATATGCATTTGTTTCACATATCAAAAAGCTAGGTCGAGTATGTGTTTATAACATGTTTGTTGTGGTGATAGCATCAAGTTAGCATGCATGCAAGGCTATCAGCCAAATACATATACCTTATGGTTTCCCGGATAATCATTCATATCTAGACCTAGAAAGTTGAAATATGTAGATAAGGAAGGTCACTTACAAAGTATCTCAGATATGGCATACGGTATTTCTCCTCCTGGTGGAGCATATTTTCAATGGTTTCATAGCTATCCAATATTTTCTCCAAAGCAAATTTCATACACTCTGGGAGGTCATGAGCGCCCTTTGAATCCCAGCTGGATATCATAATTCACAAAAACTTGTGAGTTCTATATGATCACAATGACAGGAAAAGGTTACCACATACATGCAGAAACTTTTCAACAATTCAACTACGTAGAATTCGTTAAACACACTACTACAAAAACAATTTTGTCACACTAGAGTTCGCTTAGAATGGTAGGCCTCTCGATCTAAGGTCTCTAGAAATCATTAGTGCACAAGAGCCATGGCCTACCTCTAGAAATCAATTTTCAGAGGCAAGTCTCTTTAAGAAACTGCTTCTATAAATATAATGTGGCTATTTCGAGAGGTGCGTCTTCTGCCTTTGTAAATAGCTATCACACAAAGAATTAATAGCCTTCTCATATGAAGTCAGATAAAGACAAACTTATATCAAAATTGTAGTTCTCAACACCATCTACAATTTTATAGATGACAACCTTTTATTTTAGATCAATTGGAGATGCAAATATTATTTTAAATTTCATATTTTAAATTCAAAATTTTGCATTGTCAAAATTCGCCGAATATTGACATGTTATATATTAAATTTTGGCCCTTTGATGGGATCTATATCTTCGTAGTTGACAAGTTTTTTTTATTTGAGATATTTTATAGTCCTAAATATCCATTCTAAATTCTCAAATTTTGAAACTCAAAATTTTAACTTTCAAACTACCTCGGATGTTGACATGGTCTATACCAACGTTCTCGCTCTTGACATAATCTACAAATTTGTAGATATTTTTTATTTGATATAGTTTAGTACCACAAATATTTGGTCTAAGTTCTCCTTTTTGAAAATTCGAAATTCAACTTTGTCTACATTTGTTGGATTTATCCCTAGCTAGATGGAAGTTTCCATGTATGATGACATGAATGGACTAAGCCAAAGATTAACCGAAAAAATGTGACTCATCACTATTTATAGTGGTCACCCAAGGAAACAATATATACTCTATTTTTCCAACATCATATATATAGAGAACTTTGACCCCCTTTCAAAAGAAACACATACATAAAACTTATAGCTAGAAAAAGTAGCGTAGATTTTTCTTTATTCTTCCATGGAAATTTAACAGTAAAGATCGACTTAGAAGTTTAGTGAACCTAAGATAAAGATATTCTTAAGAGGGGAAGCAATGCAAACCTTTGAATGCACTTGGTAAGTAATTCACATTCTTCTGGAGTTGCATAAGAATCATAAATATCATCCAAAAGGGTCACAATGGAGATAATCATTGTTAATATTATTCGGCCTCGTAAATAACATGGTTCATAGTATACCCCTAATATCCACAAATAGCACTCCACAACTCTATCTCGAGCAAATGGAAGCCTTGATTCAATCTTTATATCCTTCCACCACCTATAAATTTATTAGAGGTAATATTATCAGTAATGTATAACTGGGTTGTTATAATTTGAAATGTAGTTAGGTAAAAAAATTTGTACTGAAAAGAATTACTTCACCTTGTAATGATAGTGAGCTCATGTTGGTGATGAAGCTGCATAATATTTGAGTTCAGCTTTGCAAGTTGCAACACCTTCTCATGCACCGTGGCATCTTTTTCGTATGCAGAGATGTAATACTTTGACTCATAAATTCTAACTCTTCTAGGGAGAGGGATCTCAAGTGCAGATTTTATTTCACGTGCTAATGACCCTTCCACGTAGGGTATCATTGTTTCTAAACGCCTTTGGCTGAATAGCATGGCTTCCTCAAGTATTATCTCTCCATGGGTCCTCATATGGGCAGCATTGTAAAGGTTCAGTAAGTCTCTAGGACTGTCCGCTACAAAATCTCCGTCATCTTTGAACCTCACAAACACATCTAAAATATGACATGGAATTTTTTGAGCTTGAATTTCTAGATTAGAAGAAAGTATAATATATGTATGCTGGAGTTTAAGACTTTTGTCATCGTTTTTGTTGCAAGAGCTATTATATATTAAGAAAAGCATTACCTCAGACGTTCAATATCAAAAAAATAGAGAGATGACTACACATTCATGTATATTACTTCTCTATCAGGCACGATGGTTGTAACTTCGGTAACATGTAGTTACAAATTGAAATGCATATTTTTATAATTAATATATGGTCTTTGGACGTTAAGGTTAGGGTGCGTTTGCTTGACAGTGCCGCGCGCCGGAGGCCTTAGGACGTTCAGATTAGGTTGCTCTTGTTAGTTCTAGAGGCATAGAAATTGGCCGTTAAGTTAGAATTATATAAGGTTGAATGGTTCAAGAGGATATGACTCAAGGTCGTGAGGTGTTAGTCAAATATAGGAGCTTGGAAATTATTAGTGGTGGAACATCTATTTATTCTAATAAAAATGTGTAAAAGTCAAAAATTTGATAGCTAGATATGGGAGTGAAAGGAACATGGAGTATATAAAATTAAGTTCTATTAGGCCGGTCACTTTGCTAGTTAAACTAATGACGATCGATGCTAATTAATGGAGACCATGAAACGTAAGTTGCATGCAGTGTTTATTGCTACCTGGCGAGACTGTGTATCGATGTTTCCGAAGAAGACAAAACCACAGGGCAACCGTTCCAAGATCATAATCACTGACATCAACAGTCTCAATCTGTGCTAGTGCAGCACTGATCTCTTCTTCGAACAGGTGATCCAAGCATAGACGCTCCAATGCATCGATGAGGTGCAGCCTACTAGCAGTAGTCGTAGTAGTTGAACTTGCTATCATTTCGGCCACTTCTTCCCTGAGTCTGTCCGCTCGTTCTTCCATCTGAATCTTCTGAAAACAATGCGATGCAATGCAACTCAACATATATAGTGCAGAAAAATCTAATAAGCACGTATCACATATCATTAGTTTCAAGATGTTATTAACAATAATGAACAGACCTGTTGTTGCGATGAATTATCTGCAGCTGGGTCGGAGTAGGCGAGGAAGCTATCTCCCCAGATAGATGGCTGGAAAATGCCTGTGTTCTGCCTGAGGCGGTTGTCACCGTCGTCCTCAAGGCCATGCCGCCGTGTTCTTGCGGCGGAGTAACCCTGTTGCGACCGGCAGCATTGCAACTGTCTGCTGTGCTGCCGCCGTGAAATGGCTGGCCATTGCCTGAGCGGCGGCCGTGTAGCAGCAGCAGCAGCAGAAATAATATGGCTGCTGGAGCTCCTCATCATGCTGCGGCACTCTAGTGGTTTCAAGGAGAAGCTGCTGGCCCTGCTTGTTTCCGTTGGTGCCATACTGATGAATGCAAGTGGTTTATATATACAGTAGAGACTAGAATTATTAAGCTCGTGCAAAATGCATGTGCAGAGTGATTTTGATTAGTCAACAACAAACACAGCATAGTGATATTATTTGGATTATTACGCTTTCCAAAATGCACGTGCACGCCGTGCTGCACATATATGCAGATGCATTGTACTCACAAGAAGCACATGCATCATAGTACACATGGACCATATGACACGAGATAGCTGCCTTTATGGTACGTCTGGCTTATACGCACTGTTCCATTATTATAAACACTCTACTAGTTTAGTAAAAAAAAATATACTACACACATATTTTTTTTGCAAGAGAAAAATTAAACTTCTTGAGTGTCGTGGCACATAAACTGAAATTACTGTTTATACTGTTGTAGCAATGCTGTTGTCTAGGACTTAGTGTCCATTTCTTTGAGGCAATAAAAAAAGAGTTTAAGGTACGATAAGCATTGGAGTTTCAACTAAACAAATTGATCAAAAGTATTGTGGGAACTAATAAAATTTAAATTTAAAAGCCAAGATCCATACCAGAAAACAGAATATCCATAAGGGTTTTGAAAACCACCAAGGAAATTATTTTTGGGGGCTAACACTCAAGGAAGGACCATCAAAGATAGAGAGCAAGTGAAATAGCTATTACCTTAGGGGTTGACCACCAAAAATGATTTTCTTGAGGGTTTAAGTTTAACCACCAAGGAAACAAACATAAGGTCAAATTTTCAATTGCATCAAGGAAATTTATATAACACCCCCAAGAAAATATATTTTCTTGAGGGCTGACCCCCAAGGTATGTCTAACAACCGTCAAGAATATATATTTTCTACACCGCACAAGCATTTGCAATTTAGTGAATGTTTCTTTCTTTTTATATTCAATTTAGTGCAACTCTTGTAACAAATATTTTAGATTCTAAACAATTTCAAATGAAAAAGTCTCAACTGCAAAATTTTATATCTAACTTTGGTTTAGGTTGTATCACCATCCGAGATCATTTGGAGAATTTTAAAAAATAAATTTCAAAACTCTAAGAACTTAAACCATAATTTTTGTACAAACAATTTCAAATGAAAAAGTCATCAACTACAAAGTTTTATATCTCTTTGTGAGCTCTACAACTTTGGTTTAAGGTTGTATATTCATCTGAGGTTGTTTGGAAAATTCAAAAATTGAATTTCAAAACCACGCCCGGATCTTGCCACCCAGGAGAAGAGAAGAGGAACCGCGCATGGGGAAGCTTGCCGGAAAGGATCTCGTCTAGGAGAAATAGGAGCTGCGCAACCGGGAGGAGTGGACAGGGCTTCACTGTGTATCTAAGGAGCATCGCTCCCTGTGAGGGAGAGGAGCCTCGCCGTGGAGGGGAGGAGTAGCACTGCGACCTCTCCTAGGAGGAGAAGAACCGTGTGCACCTAGCCAGGGGACCTCACCACCCGTTGGAGGAGAGAGTGGCTACATGGCCAAGATAGGGCTTCTGGGAATATAATGAGTGGGAGGGAGATTTGATGACCCTTTAAATTTAAGGGCCCTGTTGTACCTTGTTTTTTTTTCATACCCTTAAATTTAGTTTTGAGGGCTCAAGTTGGGGCCTACTGGAATTGCTCTTAGGATCAACACTTAGTATCTTTTATTCTTAGTTTTAGCGCAGCTCAGTATGAGAGCGATAGTTACGTATAACCACATGCTCCTACTAATCATATCCTTCCAACTTGCACGTGATTGAAGAATTTTATATTCGTAGAGGGCTTTTACTTTGCTCAATTATTATACTTTAGTCCTATTCCATTGTACCAGGATCCTGGTTCCGAACAAACTGGTGGAATTGAATCACATGATGTTGCAAATGATGACATATGACATCTAGTATAGCTTTATCGTACTCGTTCGTCTGCCTCTGCATGCCAACAGTGAACGGAGTGAGTTGCTACAAAAAGCATTTAAGTGCAATGTATGTACAGTAAAAAACTTTACACTGTAAATGAAACTTTTATGAACATGCATGATACTACAAGCAACACTAAGATCCTATTATTTGGATACACTCGTATCTATCTCAGTCCAAATATGTATTAAGGTAGATTGCGGTGGAAAGTTAACTAGTAATTTCCATCCAATGTGTACTCTAACACACACAGATTGATGCGAATACGAGTGTGTCTAGACAAATCCTAAGCACTACATCTGGGGTTTTCTGCTCTTTCTTTATTTTGATTTAATGAAAGCAATAAAAAGTCATAGAGAAGGCAGTGTCCTACTAACTCCGGAGACTATTCGTTTAAAAAAAACTAATTCTGGAGACTATATATTTTACCGCTGGTGTTGCATTAGATGCTAAACACTGGGTGGTCGGTCAGCAGTCACATTCTATTTAGCGATTAAACAGTTTAACTTAGACGATCTAAGTGGTTTTTTAATTGTTAATTTGCATACAAACATAATATTGCTACACTAGATTACATAAGGACAGTAGATGGGTGTAGGGACCGTGTCCCTACATTGTCCTTTGGGAGACTTGGGCAGGTCGTCCAAGGCCACGACACTACGACGCCTCTCCAACCCTTCACTGTCCCGCCACAAGAGAAGCACATGCATCATATGCTAGGATATTAGGATACATGGATCATACATGTGCATGCCGTACCGAATAATTTGATATGGGTCCACCTTTGTACCTCCAAGAGAGAAAGTGATCGATCAATACTGATGCTGAGGACTTTACCTTAATTTAGTTAATAATCTGGTGACACCTCATTAACATTAGGTGTCAATGTTACTTATACTATTACTAATTAGAGGCCCTGCTAGAATATCGTCAATATTAATGAGACAACAACAACAACAACAACAACCAAGCCTGTCAGTCCCAAGCAAGTTGGGGTAGGCTAGAGTTGAGACCCAACAAACACCGTCAGTTACGGTTCAGGAACGTCAATAGCCGTTTTCCAAGCACTCCTATTCAGACATAGGTCTCTAGGTATATCCCATTCTTTCAAATCTCTTTTTATTGTCTCTTCCCAAGTCAACTTTGGCCTTCCTCTGCCTCTCCTCACCTTATTATCTTGACTTAGAACTCCATAATGCACTGGTGTCTCTGGAGGTCTCCTTTGTAAATGGCCAAACCACCTCAACCGATGTTGGACAAGCTTCTCTTCGATAGGTGCTACCCCTAGACGATCACGAATATCATCATTTCGCACTCGGTCCATCCTTGTGTGACCACAAATCCAACGCAACATATGCATTTCTGCAACACTCAGTTGTTGGACATGTCTTCTCTTTGTGGGCCAGCATTCTGCTCCGTACAACATAGCGGGTCTAATCGCTGTTCTATAAAACTTGCCTTTTAGCTTTTGTGGTATCCTCTTGTCACAGAGAATGCCAGAAGCTTGGCGCCACTTCATCCACCCTGCTTGGATTCTATGGCTAACGTCCGCATCAATATCTCCATCCCTTTGTAGCATCGATCCCAGATACCGAAAGGTATCTTTCCTAGGCACTACTTGACCTTCCAGACTCACGTCTCCCTCCTCCTGTGCAGCAGTGCCAAAGTCGCATCTCATGTATTCGGTTTTAGTTCTGCTTACTCTAAAACCTTTAGACTCAAGGGTCTGCCGCCACAATTCTAGTTTCCTATTTACCCCCGCTCGGCTTTCATCAACTAACACTACATCATCGGCGAACAGCATACACCAAGGGATATCTCCTTGGATGTCCCTTGTAACCACATCCATTACTAAGGCAAAGAGATATGGGCTCAAGGCTGACCCTTGATGAAGCCCAGTCTTAATCGGGAAGTAGTCTGTGTTACCACCATTTGTTCGAACACTAGTCACAGCATCGTTATACATGTCCTTAATGAGGGTAACATACTTTGCTGGGACTTTATGCTTGTCCAAAGCCCACCACATAACATTCCTTGGTATCTTGTCATAAGCCTTCTCCAAATCAATAAAAATCATGTGTAGGTCCTTCTTCTGTTCTCTAAACCGCTCCATAACTTGTCTAATTAAGAAGATTGCTTCTATAGTTGACCTTCCGGGCATGAAACCAAATTGGTTCATGGATACCCGCGTTGTTCCTCGCAAGCGATGCTCTATGACTCTCTCCCACAGCTTCATGGTGTGGCTCATCAACTTGATTCCCCGATAATTAGTACAACTTTGGATGTCTCCCTTGTTCTTGTAGATTGGTACCAATATGCTTCTTCTCCACTCCTCAGGCATCTTGTTCGATCGATAGATATTGTTGAACACCTTAGTTAGCCATACTATAGCTATATCTCCGAGACATCTCCACACCTTGATTGGAATACCATCAGGGCCCATTGCTTTACCCCCTTTCATCCTTTTTAGAGCTTCTCTGACCTCCGATTCTTGGATCCGCCGCACGAAGCGCCTATTGGTGTCATCAAAAGAGTCGTCCAACTGGACGGTGGTGTTCTCATTCTCACCATTGAAAAGCTTATCGAAATACTCTCGCCATCTATGCCTAATCTCATCCTGCTTCACCAAGAGCTGCTCTCTCTCATCCTTAATGCACTTGACTTGGTTGAAGTCTCTTGTCTTCCTATCACGAGCCCTAGCCATCCTATAGATGTCCTTCTCTCCTTCCTTCGTACTCAAACGTTGGTACAGACCCTCGTATGCCCGTCCCTTTGCTTCGCTCACCGCTCGTTTTACAGTCTTCTTTGCCACCTTGTACTTCTCTATGTTGTCGGCACACCTGTCATGGTACAAGCGTTTATAGCATTCCTTCTTTTCCTTAATAGCCTTTTGCACATCTTCATTCCACCACCAAGTGTCTTTTGAATCGCATCTATCCCCTTTGGTCACTCCAAGCACCTCTGAAGCAATCTTCCGAACGCAAGTTGCCATCTTCTCCCACATGTCGTTTGCATCCCCTTCATCCTGCCAAGGGCCCTCTTCAATAACTCTTTCCTTGAAGACCTTTGCTGACTCCCCTTCCAATTTCCACCACTTTGTTCTTACAATCCTAGGTTGTTTAACCCTACAAGCTTGCACCAGAAAGCGGAAATCAGCCACCAACAACCTGTGTTGAGAAACTACGCACTCTCCAGGTATTACCTTACAATCAAAGCATGTTTGTTTATCTCTCCTTCTTGTAAGGACAAAGTCGATCTGGCTAGAGTGTTGGCCACTACTAAAGGTCACTAAATGAGTCTGCTTCTTCCTAAAGAAAGTGTTGGCTAACATGAGATCAAAAGCTATAGCAAAGTCTAAGACTTCCTCTCCTTCCTGGTTCCTACTGCCAAAACCGAAACCACCATGAACCGCCTCATAACCTACCCTTGACGTACCTACATGACCATTAAGATCCCCTCCTATAAAGAGCTTCTCGCTACTAGGTACCGCTCTAACCAAGCCATCTAAGTCTTCCCAAAAAAGCCTTTTCGCACTGTCATCCTGGCCTACTTGGGGGGCATACGCACTAATTACGTTTAAGACCAAATCGCTAATGACGAGCTTAACTAAGATGATCCTATCCCCTAGCCTTCTCACCTCCACCACACTATCCTTAAGGCTCTTATCAATCAAAACTCCTACTCCATTTCTATTGGAAGCTGTCCCTGTGTACCAAAGCTTGAAGCCGGTGTCGTCCACCTCCTTCGCCTTCTGACCCTTCCATTTAGTCTCTTGGACACACAAGACATTTACCCGCCTCCTAACCGCTGTATCAACTAACTCTCTTAACTTACCCGTGAGGGACCCTACGTTCCAGCTACCTATACGAATCCTAGTGGGTTCGACTAGTTTCCTTACCCTTCGCACCCGTCGCTGATGCGAAGACCCTTGCTCATTTTTCACCACACCCGGGCGCCGATGTGGCACGCCACTAAGGATGTGACGGCCCGATCCTTGCTCTCTTGACACCGTGCCCAGATCACGACACGGCGCGTCACGGGGGTGACGACCCAGCCCTTGCTCATTTATCACCATACCCGGGATCCGGCATGGCGCGTCGCTAAGAGGGTTACGCCCCAACGGAAGTCTATTTGGTCTCATCTCCATAAGAATAGCTGGTTTTTACGTCTGGCTCGCCACGCCTATACACAACCCTCCTCCTTTACCGGGCTTGGGACCGGCTATGTTGAGACGACTCAAGAAAGTCTTCCAGTCAACATAGGCGAAGTTGTCAATATTAATGAGACATGCTAGAAAAACGATAAATTCCCAAAATTTTCACAAAAATCTAATCGAGGTCCTAATATATAGAGCCATGAGACGCGCTAGGAAAAAAATTGTAGTCTTCAGTCTAGAGAGCTAACAAGCATGCAGGAGGATGATATATGACGTAATCCAACTTTATTCATATCAATTAAACAGTAATAGTTTATTTGTTACAACGGCACACATAGTGCTAAATAGGGACCGTAAATGGTTCGGCCAGCAACGAGTGGATGGTATCCTTTAAGTTGAAGCAGTTTGTGAAATTTTCTCCTTGGTTGTACATGAATTCCATCGTCCTCGTCAAGCCAAATATCCGCTCCAGTATCTGCTTTGGATATGCATTATTGTCTAGGTTAAGCCACTCGCTGTTAAAATCTTTCCATGATTCCTCTTTGAGCATGTGTATCTGCTCACGTGCAACTTCAATGGAGACATTGTGCTCCTTCATGTAGCTATCGATAGTCGAAGCAACATGAGGGATGAGTTGCTCTCGCTGCATGAATTGTTAAATATTCAAATATATTAGTAAGAGAAAGACAAACTCGATCATGCCAATATCCTAATACTAAGGATTTTCAGAGGCATCATCTTTTTACAGCAGTGGCGTCTGGCGGTTAGAAATTGCTGCCATCGGTGCAGCAGAGTGGACCACGGCCAAATACTTCCACCGAAAATAGCTTTCCAGAGGCGGTCAACATAGCAGAGCCGTTAGTGGAACTGCCTCTATTTCCTACACTGGTTATTAGTGTAAAGCTAATAAAAATTAGCTAGGACTCATGCTTGATGCGCTGGTGGGAGGTCAAGCATGGTGCAGATTTGTTAAAGTTTGCGGATATTTTCAGTTGAGTACTTCACATGTTTCTCCCATTAAATAGCGCAATATAATGATTTTTAGTCCTTAAGAGGATGACCATGAATGGACAGGATTTGTTTTATCTAGATCAAGAATTCAAGACGATGGAATATTGTTTTTTTTTTGCCTATTAGGAACCATAGGATTCCACATATTTCCACAAACGGGTGACATATGACCATGGCACCAGGCTGTTGACATACCGCCAAAGTAAATGGACATTTTCACTTGCTTTTCTGGCTGCAGTTTGCACAGCCTGTAATAAAGCTTATTCTTCCACGACCAATATAGGAATACCTTTTGTAGTAATGTAATTAGCTTGTCAACAAATTCTCTCTATGTCGCTTCATTGTGTAAACCAATGTTATGTGAGAAATATCAAACTAATGAGGGATATTACCTCATATGACTCGAGGTCATCTACCAATCTCAGAATCACGGAAAGTGCCCGCACCATTTTAGGTTCACTGGAAACCCAATCAAAGCAATCCTCCGTTGCTATATCATGCATCCCAACAAAAGAAGCACATGATAAAAAGGGACATCCGCCGGTTATTGTTGAAACCTTAAGATGTTCATCAACAGACTTTGGAATGTATCCTTCTTTAAGCATTTTTACCTCCTTGTTGTAGCCTCTAACCAGGTCTTTTGTCTATAAATTGAAGATATTGAATATAAGCATTTTCCCCATATCAAAAAGCTAGATAGGGTATGTGTTTATTATAAACATCTTGTGATGGTAGCATCAAGTTAGCATGCAAGCCTACTAGGCCAGATAAATATACACCTAATGATTTTCGAGATAATCATTCAGATTCAGACCCAAACAAACTCAAACATCTAGATAAGTAAGGTAACTTACAAAGTTTTTTAGATATGGCATGCGATATTTCTCCTCCTGGTGAAGCATATTTTCAATGGTTTTATAGCTATCCAATATTTTCTCCAAAGCAAATTTCATGCACTCTGGAAGGTCCTGAGCCCCCATTGAATCCCAGCTGGACATGATAATTCACGAAAACTTGTAAGTTCTATATGATCACAACGTTATAAAAATATGAGTACATACATAATGTTACAAAAATGTTAGTACATACATGCAAAAACTTTTCAATGTAATTCAACTATGTAATTATTCATTATATGCACTCGCTACTGCAAAAACAAATTTGTGACACTGAACTTTGTTTACAGAGGTGGGCCTCTTGATGTACTGTCAATAGAAATCAATCGGCCACAGCCTGCCTTTGGAAATTGATTTTCAAAATTGAGTGTTCTCTTAATACGACCTACAAATTTGTAGTTTGCATTTCTTTTTGTTTGAGATAGTTTAGGTGCCCAAATACTTTGTTTAACTTATCAATTTTTGACTTTTGAAATTTCGAAATTCAAAATTTGTCTCCAATTGTTGGATTCCCCCCAAGCACGCAAGTTCCATGTATGGCGACATGTATGAACGAAAAGATTAACCAAAAAAGATGTAACTCATTAAAATTATTTATTTTCTAGTCATCACCTCAAGGAAACAATATATACTCTATTTTTCCAACATCATATATAAAGAACTTTGACCCTTTTTTTCTAATCTGACACATAGACATGAACTTCTGTGAACCTAGGATAAAGATACTTTTAAGTAGGCAAGCAATACTAACCTTTCCATGCACTTAGTAAATAATTCACATTCTTCCGGAGTTGCATAAGAATCAAAAATATCATCCACAATGGTTGCAATGGCAATATTCATTGTCAATATTATACGGCCTCATGAATAACATGGTTCATAATATACCCCTAATATCCATAAATAGCACTCCACGATTCTATCTCGAGCAAATGGAAGCTTCGATCCAATATCTATATCCTTCCACCACCTATAAATTTATTAGAGGTAATCAGTAATGGAACTGGTTTGTAATTTGGAATGTAATTAGGTAACAAATTTGTAGTGAAAAGAAGAGTTACTCCACCTTGTGATGATATCCAGCTCATGTTGGTGATGGAGCTGCATAATATTTGAGTTCAACTTCGCAAGTTGCAACACTTTCTCATGCACCATGGCATCTTTCTCGTACGTAGAGATGTAATACTTTGACTCATAAATTCTAACTCTTCTAGGGAGGGGCATCTCAAGTGCAGATTTTATTTCACGTGCCAATGAAGACTCTTCCATGTAGGGTATCATTGTTTCTAAACGCCTTTGGCTGAATAGTATGGCTTTGTCAAGTATCACCTCTCCATGGGTCCTCATATGCGCAGCATTGTAAAGGTTGAGTAGGTCTTTAGGACCGTCCACTAGAAAACCATCTTCTTCATTTTTGAACCTGACAAACACATCTGAAATATGACGCAGATTTTTTCAGCTTGAGTGTCGAGAAATTGTATAAGGTTGAACCATGTAAGAGGATATACACTACTACTCCATATGTCTAGGCCATGGCGTTAGCCAAATATTAAAAATCTACTTAACCTTTTTTCTCATTGCCAGACCATATATATTACCAACAGACAGTGATGATGGTGTTTTATCATTTTTTTAGAACACGGTCTCCTAATGCAACAAGCCCACTGGCCGACCGTCCAGCTCATCGCCACCTTCCATGCTTGGCTACCATGCCGAGGGTTGCCCAACCGCTCGCACCGTATCGCCGTTGAACCGCGTCAGAGCGAAGCTAGCCGTGGCGGGGGCACCCGCACTAGCACCTTGCTGTCGTGCCCAGGATCATCGCACTAGTACCTGGCCATGTCAGAGCCAGAGCTACATGTTAGTTTGGTGGGCCCGACGATCCATGCCCCGCTAGAGCACCAATGCGGGGTGACACGCCGGCGAGTTGAACATGTCTATCGGCCACCCTAAGGAAGCACACGTGGGAGATGGTATCATGGATTTTTACCAACGGTTCGTATTATACTAATGGTAAAATAGTTTCCAGCGAATATAAACCGAGGTTGAAAACCATTTTAAAATTATCATATTTTCACCGATGATTCGTAATACAAATACAAGCACTTGGTGAAAATGATTTTCACCATCGATTTATATATATTACGAACGGTTAGTAAAAATAATCACTAGTAGTTTTTATAAAACTACCGGTGAAAGTGCCATCGGTGAAAACCATTTTTGTAGCAGTGAGTAAGTTTATATGTAGAGCACGTTAGCCCTGTAATTTGTGCAGGCCAGCCACTTTGCTAGTTAAATTAACGACGACGCTAATTAATTCAGACCATGAAACGTAAGTTGCATGCAGTTTATTTTCATTACTACCTGGCGAGACCTTGTATCGATGTTTTCGTAGTAGAAAAAACCAGAGAGCTACTGTCCCAAGATCATAGCCACTGACATCAGCAGCCTCAATCTGTGCAAGTGCAGCATTGATCTCATCTTCGAACAGGTGATCCAAGCATAGACGTTCCAATGCATCAATGAGGTGCAGCCTACTAGCAGTGGTAGATGAAGTTGCTATCATTTCGGCCACTTCTTCCCTGAGCTTGTCCGCTCGTTCTTCCATCTGAATCTGCTGAATATTATTCCATTCGAAAAATCTTATCACCTATCACATCATTAGTTTCAACAATTTGCTAACTACAAATGTTACAGAAATTACATCTACAGACCTGCTGTTGCGATGAAGCTGCTGCTGGGTGGGAGTAGCCGAGGAAGATATCTCCCCATATAGATGGGTGGAAAGTGCTGGTGTTCTGCCTCAGACGGCTGTCACTCTCGTCAAGACCCTGCTCTGTTCTTGGATTGGTATCCTGCTGCAGTTGGCGGCATTGCAACCGCCACTGCTGCATCTGCCAACTCCATGAAATGCATCGGGATCGCCGGAGCGACTGCGATTCGGAAGCAGGAACAATATGGTAGTTTCTGCTGCTGTTACTGCGGTGCAGTGGAAATTTGGAGAAGGTGGCCATTGCATGCATTACAGCCTGCTCCGCCATGTCTCCAAACTGACATGCCCTTCATCTATTTATGGAATCGGTCTCTTAATAAGATAGTATAAACTTGTGCAATCTAGCTACAGACACGAGACCCACGAGTTAAGTTGTTAATGATTTTAGAAGAAGCACCCGAGTTGGGGAAAGAGACAACCCCTAGACCCCTAGACACGAGGAACACGAGGTGTGGCCCAAGAACAGTCTCCGTTGTTAATGATTTTTAGAAAACGAAAAAAAATCACGTAAAAATAGACTTTTCTTTATTAGTCTTACAAGGAGTTCTTCATCAACTCAAGTACTCGGCAGTACGTAACATTATGTGAGTAATCTATACCTATAACGATAATAAAAGGGCAAAATTTCTGCCATACTTTTTCTTCTGCCTCTTTTTTCTTCAGCCACTTCCATATATATTTTTTCCAGTCCGTCCAGCCTTAGCCGCTCGTGTTCGTGTAGGTCTCGGGGCTGATTCAGGTTGAGTTAACATTGAGAAGGAGATTAGGAGTCGGGAAAAGAATAGAAAAAATATAGGGCTCCAGATATAAAGATGCTAGAGACAAAGAAAAGATGGAAGGATTTTAATAGTTTTTCAAATAAATCGGGGTTCCTGATGTAAAATGTTCAGATCCGGGTGAACCTCTCCTGGTGGGCTTCTTATTCGATCTGGGCTGAATCCTTGCAGTTGGGCCGGCTTCGTTGCGGGCTGAATCAAGCCTATGTAAGTCTTTTTTTTCTTTCATTTTTCTCTTTTTCTATAAAAATAAAGATCTTGAAAAATTAACCAAAAATCATAGAAAAAATAGAAAAATACGAAACTAGTTTTGTTAGCTTCATAAAAATGTGATCTATCCATACATGTTAGAATCTTGTAAGGTTTGTGCTTTATGTATAGGTGTGTTAAATATGGATTAGTCAATGGTACAACTAATTATTTCGTGAACCAGAATATTAGATAGATTATTGTCTAATGAAATCTAAATAAATGTATTTGTGTAATTTCTTATGAGGGCTGCCGTGTGAAAAATCAAGAGAGATCTCCCATCACAATCATTGGCGGACAGACTAATCCTTGACACATCAACAAAAATATTACGGAGGTTGATATGATGCGTCAAAAAAATTACAAAGGTCGATATTGAGTCATAGAAATACACGGGCAATATGAAAAATTAAAGTTATGATATATTTATATCAAATAATTATGCACTTTAAAACGGAAGGAGAAAATACCAAGGTGTATTGTAATTCAATACAGATTTAAAAGGACATTGTTATTTATTGTCAGCATTAACTTATATTATGGATGTGATGGTCATCATAAAATAAATTATAAAAGCATAAAGCAAAAGTAGATATGTATCATTCACGTTATCGTTTTACATAAATGGTTATGTTTTTTCTCCCGTTGCAACGCACGGGCATATTTGCTAGTACTAACTTATTACCTTTAGTTTTTACATGTTTGTATATATTTATTTCCTTATTTCAAATGATCATCCACCACCACGGCTGAGGTACGTTGACTGCGTCGATGATTTTCTCCTCGTCGGAGGCGGAGCGCGGCGGTGCCAAGAAGTCATTGCCAAAGGTGGTCAGACTGACCGTGGAGGAGGCCAAGAAAGTGATCCTCAAAGACAAGCCCGATGCCGACATTTTCGTGGTGCCAGTCGGCTCGCCGGTGACCATGGCACTACTATGGTAAGAGTTTGTAGGGGCAGCTCAAAGAGGTTTGTAGGGGTGGTTTCTCAAGCCGCCCCTAAGCTTCCATCTCTACAAATCAAGGGTTTGTAGGGGCGGTTCCCAAGCCACCCCTACAAATCGATTTCTAGGGGCGGCTGGTGTTACTAACGGCCTCTACAAATCTATTTGGAGAGACGGTTGAAAACACCAGTCTCCTCTACATATTAAATTTGCAGGGGCGCTGTTAACACCAGCCGCCCCCATAGTTTCTATTTTTAGGGGTGGTTCAGTTTACAGCCACCCCCTATGGTCTATTTTCTAGCAAAAAAAATTCAAATTCATATATATGTATATACAGTTCACAATGACATTATATCAGTGAGTAACACACAAGATATATACATATTACATAAATAATTCACAAAGACATTATATCAATTCATTACAAACCCATAATAAAACAAATTTGTTCAGTACAAACCATACTAATTTAGATTAGTTCATTATTACAACCAACCAACAGTAATTTCAGATCCTTGAGAAGTGCAGGTCTGTGGATATGATTACAACCAACCCTGTTGGGATAAAAATTGACACCATCGTACTGCCCACTCGGAGAAGTGTAGGTCATTAATTTCATATCCTAGAGTCTGAGTGATGTAGTACAATGTATTTGCTAATACACTCTCCCTTGCTTCACAGGATTGGTCACAAGGTTTACTGACGATGATCAGCATTGGTCCAGAATGGCCCCTAGTCACTCGAATTTTTTTCTTGATATCCTATGAAGTGTGAACAATGCCATGATATGTCCATTCATAACCACCCAGTTGGGGAATGGCCTGGTTTAAAATGGCTTCGAAGCTACAACCTGTGTATGTGCAGTCTGCCAGCTCAACCTGCAAGTGTTGAGAAAAATTTGGGCCTCAGAACCATGCATATATATAGACATAACAAGGAATCTGGATATAAGTTATGAGACTGACCACATCATCCATGTTCTACTCGGCAAGCCGTGCACAAAAGGTCGAAGCATCCTCGTAGAGGCCCACATCCAAAGCTGAAATCCTCATGGAGGAGTATGAAGGAATATTGTACCCAATATCTAGAAGTGCCCTTAAACATTCTTGCACAACATATTTTTGCACACTAAGTAAGTAAGGTTGACTGATGCCGGTCCTAGAGATATTTACAATCTGACCTACTCGGTTACTAGCCCTAGCGCGAATAGAGAAACCAACTCGACATTGCGTGTGTCCATTCTCTAAAGGATATGTTTCAACATGCATGTCTTCAACCCCAAAATTTGCAAGTGTGTCTTTCAACCATGGTACATGGTGAATTGTCTACATTTATATATAGAGGTGTTTATAAAACATGTTACTTACTATGCTTGGATATGGTGGGAATCTTTGTCTCCTCAATGTTGGTTGGAAGCCTAGATTATGTGCATTATAGTTTGGCCGATCCGTAAAGGTAGGTCTCCGGCCATCTCTTCTCCTTAATTTATGTTGGTTCTAGACTAGTGACCATATATCCAAAAGGTGGCAGGTAAGATAATAACACAGAAATGAAAAGAGAACAAGTGCATTTCAATTCTAGATGGAGTTGCATTACAACCAATATATAAGTGCAACATACAAATAGTGTTATCCAACTACATTGACCTAGCTCATCGACCTTCTAATTCTAGGCCTAATTATTGCAGTTGCATTGGCTGCTCATGGACAGCCTCATCCAAAGTCCAAACACCATCACCAACAGACTGATAATCACCACATTCTTCCAAGAACCAGTCTGACCACCTTGAGGGGAGATGGCTTCACAACAATCAGCTGGGGCCAGCTTAGGGGAGGGATTAGTTGCTTCTCCAACATAGGCATTGAAATCTCTAAGTGCATGGTCATAGTTGTCAGCATTTTCGACCCCAAGCACTTGTTTACTACACTCATGCCAAGTCATGTAAATCCCAGGTTTTTTCTCGTTGAAAACAACATAGCAAGGGGCCATTTTCTAGGAGTGCAATTGAAGAACATAGCCATCAATCAGTTGGACAGCAGCAACAGTAGTAGAAGGAGAGGAGAGGAGAGGAGTAGTAGCAGTAAACTCAAATTCAAATTCAAATTCAAATTATGAAAAAGTAGAGGCCTTAGAACATGTCAATCATCATTTGATCATGAACTTGGAGCATCAAGGCATCATAACAGAGAAGAGAGGAGAAGGTAATGTAGGGGCGGCTGGTAATGATGCCAAGTTCCTCACAAGTTCTTGATTATCAGCTCATCATATTCTTGATCAAGAACTTGGAGCATAAAGGCATCATGAACACAATGAGCATATATAAACAAAGAGCTTTCCAAGGTTCCTCACAATAGGGGCGGCCGGTTATGATGCCTAGTTCCTCACGAGTTCAAGATCGTCAGCTCATATTCCACGTAATTTCTGGAGTTCGACAATTTCATCATTGGCCAAAGAGAGGACAGGAGATGAGAGGTTGCCAGAAAAGTTAAAGCAGCTACTAGTTGCCAAAAAAAAATAGCAGCTGCTGCCAAACATAGAGGAGTAGGAGAAGTAGAAGTAGTGGTAGCGAAGAGGAGAGAAGAGGAGGCCAAACAAAAACAGTGATCATATATAAAAACATTGATCAGCTGCTGCCAAACATAGAGTAGGGTAAGTAGAAGTAGTAGTAGTAGAAGTAGTAGGAGAGGAGAGGAGAGGAGGCATATATAATCAGTGACCACATAGCAAACAAGTGAGCACTAGCTGAAAAGTGAGCATATAAAAAAACAGAGAGCATATATAATTGTGAGAGCTAACACTAGTAGTGGGATGAGCTAACACTAATAAACATCCAATAGCTTCAAGTTAAAGCATTCACTCAAACATACACAGAATCTGGACAGCAGCACAGAAGACACTAGTTTTAAACATAACTAGAGTTATAGGCATCCAAATAAGGTGACACTAGACTTTCTGAAAATTTTAGGAAATTGTCTACAACTTTGTTATTTACACCCAGAGCTGATTCATTAGTTAACTAGGTTGAAAACCACAATAAAGCAGAACTAGACAGCAAGGACAGAAAACTGACATGAACTTCAGAAATGTATATCTGACGCTATAGACATCAAACAAACATGATTGTTAACTTAATGGAAATATTATTAAGTTATCTATAAAAGAGTTATTATCATCCCAAGATGATTCAGTAGTTAATAAGACCAAACAGCACGAAGAAGCAAATCTGTCCAGACTTGGACAGATTCTAGAATTAAGCTTTAGTCATCTATATCTAGAGTTTTAGACCACCAAAATGGGTGCTATTTAACATTTTGGAAAGCCTATCAAAATTACTACAACTCTTTTATTGTCACAAAGAGATGATTCACAAGTTATATTAGCCAAGAAGGCAAAACATAGCAACACTGTCCAGAACACAAACAAAACGTGACAGGGTATTTGTAAAATCTATAACTCCCAGACCTGTTGTCCTAAAATCATGAACTTTTAGGACAAGCTACATAAGAAAACTGTCTACAACTTTTGTATTCAACACATCTACACAAAACATCATTTGCATCACGAAATTATTAGCACAACAGAAACTGCACTAGCAGCCCTGCATAGCACATGCATAAAGGTTCATCACTTGTTTAGTTAATCAAGATAGCACACACAAGTCACGCATACAGATGTGTATGCTGATAATCACGTTGACTTTGCATCCTTCCCATCCTCATTATAGTAAATCATATATACAATACTAATTTACAAAAAAATTCCACCTCGATTACAGATAACCGAAATCCAATTGCTACTTTTAACTTGAAATCATCTCTCTACTTATTAGTAGTGTACTGAGAGCACAAATTGCAGCATACAAAACGATCAAACACTATTGCAGTGTTATTAAATGGATTAGATGTGTGCACACCCACTAATAAAAAATATAGGGAATGCACGCAAACAAAAGAATGGAGGAGAGGGGGATGGAGGAGAAGGGGATGGGCATACCTAGACGGAGGCGGCCCAACAAATGTAGGCACGGTGTGGTAGAGGGCTGAGGCCAGGATGGAGGCGGCCCAGGGGATGGAGAAGGGGAGCGTCAGGGCACCCTCGTGGTCGGAGAAGGGGCCCGAGGTGGCGGCGCAGCAGGCCCGGGTCCGCAAACCCTAGCTGGTGGCGGAGCTAGGGCATGGAGATGGCGGCGACAGTTCGGCCGGCCATCCAGATCTCAGAAACCCTAGCCGCCGATTAGGGCATGGAGGCAGCCTAGTGGACGGAGGCAGCCTAGGGGACGGAGGAGAGAGGAGCGCCGATGGAGCTCACGGTCGGAGAAGGTGGAGCTTGGGACCGGACTGAGGCGGCCCAGGAGAGAGGAGCGCCAGGGCACGCGCTCGCGGTTAGAGAAGGGGGCGAGGAGGTGGCGCAGTGGGCCTGGGTCCACAAACCCTAGCTGTAACACCCAAAATTTGCATGATTTTCAAATGGTTAAAATGATTTTAATTAAGCAATTTCCTTGAGCATTTAACTTAGGCAAAATAATTTTTATAAAACTAAAAGCAAATATAAGGTTAGTGACATGTTTGTGCATCCATGTTGTTGCATACTTTTTATTGTGTAGTTTGGTTTTGCCAAAAGTCAAAAGAGAATTCAATTTCAGTTGGGAATTATTTGAAAATGGTTTGGAAACTAAAAAGAAAAAAAGAAAGAAAAAAAAAGTAAAACCTCATCTCTCTCATTTGGAATTCGGCCCGAAAGCCCACTTCCCTCCCCCTTTCTTCTTTCTTCTCAGCAGGGCCAGCTCCCTCTTCTCTCTTGGGCCGAAGGCTAGCCCCGACGGCCCACCTCTTCTCCTCCCCCGGCCGCGCGTTTCCCCTCTTCTCTCTTTTGGGCCGTTCGGCTCGGCCCAGGCCTGCACAGCATGTCGTCTTCGACTTTTTCTTGTGCCGCTGATAGCCCGGCCCCGCTTGTCAGTCCCATCTCCTTCCTCCAGCCGTGTCCGCGTCGGACTCTGATGCTCGCGAGCCGCCGCCGCCTCTCGCGGATTTTCCGATCTTTCAACGTGATCCGCACGTCCTAGCCCCTATATAAGCCACCCAACATGCACCGCCACCTCCTCGAACCCTATCTCGAAGTCATAGCTGCCTCCCGAGCCCTAAATCGCCACCACCGAAACCGTAGCCGCCATCCCGAGCCACGCGCCGCCTCCACTCGATCTCCGACGCTACAATCGCCTCTGGTGAGATCCCCTCTTCCTCCTCTTTCTTTTGGATTCAATTCTGAGTCGTTTGGTGCATTCTAGCGACCTATCTAGTTTCTCCGGCGAACTTCACGCCGTCGGCAATGTCGCCGCCGCGCCGGCGTTGCTCCGGCCGGGGTTGCCTCCTTCCCATCTTCTAATCTCGACCGTTGAGACTAGATCCGACGGCCGACAGTGCATCATACCTCTTCGCTGCAGTTTTGCAAAAAAAACCCCTTAGTTAATTAATATAGAACCCGCAGTCCTCTCCTCTCCGATCTAATCTCGCCCGTTCTCTCGAGATCCAACGGCCGAAGTTCGCTGATACCCTTTCGGCCGGGTATTTTTGTTAAAGAGTCCCTGGTCTTTTTATGAATCGAACCCGCCATCCTTCGCGTAGTCTGGGAATACGCTTTCATCTCTGGAAAACGTAGTTTTCTTTTTAGTAGATTCAAAATTCATTTTCAATATTTACAGTTTTGCCACTGAGATTCAATTGGTCATAACTACTTCGTCTTAGCTCCGATTTAGTCCGTTCAAGTTGCGTTAGGTTCGTAATCTTGTAATCTATCTATCTATGCAACTGTTCATTGTGTTTTCAACTCTTGAAATTTGAGGTTAGATTTAATTTATTATTTCGTTAAAGATGATCTTGTTTAATTCATGACTTCTATGTTTTAGCTCCGATTTTTGTGATTTTCGCGTCTGTGTGATCGTAGTGTTGCGTAGGTCAGTTTTACAAACTTTTTAATTTGTTTTATCACTATTGGTGTACTGTTCTAATTGTATCTACTTGTTTTCTTCGTGTATGAATGCGTGGATGTCTGTGTGGCGGCGCTCATGCACGGAGATGGCGGCGGTGACGACGAAGAATTTTTTTGGCAGCCTGACGGCGTCCGCGAGGAAGAATAGCACCCAGACATAGAAAAATTACCCCCACCCACCCGCGCCCGGTATATATACCCAAGGGCTTTGTAGGGGCGCTTGGAAACCCTAGCTGCCTCTACAAATAAATTTGTAGGGGCGGTTCCTGATCCAGCTGCCCCTACAAAGTTTTTCCAATTTTTTTTGTTTCCTAATATTATTTTTGTGATTAATAAAAACTAAAACTAAAGACATATAATATTTTGTATTATTGTACATATACACAAATATATAAAAAAATATTTTTTTGATATTGAATACAATATAGAGACAAAAAATATTTTAAAATTAGAATTTTAAATCTATGAATACAATTTTAAGCGATTAAATGACCTAAAATAAAAATATTGTAAACATAAAAGTTGTAATACTCAAGAAGTTGTACAACTTTTATTTTGGTCACCTTGTCATATGACTTAGTTTGAATGATTCAAAATTTCAATTTCAAACAATTTTAACTTGAAAAAACATTTTGAAAGACTTTATAATCTCAAATCAAAAAATAATGAATACAAAAGTTGTACAACTCATAAAGATGTACAACTTTTATTTTGGCTATATTTTCATGTGATAAAGTTTGAACGATTCAAATTTTGAATTCCAAAAAATGACAAATTCAAACTAGATTTTGAAAGACTAAATGACATCAGCTGAAAATGTTATGAATACCAAAGTTGTAGACCACATCAAGATCTACAACTTTTATTTTGGTCATTTCTTCATTTAAGAAAGTGTTAGTTCACATTGTTTACAAGTTCACGTATCTCTCATATAGTTTCATAAACTATATGAAAGATTTATGAATTTATGAACAATGTCTACCAACACTTTCTCAAATGATGAAATGACCAAAATAAAAGTTGTAGATCTTAATATAGCCTACAACTTTGGTATTCATCACTTTTTAAGCTCAAATCATTTAGGATATGAAAATATGGTTTGAACTTGCCATTTTTAAAATTCAAAATTTAAATAGCTCCCACTTTGACACAAAAAATATTCACAAAATCAACACAGTAACTTGATTGAGCATGATTTTTAAAAATTTTAGAAAAAAATCATCACATTTGGAGTTAGTATGAGAGAGAAAGACTAGTACAAGTTTTAGGTAGAGATTAAAAAGAGAAATCAGACTAGTTACAAGTTCATGTGAATTCATATGAACAAATGGGTATTCTCTTTTTAATCTCTGCCTAAAACTTGTTACTAGTCTTTTTTCTTCATACTAACTCCAAATGTGTTGATTTTTTTCTTAAAATTTTCTAAAATCATGCTCTATCAATTGGGTTTTGTCATTTGTTCATGTGACAAAGTTTGAACGATTCAAATTTTGAATTTTAAAAAAATATGACTTTAAACAAGATTTTGAAACACTAAATGACATCAGCTGAAATTGTTATGAATACCAAAGTTGTAGAACTCATCAAGATCTACAACTTTTGTTTTGGTCATTTCTTCCCGTGACAAAGTTTGAACGATTCAAATTTTGAATTTAAAAAAAATACGACTTCGAACAAGATTTTGAAATACTAAATGACATTAGGTGAAAATGTTATGAATGCCAAAGTTGTAGAACTCATCAAGATCTACAACTTTTGTTTTGGTCATTTCTTCATATTACAAAGTTTGAACGATTCAAATTTTGAATTTAAAAAAAATACGACTTCGAACAAGATTTTCAAACACTAAATGACATCAGTTGAAAATGTTATGAATACCAAATATTATGAACTCTCACACATACATAAATATTGTCTTACACACATACATAAACTTAGTCTCATACACGTACATAAACGTACTCATAGACATACACAAATACACACACTTACACCAACACTCCATGCATGTTGAACTAACCCGTAGCAACTCTCCCCTTGACACCTTTTTGTTCCCATGACAATATGTCTTTGGGCAGGTTCTTTTTCACAGCATTGATCTTCCTAGGAAAGTCAGTGAATAGTTGCATTTCAGTGTAACTATTGTACTCATCAACATCGTCCACGCCATCAACTCCGATATTGTGTTGTTTCCTGGAGACAACCACGTCCTTTGTCTTCTTTTTCGGGGGGAGGTTAGTTTGCATGTCAGGTAAATAGAAAACTTGTGCGACACGTGAAGCTAGCACCCAAGGGTCATCTTGGTAGCCTACATTCTCGAGGTCCACCACTGTCAACCCGATCTCATTTAGTTGGTGTTGTTTCATCCAGCTGCATCGAAACAGGGCCACTTTTATATTCATTCCATAGTAAAGTTCACATATCTCTTCAATGATGCCAAAGAATTGGACTGTTCGCCCCACTCCGTCGAGAGCTTCTATTCGAACGCCGCCGTTTTGGTTCACACATATACTATCCTTTGCGTGGGTATAGTACGTGTACCCATTGATGTCGTAAGCTTTCCAAGACGTCACTTGTCTTGATGGCCCCGCCGCCAACCTACTGATTGTAATAGCATCTATGGTTTCTCCAATCATTATGTTTTTGTCCTTTAACCATGTAGTTAGTCATTGCTTGTGTTGTTTCATGACCCAATCATCTGAACGACCATTTCTCTCCTCCATAATGATAGCCAAGTGTTGATCAATGTACGGTTGCATCAGTTCTGTACTCTGCAAGACACTATAATACGCCCGACTCAATTCTTTGTAATCATGGTCGATGAACACTTTCCTCCTACTAGTGCCCTTCCCAGCCAGCCTACCCTTGTGAAGCGAATCGGGTTTACCAATCCCTGTCTGTATTTTTAGGTACTCTTGACAACACTTGACGACTTCTTCAGTATTGTAACCCTCTATCATGGAGCCCTCTGGGTATGCTCGATTATGCACATATCCACTTAGAAACGACATGAACTGCTCGTAGGACCACATTTCATGCAAGTATCTAGGGCCTAGCGCCTCTATCTGATGAACCATGTGAATCATAAGATGTGGCATTATATAAAAAAAGCAGGAGGTAAACACATCTCTAGTTGATTTTGGGTCTCCACCACGAAATCATGCAGGTCACGCAGCTCTTCCCTGCCAATCGTCTTCTGTGAGATCTTCGAAAAGAAGTAGCACATGCAGGTGATGGCCATTTTCATGAACTCTGGCTGTATAGCCGTGATTGCAATAGGTAGGAACACTGTAAGCATCACATGACAATCGTGAGCCTTGCAGTGTGTTATTGACAGGTCCTTCATCGACACTAGCTTCTTCACGTTCGCTAAAAACCCAATTGGGACTTTGACCCCCCCCCTTAGGAAAGTGCATATAGCTGTCACACCTGGTTTTAAAGAACAAAACCAGACTAGTCATATGTGTGCCCAGGAAATCCACACATACAACAACAGAACCAATAGTATCAGAAATAATGTTATTAAATAACAGATATATAGCTATTTTAACACTTACATCAGAGTATAGCGGAATGGTTGCTCATATTGTCTGCAGGCTTCACCTCCACAGGGATGGCTGACTGGGGGTACATACGCCTAGTACTGGTAGAACTCTTCACATAACTCAGTGGCTCCACTATCTGGTACCCATCCGGGATTTTTTTTTCCAAAGTATGAATGTAAAGCAAGCGTAAGTACATGTCGTACTCAACAAATATAACATGGGGTTCATGAGGCTCAAAAGGTTGACACGGGTTTACTGCAATTAGCTTTTAGTAAGTCATAATCTTAGCAATTTAGTAGCAATAAGTTTAGCATAAGCCCAAATGATCACATGAAACTGATAACATGAATAATGAGATAGCATTTAAAAATATCAGCGTTCCTTTGTCAATTCCATCAATTTTCCATTATTCTGTGAGTTTTCCGGGCCACTCATGACCGTGAGCACGGCTGATATATCAGTTTTACACTCTACAGAGGTTGTACACTTTCACCGTGAGCCGTGATTTACCCTTTCGCCCAAGGTAGCTAGCCTTTTGACCCACTTCCAAGGAAGGTCGGCAGGGTTCACTATGAAGTCTTTCAAAGGTTCGTTTAACAAGTTAGGGCCGCTAGGTTTCCTCGGCAGGCAGGTGTAGGGAACCCCCCTTTCATATGGCACAAATCCTTTACGGCTATACACATAAGAACAGAGGCAGTCCTATACCCAACGTGACAAGCCCCTTTTGCGCCCTTTCGGGTAACCACTAACAAGCTAGAAAAGGTTCTCATACTTGACTAAAACCAGAGCCATGTAGCCCTCACGGTTGTACTGTAAGTCCCAGCTTTTGTTGACAAATAAGTCCTTATGGAGGGCCAAGAGCGTCAAACAAAAATCCAGACAGCTCTCACCCTAAATTCACGTTCCCAAAAGCATCTTTTATTTCTCATTGCATATTTCATTAATCAAGTTACAGTTCATGATCATAAATAATTGAGCACTAGCATCAGCTACCCATATGCAAATAATCCCCAAGGTGACGAGGAATCAGGATATCAATAACTAGGATAATTTACTACGGGTATCAAGGTAGACACATGCAATATGAATTTAATGATTAAAGTGAATAGGACAACAAGGATGATCCCGTGCTATACTTGCCTTTTACTCTTGCTCACATTTTCCTCATAGTTTGCTTCTGGTCATCACCTCTGATCTTCAATGCTCACAAGCGGTTCTTGTCTACTCGTAGCAAACATCACGCATAGGCAAACATGCAAGAAGCAAACATAGAAAACTAAGAACAATACTTCACACAAAAGTAAAAGCTTTGAAACATCGTACTAAAAGAGAGGGCGTGTTACTATGGTTGAGAGAAAGCAAGAAACGCCGGAAACGGAATTACCGTTAAAAAGAAACGACTAACGGAAGATTTATATTGTAAAAGAAAAAGAGTCTATATACTTGATTTATTTTAATTTAATAAATCCATATGAAGGTTATTAACTTAAATTGGTTAAATTGTATTTTAGTTTCATGTTTTATTTATAAACATATCTCCTATTATTTAAGCCATCTTCAAATTTATAATTTAGAAAACATAGAACATGTGACTAAAGCTAAATGAAAGCATTTATGATTCAAAGTTGAACTAAACAAGTTCTTATTGAAAAGACATTAATATTGGTATTAATCATATTAACATTGATTTATAAAAGACTGATGTATATAAACCCAAGTTGTTTTATAAATTAAAAAGGCATTGAATAAACATTAATTAAAATTAATATTTAACTTATAAAATTTAGAGGTGCGAGACATGTTAGACGTCATTGCTAACACATAGCTTACGGTTGGCGCGGTGGCAAAATAACAAGAACGGAATAAAAACCCTAAGTTGCTTTTAGTTAGAAAGCTATTAAATAAATATTAGTCAAGTTATATTTAAATAGATAAATTTATAAATGAGTGATATGATAAACAACACCTCTACTACGAAGAGCGTGATGACACGAAACTAACGCAGCCAGAATCGCTTGAATCGGACTTAAAACGGTTATACGACAGAGATTAAATGATCAATGGCAATTCTGTAAATAAGACCATCTTCTACCTTGGGCTGATGCAGATCGTGTTCTTTTTCTTTCTCTGGAACGTGGCCTCCATGCTACTGCTACTTCCACGCGGAGGGAAGGGAGGGGCAAGGCCGGGCCTTGGCCGCCCGGCGGGGCGTTGCCGGCGGCGGCACAGCACGCCTGGCCGGGCCCATGGCCAGGCCGGCATGCACGCACGCCTGCTCCCGTACAGGACAGGGCGGCGGCGGCCCCTGCTGCTCACGGGCAGCAGCGCCAAGGGGAGGGGGACGGGGCGGTGCAGGGCCACGATTTCTCAGCCACCGCGCGGGGACGAGGCCAGGAGGAGGCAGGGGCGGCACAGGTTGGCCGGCGACAAAGAAGGTGTAGCTATGGTGGAGTTCGCCGAAGATGGTACTGAAACGATAGGGACAAGATGAAACGGACACGGATTTGAGAAAACAAGTATATCACGGTGAAGAAAACGAAGAGAGCAACCTCAAGGTGGTGGCGGTTGACGCCGGAACGCCATGGTTTGGCCAGAAAAACTCGCCGGAAGTTCGTCGGAAACCTAGCTTTTTTGAACTTCGGCTTTAGATCTCGAAGGATACAAGCGGCGGTTGCGAAAACGAGTTGTACTTTTGAAAAGGTCGCGTCGTGAGGATTGCCGGCATGTATATATATTGGTATGGTTTGAGGTACGTGGAAAAACAACATATTTTATTATTTTCGGATTAAATTAATTTCATGAATAAAATAATTCTAGAAAATCCTAGAATTGATTTTTAAGCCGCTAAAAATACTTCGAAGACTCCGAAAATTCAGGAAAAATTCTCAGAGACATTTTGAAACATGATGACCCCAAATAAAGTATTTGGAACTCATGAAAAGATGTTTTGGAGCATCTAAAAATTAGATTATGCTCATAGAAAAATAGGAAAAGATTCCAGAAAAAGCCAAAAAAAATTCCTAGGAAGTTTTTGGAGATATGCCGATGGATTATGAACTCAAGGAAGTGATTTGGATAACAAGAAAAAGGATCTTAGGAGACTCCAAATGAGAGGATGGAGTTAGGAAACAATGAATTTGATTTCAGAAAAAGATTGGCACAGGCCGGATAAAGATAAACCTTACCAAACGCGTTTCGAAAACCTTATACACTCACATACTCCAAAACAAGCAACATACAAGCACCATAATAACCAAAGCCCGTCAACTTGATTTAGAAAAGTTTTGAAAACCCACACTTTTCTGTATATAAATTAGCAAAAAATTTAACAAATCTTGAAAAGTTTTATATAAAGATTAACAACATTAATTTAATTTAGTGTTTTTGATGCACAACCCAAAATTAGAAATTTTGGGGTGTGACGTAGCCCTCCTCTCTTCTAGGTTTAGGTTGAAGCTAGCCACAGGCAGAGTGTATTTTCCATTAGACTCAAGTACCGGGTGAAGCTCTTTCATCACATTTAGCTGCACAATGTCTTTTCGTGATTTTAGACCATCCTTTTTCTTGCCTGTGTCCATCAAGGTAGTAATGACTCTCAAAGACATTCTTCTGCGCGTGCATAACATCAGTGGCATGGGGGACCTCCAAGTTTGGCCAATAAGGCAGATACTGAAAGAAGATTGATTGTTTCTTAAATGGTACACCTTCAACAGGAAGTGTGCTTCTATCTTTGTTCGTCCCATCCGGATTCTTCTTTCCATAGCTCATATGTATGTTTTCACCATTTTGTACACATGTTCTCCGTTATGATATCTCTCCGGAGGGGGCTCAATCTCCGGGGTGCTGTCATAAAATCTTAAGAACAATTTGCTGTGGTACTTATGAGTTGTCTTTAAGAAGCGCATGTTCCTTAGGTAAACTATCTTCTTGGATGCATCCAAGTACACCCATGTAGTACCATCCAAGCAGACTAAGCATCCCGTCTTCCCTTTGATTTGTCCAGACAAAGAAAATAGCATGGGGTAGTCATTGGTAGTAATAAAGATAATGGCTTTACATATGAAGTCCTCCTTTAGGAACGCATCGTACATCGGCACCCCATGCATCCATAGCCTCTCCATTTCTTGCATCAAAGGCTCTAAGAACACGTCTATATCAATGCCTGGTTGTTTAGGACTAGAAATGAGAATAATGAGGAGAAGGTACTTTCTCTTCTGACATAGCCACGTTGGGATGCTGTACATGGTCAAGATCACTAGCCATGTACCATGGTCGCTCATCCTCTCATTGAAGGGATTCATTCCATCGGTGCTCAGGCCAAACCGTACATTCCTTGGGTCAGCGCTGAATTCTTTGTGCATGTTATCGAAGATTTGCCACTGACTACAATCGGCCGGGTGTGCGATCGATCTTATCATCAGCCACCTTGCGCTCATTATCCCACCATGTCATGAGTGCAGCTTCTTTAGGGTTTAGGAACATACGCCTCAAGTGGTCGGTCACTGGCAGATACCACAATACCAAGGCAGGAATTCTTCTCTGCTTTGCATCGTTGCCTAATGGAGTGTCCTCTGGGGGCTGAGATTCTTGTGTCGCCTTTTTCCCACCCTTCTTCCTCTTATTCCCTGTGGAGGCTTCATCCCCACTGTAAAGGTCGTTGTTCTTGTACAGGCTGGCCCCACACCGGGGAGACTTATCTAGTGACTTGAACGTGTCACCACAAAAAAGGATACAGTGGTTGGGGCATGCATGGATTTTGTCAACCCCCATTGTCAATAGACTTATAACCTTCTTCGCTTGGTATGTGTTGGCGGGAACTGAGTTTGGTTCTGGTAGAAACCATGACAGGAGATGCAGCAGATCATTGAAACTACAGTCTGACCAGCCGTACTTAGCCTAGCTCAAGCCAGTGGTGGATCCAGAAACGGACCAAGGGGGGGCTAATTAACAGAGGGCAAAAAAATTTTGCTCGCTGTACACAATACACTAATAGATATAACAAAGATTGATATCGATTCAAATTTCAAAGTGCTCAATGATTCATAGAACTATGATGAGGATAGAAAAGTACCAAATACAAAGAGCCTTCCATAATAAAAAAAATCCATGTCAGATGTCTTCAATCTTCACGAATTCACACCACTTGAACCACCACGCTCAATGCTACATAATATTTAAAATGTCATACTTCTTCAGAAATCAAGATAGCATTATAAAATGAAATGTACAAAAATAATACGCACCTCGGGCCCTCACGTGGCAAAATTATCTTACGGTTTCTTAAGCCTTAAAAGCGCTTCAAAATTTTTTTATCTTCAATGGATGCAAACAAATCCTGCTCAATATAGCATATCATGCTATTATTCATCCAATCATCATTCATTTTATTCCTCCATTCGGTCTTGATAATATTCATAGCGGAGAAGGCTCTTTCAACTGTTGCTGTTGCCACCAGCGAAATCAATGCAAGTTCAATGAGACGATACACCAAAGGGAAATATGTATGTCTATCACTTTGAACCATCTCCTCAGCAAGGCTACCAAGATCAATCCAAGTGTCGAAATCTTTATCATTTCTAACTTCATGAATGAAATTGAGAAGGTCACCTCTTAGCTTCACACATTCATAATCAGTGAAGTCATCTTTATAAATCTTAGCAAGCTCAACTAATTTCTGTATCTCAAAGTTGGCAAATCCATTTGTCGGATCAAGACAAGCAATACATCTCAAGAGTTTAGTTGATCTTTCTGGAAATCGATTGTTTAACTCACAAAGAACCTGATCAAGGACAACATTGAAAATCCCATGATAAAAATGATGGTAGTGTGTCACTAATTTGGCTCCACGAAATTTTGAACGACCTCTAACTGGTATCATATCTTCCATAATAGGAATGTCTACCTTTGAATGGACACAAAATGTTTTTACCTCTTCAAAAAGCTCATCCCAACCTTTTTCCCTCATGGCATTCATATTTCTCATCACAGAACCAATCAATCCTATTGCTCGAACAATGTTCTGATTTTTCTTTTGCAAACATTGTGACAGTTCTTGAGTTACCCCCAATACTCTAATCATAAGATGTAATATAAACACAAATTCAAACGACTCCATTTTAGTATCAATCCAGATGCTGTAGTTCTCTTTTCACTATTAGTTCCATCTTCACTAATATTCTCTAACACCTCTAGCACAGGACCCCACATGAGCATAAGACGTACCAATGTTTTGTGATGTGTACCCCATCGTGTATCACCAGGCCTAGCAAGACTAGTTTCTTGGTTTTTCCCTCTCCTAGGAAAAATACCACCACTATCTAATTGCTCAACAAGACTATCATGTTGTTTTTGGAGGAGTTGATCTTTTCTCTTGCAAGAAGCACTAACAGCATTGACAATCGAAGTGACATAATTGAAGAAATCATGTGTTGAGTCACAACACTTGGCACCAAAAACTACCACAAGCTGCAATTGATGAGCAAAGCAATGGATGTAAAAAGCAAATGGGTTTTCATTCAATACCAGCCTTTGTAACCCATGAAATTGCCCTCTCATGTTTAAAGCTCCATTGTATCCTTGTCCTCTAATCTTGGAAATAGATAAACCATATCTTCCAAGCATAGAAACCAATGCTTCCTTCAGTGAGGATGAAGTGGTGTCAAATACATGTTGGAGGCCAAGGAACCTCTCAATCACACTTCCTTTATCATTGACAAACCTACAAGTCAAAAGAAAACATAGTGTTAATTGAAAACAACAAAACGAAACCAATGAGGCAATGAAATGCACAAAGTAAGAGATGATATATACCTCACAACCACAGCCATTTGTTCCTTAATAGATGCATCACGAGCCTCATCAACAAGTACAGCAAACCAACGATCTCCTATTTCACTCTTAATTAACTCACTTGTCTCCTTTGCACAAGCCCTCACCAAATGTTTCTGAACTATTGGACAACTCATTTGATTATTTCTTGGAGCATTTTCACTAGTCACAAGTGCAGCATTAGGATCCTTCATTCTGTACCACTCAAGCATCTCCAAAAAATTCTCTTTGTTTCTTGATGTTTTAGACTCATCATGTCCACGAAATGCTAGAGCATGCAAAAGGAGAAATCTAGCAATGCCTAACATTATATTTAAACGAGCTTTATATGCCTCCTCTTCTGCTGCAGTTGTTACTCTCCACACATGGTCTACACTTTGCATTTGATTTTGGAAATCAGTTGCTCATTTTCTTGCATTACTATGATAGCCATTAATTGATTGAGCATGCTTCAGCAAAGAATTCTTTCCCTTCTTCCAATTCCTAAACCCCACTTTGGTGAATGTATCATTACCAAAATTGCTAGTCTTTTGTGGCTTAAAGAGGTGGCAATAAAAGCAATATGCTACATCCTTGGCTACACTGTACTCTAACCAGTCAAAATTATCATACCATGATTTAACAAAACCTCTAGTTTGAGTTTTACCCTCTGTTCTTTCATAGTCACAAACTGGTTGACATGGACCCATCTGTAGATATGCTCTCCTAGCATCATCCCTAATATCATGATGGAATTCTTCAATTGGCTTTCTAAGCCCTGGATCAACAACTATATCATTCATATCAAGCTCAATGCGGGGTCTTTTTTCTCAACCCGGCTCTTATTAGTTGCAATCTTTGAAGTTGAAGCATCTTTCTTAGCATAAAATTTTTGCATTCTAGTCTACTACTGATTATACCCTACAAAGTAAAACTATCGGATCACTGAATGTCGGAAAACTAAAAAAATAGAACTGAAGTACTGAACAAGTGCAGATGAAGTACTGAACAAGTGAATGCAGTGTGAAATGTGGAAGCCCAAGCTGATGACACACAACAAAAGGGTAAGAATTATCAGTATTAAATGGCCACTGGTGTGAATGGCCCTCACCCTGGAGCTGGCGGCTTGGCTGGCCGACGAAGGCACGAAGCGGCGTGCAGAGCCGCAGCCCGTAGAGGAGGGGCACGCGGCGCGCCGGTGGAGGGCCGAGGATGGGGCCATCGACAGCCGCTGCCCGCCGAGCCGCCGAGGCCGAGACGACGTCACGGCGAGACGCGAGCAGTCGAGCAGGAGCAGCGGAGGCACGCAGCAGGCGTCGGCCGTCGCCCGTCGGGTGGCTCCAGGGTGAGGGCCATTCACACCAGTGGCCATTTAATACTGATAATTCTTACCCTTTTGTTGTGTCATCAGCTTGGGCTTCCACATTTCACACTGCATTCACTTGTTCAGTACTTCATCTGTACTTGTTCAGTACTTCAGTTCTATTTTTTTTAGTTTTCTGACATTCAGTGATCCGATAGTTTTACTTTGTAGGGTATAATCAGTAGTAGACTAGAATGGAAAAAATTTATGCTAAGAAAGATGCTTCAACTTCAAAGATTGCAACTAATAAGAGCCGGGCTGAGCAAAAAAGACCCCGCATTGAGCTTGATATGAATGATATAGTTGCTGATCCAGGGCTTAGAAAGCCAATTGAAGAATTCCATCATGATATTAGGGATGATGCTAGGAGAGCATATCTACAGATGGGTCCATGTCAACCAGTTTGTGACTATGAAAGAACAGAGGGTAAAACTCAAACTAGAGGTTTTGTTAAATCATGGTATGATAATGTTGACCGGTTAGAGTAAAGTGTAGCCAAGGATGCAGCATATTGCTTTTATTGCCACCTCTTTAAGCCACAAAAGACTAGCAATTTTGGTAATGATACATTCACCAAAGTGGGGTTTAGGAATTGGAAGAAGGGAAAGAATTCTTTGCTGAAGCATGCTCAATCAATTGATGGCTATCATAGTAATGCAAGAAAACTGAGCAATTGATTTCCAAAATCAAAGGCAAAGTTATATCTATTAGTGTACTGTGTACAGCGAGCAATTTTTTTTTGCCCTCTGTTAATTAGCCCCCCCTGGATCCGCCACTGGCTAGTTTGTTTGCCTGTCACCATCAATGCATATATAATGCAACTCCTGCGAATGTGGCTGTAATAGTCACACGTATATATTAAGGCCTTGTTTAGATCCAAAATTTTTACACCCCAAAACTATCACATCAAATGTTTATAGACACGCATAGAGTATTAAATATAGACTATTTACGAAACTAAATACACAGTTTACATGTATTTTTACTAGGCGAATTTTTAAGCCAAATTAGTCCATGATTAGACACTATTTGCTACAGTACACACTTACTAATGACGAATTAATTAGACTTAATAAATTTGTCTCGCGGTTTACAGATGGATTCTGTAATTTGTTTTTTTATTAGTCTACGTTTAATACTTCAAATGTGTGCCGGTATTTCCGATATGACCCCAAAATTTAAAATATTTTGCATCTAAACAAAGCCTAAGCTTAAATTAATCTTCAGTATCTCTGAGTGATTGAAAAGTCGACCCATCTCAAACAAACGCGCCTGCATGCACTGTACGTGCAATAGTATATACTATTCGGCACAATGATTAAAAAAAATACTGTTCGGCACATGCAAATGTTTTCCAGACTAAAAATAATTACTATCTGAGGAATTTACATACATACAAAGTTTATTGCTTGTGAAACGAAAATGGTTTGCTGACTAGTCTCTTGTACGATGCCAACTGCTGCTAGCCTGTATATAAACCATTGCCGTACGGATAACAAAACACAAAGTGAGCTTTACATTTCCCAAAATACAAACGTACTGTCATGGCCACGTTCTACTTCAAACCACAACCGTGCAGCAGCAGCAGCAGGCGATGCCCAAGCATTCCATGGAGGTGGCAGCAGCCGCCACGGCGGCACGGCATCATGTTGCAGTGCCAGCAACGGCAACAAGATGAGGGTGACAACCGCCTGCGCCAAAACAGCGGCATCTTCCACCCATCTCAAGCCTCCAACCCAGCATCAGCTTCATCACAACAGGAGGTTTATTAGTTCACTGATGTATAACTCTCCTTCATTCCTTTGTATACATATGTAGTTAACAAATTCTTGAAACGAATTAATGAATTGAAGAAGTGGTAGTTAGATTTCAGTTGCTTTTCATTATTATGACGAGTTTAACTATGTAGTGTTTTCAGTAGACTCATCATGATCAGATGGCAAAACAAGCCGACGGAGGAAGAAGTGCCCGCAATGATGACCACTTCTACAACTGATGCATCTCATCAAGAGAAGAGAATTGATAGTAGTAGCCTGCAAGAGAGGCTGCATCTCATCGAACAGGTGATCCAAGCATAGACACTCCAATGCATCGATGAGGTGCAGCCTACTAGCAGTAGTTTTTTTTCGCGATCGGGAATATAGCCCGTTTTTCATTAAGCAGAGAGAATTACACAATGCAGCTACGAGAGAACCCTCGTAGCAGGGGCGGAGGCAGCTGTCTGGCAAGGTTGGGTGGCCGCCATACCTAAAATCCATACAAAAGACTAGTATATCATGTGTATATACGTGAGATACAATCACTACTGATGGATTTAATGGCTGGGCCGCTGTCTCATGTCCGCTGGCTAGTCAGCCTGACGCACTGATGCTCCTAGGCCTACTTCAGAAACCCACAGTCCACGGAAGGAAGCCAACTAGTCTCGTAGTTGTTGGTCTTCCTGGCTGATCGGTTGCTTCAGTTTTCAATCTCTGACGGATCTAGCCAATTTTATATTGTAATTGTATTATCTTTTTGTGTTAATTAATTTACCTAGGCTGGTCGTAGTTAACATATATGATAAATTGGTGATCAATCATCTATGTAGTCTTCATTTAGTGAGGTATTTTAAGTGCCAAAGTTTTACTGTTGGATTTCTGTTATATTTGCTGATCACAAAGTAATATACACATTTTGATAATGTTCTAGTGAGTCCTTACATAGTGTCCTTGCATAGTTGATGGTTACATATACATGATTGACCTTTATAAACCCGCCACACCTAGAAAATATTCCTGCCTCCGCCACTGCCTCATAGCACAGATTACAAACCACCCAGCTAGTGGTGAGTGACCTGGAGTAGAAACTAAGAACTAAGAACAAGAAAAAAGGATATAAAAGAGGACGACTACCCACGACACCTAAAACCTACGAATTGAGCCTATAAGAAAAAAGGAAACAACATCGCAAAGGTCACCTACACAGAAGACCGTCCAGAAGCAATGACGGCAAAGCATCCACCAACGAACCAAATGGTGGCAAAGCATCCGCCAATGAACCAACCAGCAGCCAAGCATCCGTTGGGGAGGAAGTGAAGACACCCACTATGACAAAGCATCCATAGCGGGGGAAGGGTCAGGTCACTCTCGGCAGCAAAGCATCCGCCAGAGAGGAGGCTAACGACAACGGCGGCAAAGCATCCGCTACGATATCCACAACAACACACTGGGCAAGGTAAACAGTTGCAGGACAGAATGAAGCACAACAGGCACAGTGAGGCACTCCTCAAGGAACCGACAGTAGGAACTAGGCTGATTCTTCAGCGATGCCTTCAGGAAGGGGAAGACGCCCATGGCTGTGACATGGACGCCGTCGCCACTGGCCTTAGAGGCTTCTAAGCAGGGCTTTCGCCCAGAATCCGACGCTGGTGGCACAGGGGCATGGGGCTTGTAGAACGACGCCTCCAGGGAGGTATGTGGTGCTAAAGGCGTCACCGTCATCCGCTCGGCCACCACCGGACTGAGCTTTCGCCCAGAGCACCATGCATCCAGAGACACCGCCCCCATGAGGGGGGAAACGCCGCGCCACCAAAGCAGTAGATCCGGGGCGGAGGAGGGTAGATCCTTCCACGGGAGGCCTGGATCCGCCCCGTTGGCCGGAGGAGGTAGGTGTCGGGGATGGGGGCCGGATGTCCACAGGCCAACCCTAGCCACCCGCACCCTCCGCCATGTTCTGGGCAGCCGCTGACGGGCCGGCCAGAAGAGGTGCACGAAGCACTGCACCAGGCTCCCCACCGCACGTGATGCAACCTCAGGCTGTGCGAGCCGACTGCGCCTGTTGCAGATCTAGCCATGGGGAGGGTAGCTCCGGCACCTAGGTGCCCGGGTCCGTCACGGCCAGCCACAGTCAGGCAGGCACGGCCCGGCCAGCCATGCGCATCGTGGATGTCCAGGACCGTGCGCCCGGCCGCCCATGGCCGCCGGCCCCTGACCGAGGCGGGTACATGGGAGAGGGGCGGATTCGGAGGCGGGAGTGGCAGATCCAAGCTCGGGACGGCTGGATCTGGCCGCCGACCGCCTGCTGTGCCGCCGGCCGGCTCCCCTGCGATGGCGCCGGGCCAGCTTGCAGGAGCACCACCGGAGAGAGGAAGGGATGGAGGAGGAGAAACCCAGCCCTGCCACCGCTATCCTCGCCTCTGGCCGGGCTTCCTAGGGCTGGCTCAGGCGGAGGTAGAGCGAAGGATGGGCGGGCACGCGGCCCTTGGTGGCGGCACGGTGTGTCGCCGCCCATGTCACCCGTGGAGCGACGCAGGGGCCTTTCGCAACGTCCCCTACTAGCAGTAGTCGTAGTAGATGAAGTTGCTATCATCTCGGCCACTTCTTCCCTGAGTTTGTCCGCTCGTTCTTCCATCTGAATCTTCTGAATATTATTCCATTACAAAAATATAAGCATCTATCACATCATTAGTTTCAACAATTTGCCAACTACAAATGTTACAGAAATTACATCTACAGATATGCTGGTGCGATGAAGCTGCAGCCGGGTTGGAGTAGCCGAGGAAGGTATCTCCCCATATAGATGGGTGGAAAATGCCTGTGTTTTGGCTCATGCGGCTGTCACCCTCGTCGTCAAGATCTTGCTCTGTTTTTCAGTGGCGGGCCTACTTAGAGTCAAGGGTATTCAATTGAATATCCATTATTTTGTTAAACAATTATTATTTCTTTATGCTACACACTTTTAAGTTATTATGGAGTGTTCGGTTGATGGTTTCTGTGGCTAATAAGTCAGCTGATATTGTTTTGTTATGAGAGAAAAATATTTGTACCATGGCTAATAAGCAAGGCGATAAGTTCAAGCAAATAGGACGAAATAAAGCTTATGATCCAATGTACAATGCTCAATTCTCTGCTATATATCTTCTATTTATTATACAATTAGTTCTATCATACTATATAATTCAATATATACATTCCAAACAGGGTTTTAATCTGCAGAAAAAACTATTTTTTATCCTTTGTGAATTTTGAAAACCCAGGCCCCAAATCTTGGGCCCGCCCCTGCTGTTTTTAGGTTGGTATCCTGCTGCAGTTGGCGGCATTGCAACCTTGTTTGCTGCCGCCACTGCTGCTTCTGCCAAGTCAATGAAATGCTTCGGGGTCGCCTGAGCGACTGCGATTCAGAGGCAGCAATAATATGGTAGCTCCTGCTGCTGTTACCGCGGTGCATTGGTAATTTGCAGGAGATGGTGGCCATTGCATTACGGACTGCTCCGTATCTCCGAACTGACATGCCCTTCATCTATTTATGAAGTTGGTCTCTGATAATGAGATAGTATAAATTTGTGTAATCTATATACAGACACGAGGCACACGAGTGAAGTTGTTAATGATTTTTAGAAGAAGCACACGAGTTGGGGGAAAGAGACAAGTTGGAGAAAGAGACTACCCCTAGACAGGAGGAACACGAGGTGGCCCAAGAACAACAGTACGTCTCTTTGATTAATGCATGCGTGATATGCCGGATATGATAAATATTTTTTTTATTTTGCAACTTTTGACATGATATATTTTAATTACTATATAGTTTTGTATGTGACTTCATACAATTCATTTGTATGGATGTGATTTATATGTGTGTCAACGTGATTAGCATGTGCGTGTACGTGATTACTGATTAGCATGTTCGGTGAGAGGGTAATTTGGATAACTTGTGCATGAAACATATATTACCGTTTGCAATTTTTAGATCCGATAAAAATATACTTGATTGTAAGTTTTTTTTATGCACGTAACGTGGCATGTCATGTACAACAGACCGCAATTTCGTAACGTGTCATATCACGTAATCTATCGGTCGCACGCAGCATAGGAAGTCCATGCATGCAAGTAAGGAAGGCCACGCGCTGGCCTCTGGCCTAAGTCGCACGTAGGAAAGAAAAGATCTGCAAAATCTTTTTTTTTCTTTTCTTCGGTTAATTAATTAATTAATTGGTTTATATAATTTAAAAAATCAAGGGCTCAGATTTACTTGAGGTATTATCTCTAACAAGTAAAATGCCTGTAAAAAATAGACTTTTCTTTAGTTTTAGAAGAAGCATGCAGTACCAAAGGAAAAGGGTGGAATCGGTATCATGGAACTAGAAAGATTCACAAGGGCCCTACGACTACGATGGCTGTGGTACAGGTGGAAGCAAAAGGAGAGAGCCCGGAGTAACCTGGAAGTCCCTTGCGATAAAGCTGATCATGAGCTCTTCGATGCCTCAAGCATAGAAAGGAGATGGTAGAACAGCATTATTTTGGTCATCGCCATGGATAGATGGATCTTCAGCAAAAAGGATAGCGCCTAGCCTGTTCAAAAAGACGCCCAGGAAAAAATTCACGGTACAAAAAAGCGCTATACAACAACAAATGGATCGACCACATTTATCCTCCAAGCATGCAAGAGGAAATCTCTGAATTCGTCAATATATGGGAGGCAATTAAAGATACCAATTTGGATGATCGGGTTGAGGACGACATAAAATAGCACTGGACGCAAGATGGAGAGTACACAACCAAAAGCGCCTAAAAATTCAGTTTGAAGGGACCTTTACCAGAATGAACATAACGCCAATTTGGAAGGCGAAAGCTGAGCCGAAGTGCCGCTTCTTCATCTGATGAAGCTAGGATGAACCGATGATCCGGTTTGTAAATTGTGTGGGAATAGTCAGGAAACACCAACTCATCTCTGTAAAGATTGCCCGTTTGCGAAGGAAGTCTAGGAGCTTGTAAAACAATGGACCATTACAGCGGATATCAGCACAGTTAGCTCATCTGGTTCTCTGTATAAATTCTGGAGGAGATGCAGAATGTAGGTGGTCAAAAATCAGAGAAGAAACTTTGACGGAATTATAATCTATTTTTGGTGGAACATCTAGAAGGAAAGAATAGGAGAGCCTTCCAACAACAAGCTCTAAGTCCAAGACAAGTTGCAAACCTATGCAAAGATGATATCCTCCAATACTGCAGGGCAATGGCACCAAGGAGTGATGCAGCAAGCCATCAGTAGGACACACGATTTTTTTCTCCTTAATTGTGTTTTTGGTTTTCTTGGTCTTTGGTGTTTCCAGTTGTGTTCAGTAGTAGTTGTGTCAGTGGTACAAATAGAGGTAGTGTGAATTTGTAACTTCGTGTCTGTAAACTTTGCTTTTTTTCCTTTTTATCGTCTAATAAAATCCGCAGCAAAGCTTTTGCTATCCTTTCTAAAAAAGAAGAAGCATGCAGGAGGATGAGGTAATCCGACATTGTTCATATAAATTAGACAGTAACTATTTATTTCTTACAACGGCACATAGTGCTAAATGGGGATCTTAAATGGTTTGGCCAACAACAAATGGATGGTATCCTTTAGATTGTGGCAATTTGTGAAATGTTCCCCTTTGTTGTACATGAATTCCATTGTCCTCGTCAAGTTGAATATCCGCTCTAGTAGCTGCTTTGGATAGGCATTATTGTCTGGGTTAAGCCACTCGCTGTTAAAATCTTTCCATGATTCCTCTTTGAGCACTTGTATCTGCTCACGTGCAACTTCAGTGCAGACATTGTGCTCCTTCATGTAGCTATCAATTGTCGAAGCAACATGAGGGATCAGTTGCTCTCGCTGCATGAAGTTAAATATTCAAATATATTAGTAAGAGAAAGGCAAACTCATGCCAAGCAATATCCAGATAGGCCTAAAAATGATTTTTAGAGGCATCATCTGTTTACAGTAGTACTGGCGGTTTGAAATTGCTGCTGCCAGTACAGTAACCCAGACTGGACCACGGCCAAAAACTATCCGGGCCCATTTGGATCCTTTTATTTTGGCTGAATTTGAATCTACTTCATAGACTTGACTATTTGCCTTAAAATTTGATATTCTACCACATTCCAAACATTAAGTATAGACCTATGTCAAATTCAGAGGATAAAAATGAAAAGTGAGATAGCAAGAAATGGAAAATGAGATTCATCGCCACCCCCATGGCTCGATCTCCTTCACTCATCTGCCATGAGTTTGGACACAAAAAGCACCTTGTTAAGGACTCTCACCGCTGCCTCAAGCTCTCATTGGCGGCAAAGCTTGAATTAAAATCTAAAATGGAATGAATGGAACACAAGTTTGACAGTGATGACTATCGCCTTGTACCGTTAACCACGCCCCCTCCCCTCCCCACCCGCGCCACCCCCACGGTGGCCGGCCCCAGATCCGCCACCGCGCCGCACTCAGCCCCTAATCCGGCCACCGGAGCATCCTCCCAGGTCCTCGGCGACTCTATGGATGCCCTGCTGGCTGTCGCAGCTCCCCGTTGCTGGAGCAGGCCGCCTCCCCTGTTGCCCCGGACATCCGTGCACCAAGGTCCAAGCTCAAATCCATCGTGGTTGGCTCGCTCGAGCTCACCAATGGAGACACTGCCACAACTGCTCCTTGCCGCGTCAGCTTCGCTTTCAAGTCATAGGCTCCTGGCCCGTCAACTACCCACTAACCGCCATTTCCAACCACCCAGTTCAAATCCTGCCTCAAGACCACCTCGGCGCTCAGCGCGGGCCGTGGGTCCGGTCACACCGTGCTCAATGACGCGCGCAGCACCCATGGTGGAGCTCCTTCCCGAGGACGTGGCGACAAGACGGAGGTTCGGGATGGTGAGGTATGGTCGCGCATTCTCACGAAGCACTGGTGGTGCCGACCAAGGTATACAATACTGGTAAGAAAAAAAATTTCGGTCCGTAGCAATAAATGTGAAATTTCGAAAATATCGGGTCAAATTTAAATAAATTTAAATTGATTTTTAAAAAAGTTTGGCATCATTTCACTAGAAAAACTCTCTAATCCATCATCCATCGTAAATTTATATAACATCGATGAAATAACATAATATCTCACAGAAGTAGAGCCGCGGTAATACGTCGATCAGCGAAAAAGGCGATATTTCAAAAATTTCGGCGATAAACCTTGGCGCCGACTGGAGTTAAGTCGCAGGAGGATTCAAGACGACCGCCTACCTGCGCGCATGCACATCCCTCTGCCCTCTCCAAGCTTCTGTAGGGGAAGTGAATGCGCTGCCTCGCTGGCGGCCACCGAGTGGCAGACTGCAGAGACCCAGTGCGTTGCATTCGTTGCTGGAAGCTCATCCATAAAGCCCATGAGTGTCGAGCGGCCACCCTCATCACCGCCCGCAGCGCAGTTCGCCACCACCCCCTCCGTAGAGGCCGCTCCCACTGGATGTTGCTACCTTCCCTGAGCTCCCACGCCGCGGCATGGCGTAGTCCGGAGACCTGGCGCAGAGGCCAGAGTACACCTCGGCGGTGGCCGCGGTCACCAGCGACATGGAGGCGGAGCTGGTGCGCCTGTCTTCGTGCGCCATGGTGGCAAGTATTTGCAAGGACAGGGATGACGTCGCACCGGAGCGCATCAAGAAGGCGCTTTGTGGCCACATCGGCGTCCGGCTGAAGGACATCAAGGTCTCCCGTCATCGACCTGAGGACTTCCTGATCGTCTTCACATATCCACATGGCACTGCGGCACCTCCCAGTGGGCAACATGCACATCTGCATCAAGCCGTGGCAAGGTGGTCCCTACGGCGACCATTGCGACCTTCGACACCATGTCCGCCTCTGCCTCAAAGGGATCTCGGTGCACGCCTAGAACGAAAGCATCGCCAAGCGGGCGGTCGTAAAGGCCTGCGACCTCGACTACGTGGACTCGTGCTCACTGCGCCACGACGACACCAGGGCTCTTTGTCTCTGGGCCTGGACGTACAATCCGTCCGACATCCCAAAGGTAACGTGGCTGACCTTGACAGGGAATTCAGTGCAAGCGCATTACGGCGTTGCCCCTCCAAAGGGATGGCGGGGACTCACATTCAGAGTCCTTGTTTACCTCGACCTCGTCGAGTCGCCACCGGACGAATATGGCCGGTCCACCACCCGCAAGCTCCCTTGGTGATACGGCGTCATCGACGGCAAGCGTGAGGGCTGCGCAACGCAGAGACGATGACAGTGAGCGCCGAGGATGCCACGAAGATAAGGGCCGGCTCTTCCACAGTCTCTCTCGCAGTCCAGAGTCCAGACATGGACGCCGACACGATCGCTCGTCGTCAACATGCAGGCACCGTCATCAGAGTTCTGCTGCGCCCGCAAGACAACACCGCTCCAGGTTGGTTCAGCGCAGCGACGACATCGCCGACCAAGTTGTGCGTGTGCAGGAACCCTATGTCGCCAGGGACACCAACATATCCGGGCGCCCCACTGCCCAACACGCCGCCCGATCCAACCCCAGCATCACCAGCACCCACGGAGGGGGGCGGAGCGCAGGGCGTTGCTCCTCTCCCCTGCAGTGAGGGCGGCGTGATGGAGGCCGGCTCTCCATGAGGACGGGAGCCCACGGCTGGGCTGCTTCGGAGGGTGACGTCCCCTGCTGCGCCCACCACCGCTATCACACTACCTGCTTCGCCGAGGACCTCGTCAAGCACGCACAATGGAGCAGCAGGGGTCACCAAAAACACCATCTCCCGAAGGCGTCATCACAAGCGTCCAAAGGCCGGCATCCACCTTCTGCTGGGAGCATGATCATAGGATGTTGGGTGCACAGCTAGCTGCGACACCTGCGACGCCCAGGCAATCACCACGCCCCAGCCCGGGTGCGCCTTGTGCCAGGTCCAGGAGGTTCCGCCCTGGGTGCGTCTATGTCAGGCGCAATCGACGTGGGCAGCGCGTGATGACTGCGAGCATAGCATCTGCACCGATTCAGCGGAACGAGGCAACCAGCTTCATCAACACGGTCACTGTACAAACCGCCGAGCCCAGATGCGCAAGATTGTACGCATTGCTGCAGCTTCCTGGCTGAAGGGTGATGCGCAGGCGAAGGCTCGCCAAGTGCTCATGAAGAAGCTTGGCTTCATGGAGAATGGGGAAAGCTCGAAAAATGACGCACTGCTGGGCTACTTCAAGCTCTTCGGCGGCCCACTGTCATAGCTGGTAATCAAGGCACTGGCAGCCCTCTGTGGCCTTGACGGCGTCATGGACGCAGGCTGCTCCCAGGCGTAGACTGCATGGCCTGGAAATGCTACAGATGTCCAATTTGGGGGTAAAATTAGTTTCCTATGTCGCAGGAAACTGTAACATCCTGTGTTGGAGTGTGAGGGGCCTCAACGATGTGATCAGACAAGACACAGTAAACTTGTTAGTCAGGGACACGGCTGCCACCATTGTATGTCTCCAAGAGACAAAACCACATAATATGGACCATGCTGTTGTCCGACGTACAGTGGGTGCAAAATTCACAAACAACTTTGTTGTTTTGCCGGCAGCCCAAACAAGGGGAGGCATCCTTCTTGCAGTAAATGAGGATTATTTCGAGCTCTCCGACCACCACTTATCTGCAAATACAGCGACAGGAACATGCACCATGAGAGCAGATGGGAACAAATGGCAGATAACAGTGGTGTATGGTCCACAAGGTGATGTGGAAAAGCTTCAGTTCTTGCAAGAGCTCAAATCAATTCCATGGCCAGCACATGGGAAGTGGCTAATCCTTGGAGACTTCAATCTCATCTATCAGGCAGAGGATAAGAACAATTCAAACCTCAACCGCAAACTAATGGGTGCCTTCAAAGCGGTGATTGATGAGTTGAATCTAAAAGAAATAGGGCTCAATGGCCGCCGTTTCACCTGGAGCAATGAACAGGAAAGACCGACACTCACAAGGATTGATAGACTACTTTGCACCGCAGATTGGGAACTAACCTTCCTAACGTGCTTCCTCCATTCCTTGCCATCTCTCATGTTGGACCACACCCCACTCCTTCTACAAGGAGAGCTTGAGCACTATAAGAATTCATCCTTTTGCTTTGAGAACTTCTGGATGCATGTTGAAGGTTTCCAAGAGATGGTTGAGCAGATTTGGAACAGACCCGTCCATTCTGCATTGCCTCTTAAGCGGCTCAACACAAAACTGGCAAGAGTGGCCAAAGGCATTAAGAGATGGCGCAAAGAGAAAATTGGGGACACGAGGCTGCAGGTGGCCATCGTCAAAGAGGTGCTGTTGCAGCTTGAAGAGGCTCAGGAAATCAGAACACTCACGCCCCAGGAGCTTGACCTACGCCACTAGTTAAAAGCAAGGAGCACTGGTCTCGCCGCCATCGAAAAATCAAGGATCAGGCAACCTTCGAAAAAGCGCCCGGCCCTGATGGATTCACAGGTGCCTTTTTCAAATCCTGCTGGGGAATAATTAAAGAGGATGTCACAACAACACTAAACGGCATGTTCATGCTCAACTACCAAGGCTTCGAACTGCTAAATTCGGCAAATATTTTTCTACTCCCTAAGAAGACAGATGCCAGGCGAGTAACGGACTTCAAGCCCATAAGTCTCATTCACAGCATCGCAAAACTGTTCGCCAAGCTGCTTGCAAATAGGTTGGCGCCCCTCCTCGACTCCTTGGTCTCCAAATGCCAAAGCGCTTTCATTAAAAAGAGAAGTATCCATGATAACTTCCTTTATGTCCAAAATATGGTGCGTACCATGCATAAACAAAAGCTGCCGGCCCTCTTCTTGAAACTTGACATACATAAAGCTTTCGACACGGTTAGCTGGAGCTACCTCCTAGAAGTTCTACAAGCACTAGGATTTGGACCACGATGGAGAGAATGGGTGTCAATCCTTTTCCGCACTACTTCGTCAAAAGGTGCTCCTAAATGGACAACAAGGCCCGACTTTCAATCATAGGAGGGGGGTTTGACAAGGTGGCCCTCTATCGCCTATGCTCTTCATTCTAGCCATGGATCCACTACAGCGACTGCTGGACAGGGCGACACAGCAAGGGATCCTCACCAATCTACCTCTAGCCGCAGCAAGATGGAGGACTTCCATTTATGCCAATGAAGCAGCAATATTCATTAACCCTCTCAAGGAAGATCTAGAGGCCATCACGACCATCCTTCAAGAATTCGGCAGAGTCTCGGGCTTGCACATAAACCTGCAGAAGAGCTCAGTTCACTCGATCAGATGCTAGGATATTGATCTTGACCATGTCTTGGCCTCCTTCGTTGGGACAAGAGAACCTTTCCCGTGCCGCTATTTGGCGTTGCAGCTACATACTAGATCACTGCAGAAGGTCCACATGCAACCCCTCATTGAGCGCATTGGCCAGGGGCTGCCAGGATGGAAAAGCAAGATGCTGAATAGAGCAGGCAGGCAAACCTTAGTCACCACAGTGCTATCTTCGATGCCTACTTACCACTTGACTGTGTTTCCCCTAGCGGTTTGGACGAGAAAGAAGATCGACAAAATTAGAGTCCTTCCTCTGGAAAGGAGAGGAGAATGCTAATGTGGGGTCACCGTCTAGTGAATTGGCCAACAGTTTGCAAGCCAAAGGATCTGGGTGACATGGGAGTGCCAGACCTGGATAGATTGGGAGGGCCCTACGCCTCCGGTGGCTATGGCAGGAATGGGGTGACAACCCCCAAGCCTTGGGTGGGAATGGAAGTCCCTTGCAATGACACAGATTGCCTCCTGTTCAACTCCACCACAGTCACAATTAGCAATGGCGACAAAGCATGTTTCTAGCACCGCAATTGGCTGGAGGGCGAGGCACCTAGGTGTCTAGCGCCACGACTTTTCAAGCTGGTGCGCAGGAAGAACAGGACGGTTCGTCAGGAATTACACAATGGCAACTGCATTAGAGCACTACGAGCGCGTATCACCACAACAACACAACTCCAAGAATTTATTGGCCTATGGATACAGAATGTTCAGCTGCAGGCCGATGTGCGAGACACAATTAATTGGAAATGGACGGCTGACGGTGCCTACTCCACCAGCTCGGCGTATAGGATACAGTTCCAAGGCTCACATCGGAAGTACCAACATGAGCTCATTTGGAAGGCGTGATCGGAGAATAAGTGCAAGATACACGCCTGGATCCTTATGCATGACAAACTCCTAACGGCAGACAATCTACAAAAGAGGGGTTGGCCGCACCAAGAACATTGTGTCTTGTGTAACGGTCCTCTGGAAACTGGGCTTCATCTCTCCTTGCTTTGCCCCTTCGCAAAAGCTGTCTGGGATCAATTGCTATCTTGGGAAAACTTTGTGGTGCAATGGCCACAACAGGACCCTGCCTCAATTGCCGAATGGTGGGAGCAGGCGGCAAGTAAGTTTCAAAAGCAAGACCGTAGTTCAATGGCATGGTGATATACATTATGTGGAATTTGTGGAAGGTGAGGAATAGAAGAATCTTCGAAAATGTGCACAAGACGGCGCAACAGGTGGCATTTTTTACCAAAGAGGACATAGTGCAAAGGCATAGGGCACTGAACTTTGGTGAGGGGTAAAACCAATAGTGTGACACGTGTTTTCTCCTCTTCGGTCTTCGGACCATGGTGTCTAGGCACCTCCACTGCCATTTGTACATAAAACTCTTTTCCCATCTTAATTGAGCGGCAGAGCTCCTACCTTTTATTTCAAATAAATCTGAAATGGAATGTGATGCTTGATTCTTGAAATAAGAATCAATTTCATGGAAACAAACATGCCGTCCTGGAAAATAGCTTTCCAGAGGCAGTCAAGATAGCAGAGCTGTTATAGTGGAAGTGCCCCCTATTTCTCCTATACTAGTCAATGTAAGCAATAGCGAGTAAAAATTAGCATTTATTTTCACCGATAGTCTTATGACAACCACAATGGAAATATGGGCATTTTCACTAGTACGCTTATCTTAGGCACCATATGATTCCACATATTTTCCATCGGCGGGTGATATAACCATGGCACCAGGCTGTGTTGATATACCGCTGATGGAAATTGTTACTTGCTTTTCTGGCTGAAGGTTTGCACAGCCTGTATAAATCTTATTTCACTTGTTTTATGGCTGAAAGCTATTTTCATTTGTCAGAAAATTCATATCAAATAAACTCAAATTCCAAACTGAAAAATAGGAAATATGAGCCTGTTATTAGGCTTCAAAGATTATCATATTATATATTTTAAGTAAGTAATTAGGGATATTACCTCATATGACTCGAGGTCATCTACCAGTCTAAGAATCACGGAAAGTGCCTGCACCATTTTAGGTACACTGGAAACCCAATCAAAGCAATTCTTTGTTGCTATATCATGCATCCCAACGAAGGAAGCACACGACAAAAGAGGAGATCCAACACTTCTTAATGAAATCTTTAGATGTTCTTCAACAGACTTTGGAATGTATCCTGCTTGAAGCATTTTTGCCTCCATGTTGTAGTTTCTAACCAGGTCTTTTGCCTGTAAATTAAAGATAGTGATTATATGCATTTTTTCACATATCGAAAAGCAAGATCGAGTATGTGTTTATAAACATGTTGAGATGATGACAGCGTCAAGTTAATTAGCATGCAAGGCTACTACCTATACACCTAATGATTTCCTGGATAATCATTCAGATCGAGACCCAAAAGGCTGAAACATCTAGATAAGTAAGGTAACTTACAAAGTATCTTAGATATGGCATGCGATATTTCCCTCCTGGTGGAGCATGTTTTCAATGGTTTCATAGCTATCGAATATTTTCTCCAAAGCAAATTTCATGCACTCTGGAAGGTTATGAGTCCCCTTTAAATCCCAGCTGGATATGATAATTCAGGAAAACTTGTGAGTTCTATATATGATCACAATGATAGAAAAATATTACTACATACATAATGATAGAAACATGTTAGTACATACATGCAGAAACTTTCCAATGCAATTCAACTATGTAATTATTCATTATACGCACTCACTACTAAAAAAAAATTATGACACTGCACTTGGTTACAGAGGTGGGCCTCTTGATGTACTGTCAATGGATATCATCTAGGGTACAATGCCACGGCCTGCCTTTGAAAATCAACTTTCAAAGGAGAGTCTCTTAAAGAAACTACTTCATAAAAGTGGTAATTCCCAAAGGCGTGTCTTGTACCTTTGTAAATAGTTGTCACACAAAAAAAATCCATAGCCTTTTCATATGAAGGCTGATAAAAACAAATATATATCAAAATCATAGGTCGCGATCTTTAATTTTGTAACCGACAACTTCTATATTTTAGAAAACTCATATTTTATATCAAAATTATGAATTTTTCAAACAATCTCTGATATTGACATGGTCTATAGCAAAGTTTTAGCTCACAATGGTCTTTATAGTTTGACAAGTTTTTATTTGAGATATTCTATAACACTATATATCCATTTCAATTTATCAAAATTTGAAATTCGAAACTCTTAGTTTTCAAACAACCTCAGATGTTGACCTAGCCTATATACCAAAGTTGTAGCTCTTGACACGATCTACAAATTTGTAGTTTTTTTATTTGAGATAGTTTAGGGGTACTTAGTTTAACTTCTCAATTTTGAAGTTTTGAAAGTATGAATTTCAAATTTTGTCTCCAACTATTGGATTGTCCCCCAAGCTAGACGGAAGTTTCCATGTGTACTGACCTTTCCATGCACTTGGTAAATAATTCACATTCTTCTGGAGTTGCATAAGAATCATAAATATCATCCAAAATGGTCACAATAGCAGTATTCATTGTCAATATTATTCGGCCTCTTGAATAACATGGTTCGTAGTATACCCCTAACATCCACAAATAGCACTCCACGAGTCTATCACGAACAAATGGAAGCCTCGATTCGATATCTATATCCTTCCACCACCTACAGATTTATTAGAGGTAATATTATCAGTAATGGGAATGGGTTGTAAGTTGAAATATAATTAGGTAATAAATTTGTTATGAAAAGAGTCACTTCACCTTGAAATAATATCCAGTTCCTGTTGGTGATGGAGTTGCATAATATTTGAGTTCAACTTTGCAAGTTGCAACACCTTGTCATGCACCATGGCATCTTTCTCATATGCAGAGATGTAATACTTTGACTCATAAATTCTAACTCTTCTAGGGAGGGGGATCTCAAGGGCAGATTTTATTTCACGTGCTAATGACCCTTCCAAGTAGGGTATCATTGTTTCTAAACATCTTCGGCCGAATAGTATGGCTTCCTCAAGTATTAACTCTCTATGGGTCCTCATATGGGCAGCATTGTAAAGGTTCAGTAGGTCTTTAGGACTGTCCACTAGAAAACCTTCTTCGTCATCCTTGAACCTCACAAACACATCTGAAATACAACACAAATTTTTTCAGCTTGAATTTCGATGAATAGAAGAAAGCACTCCCTTCGTTCCATATAAGACATTTTGACTTTTCTAGATAGATTAATTTTATTATATATTTAGACATGGTGTATATCTAAATATATAGCAAAAGCTATTGGTAAGTTGGTATGCAGTGGTTAGTTGCGGTGTATGTTCCATGTTGCTACCTGGCAAGACCGTGTATCGATGTTTCCGAAGTAGACAAAACCACTGTGCTACAGTCCCAAGATCATAGCCGCTGGCATCAGCAGTCGCAATCTGTGCCAGTGCAGCCACTGATCTCTTGTTCGAACAGGTGATCCAAGCATAGACGCTCCAATGCATCGATGAGGTGCAGCCTACTAGCAGTAGTCGTAGTAGATGAATTCGCTATCATTTCGGCCACTTCTTCCTTGAGTTTGTCCGCTTGGTCTGTCATCTGCTGAAGTTAGTACAATTCAAATATAATTATTATTGTTCCGTTAAAAGAAAAACCTAAGAATCTATCACAAATATGATGACAGGTCTCCAATAAGAAAAGGAAGAAGTACATCTGTAAATAGCCAGAGACCTGTTGTTGCGATGAAGCTGCTGGGTTGGAGTAGCCGAGGAAGAAATCTCCCCAGATAGATGGCTGGAAAATGCCGGTGTTCTGCCTCACGCGGTTGTCACCTTTGTTGTCAATGTCCTCATGCCGTGTTCTTGCGGCAGAACATTGCAACCTGCTGGGCTGCCGCCACGAAATACCGCCTGGCCATTGCCTGAGCGGCGGCGGCGATGCCACAGCAGCAGAGATATGGTTGCAGGTGCTCATATGCTGCTGCTGTTGCACTCTCTCTAGTCTCCTTGTGCTTTCAGGGAGAAGCTGCTCTGGCTATGTATATATATAGAGAAATTTTACTGCTGCTGTGCATCTCCGATTAATATTTTTCTTACTTGCACTAGTTTGCTCGCTTCTTTATCAGCGTTTATCAACCCTGCTTATCAGCCATAGTAGTGTTTTTCTCACACAACAAAAGCAGCATCAGCCATAGCTACAGCAGCAATAAGGCCTGCCAATCAGAGCTGTCTAATCTAGGACACGCTATGTACATATATTATATATTCTCATGAAACGCAAACGCCTCCAGCATGTGCCCACTACAAGAATACTATTAATCTGTGATGAAAAATTTCCGTCACACATCACCAAAAAAAACATCACCAAGCAACATCTGTGATGGTTTTAGATATCATCGTGGATTAACCTGCGTGACGGTTTGTCCAAAATCATCACGAATTAACGGAATCGGTGACGATCTTAAACCGTCACGGTAGAGCCCGAGGCCTAGTTAGCCCAGCCAAAGCCCATTTCCTGTGACGAAAAATAAACGTCATGGATGATTTGCCACATCATCATAGACGCTTACATGAATGCTTACATAGATGATGACATGGGTGATGACGTAGGTGATGACATGCGTGATGACATGGATCATGACGTGGGTGATGATGACATGATGACGTGGGTGATGACATGAATGATCACGTGGGTGATGATGATGTGGGTGACGACGTGGGTGATGTCATTAAACAGAATTTTGGAAGAGTAAATGATTTCTTCTGAAAAAGTCATCAACAACAAAGTTGTAGAAGTCATCAAGATCTACAACTTTTATTTTGGTCATTTGTTCATCCGACAAAGTAATAGTAACATTATTCATAAATTTTACATATATCTCATATGGTTTCATAAACTATAAGAGACATATGTAAATTTTGTGAACAATGTTATTATTACTTTGTCGGATGAATAAATGACCGAAATAAAAGTTGTAGACCTTGATCAGTTCTACAACTTTTATGTTCACGACTTTTTCATATGAAATCATTTACTACTTCAAAATGTTGTTTAAAGTTGCCATCTTTTAAAATTCAAAATTTTAATTAATAAAACAAAGTCACATGAAAATTTAACAAAAATAATAGCCATAAGAACACAATAAATTCATAGAGCATGATTTTAGAAAATTTTAGAAAAAAGAATCATCTCATTTAGAGTTAGCATGAGGGAGAATGACTTGTTACAAATTTTGACTGCAGATTAAAAAAAGAAAAGCTTGTGTTCACGTTCTTGATTTTCCAGTATTTAAGAAATTTATTTTTCTCATATGAAAAGGTCATGTCCGAATGACATGTAGGGTCTGAGCATCAGTATATACGGTGTATTGTTGTTTTTATTTTTTAAAAAAAGTTTACGTGTAACACCCTAAAATTTTAAAAGAGATAAAAATAGGAAAATATGATTTTTATATAATTTTGTGAGCATGCAAATTTAGGATAATAATAATTTTTATAAATTTAAAATTTAATATAAGGGTAGGAACATGATTGAGCATTCATGCTGTTGCATTTGAAGTTTTGTATTGAGTGGTTTAAACCAAATTCAAATTTGATTTGAAAAATCTTTGAAATTTGGCTTTGAAAAGTTTGAAAAAGAAAAAGAGAAAGGGAATTTTCCTCTTCGGGCCGAAACCTTCCCGTAGCCCAATGCTCGGCCTGCAGCGGTGGCCCACTCTTTCTTCCCCCGCGCCCGCCTCCGGATTCCCTGGGCCGAGCCCAAGTTGCGGCCTGTCGGCCCGTCATCGCGCGCGCGCCTGCGTTCCGCACCGAGCCGCTAACCGTGTCGCTGACGCGTTGGTCCCACCGGTCAGTGTCCGTTCTCCCCTTTCCTTTCTTCTTCCTCCGGCTTCGCACCGCCTTCCTCTCTCTCTCTCCGATTCGGTGAATCGAATCCGCCGCAAATCTTCGCCCTTTCCATGTATACCGATGCCTTCGGGCTATAAAAACGGAGCCCCCGCACGATTCTGCCCCATCCCAACCCTTTTGGAGCAGCCGCAACCGCCTAGCGCCGCCACCGTGAGCACCACCGCCTCCACCGTCCGCCTCTCCGAGCCGCGCGTCCTCTTTGTCTCGTCATCGGCTTCGTTTTCGCTCGTGGTGAGTTCACGTTGATGCGCTCTACCCGTTGGTATATTTCTTTCGCGAGGTAATGCTCTGTAGCGCGAGGAAGCCATCTCCGGCCATGGCGCCGCCGCGGAGACTGCCGTCGGGCCCGATTCCGGCCGGAGCGCCGCCGGTTCTTCCCAGATCCAATCTGGACCCTCCGATTTGAATCCGACGGTCTAAATTAGAAGATACTGATTCGGCCGACGTTTTTGCTAAAGAGTCCCTGTAAGATTTAAGTTGTAAACCCGCAGTCCAAAACGTATTATCCCGCGTTCGTTTTGATCTGTTGAAAGCGTATTTCGTCTCGGTAATTGAAAAATACGTTTTCTGATATTTACAGTTTTGCCACTGAGTTTGTTTTAGTTATAAATTATCCGTTTTAACTCCGATTTGATCCATTCAAATTGCGTTAGATTCGTATTTGCGAGCTCTACATGATGATAGAACTGTACAGTAGGTTCAAGATAATTTATTTTTGAGTTTATATTAAAGTAATTATTTATCTATAGGAAATCTTAGAAAATTCATAATTTTTACGTTTTAAATCCAAATTTCGTGATCTTTATGTCTATGTGATCGTAGTAACGTGTAGAAGAGTTTTACAAACTTGTTATACTGTTAGTGTTACTGTTGGTTAGGTTTTCTATTTTTAAGTTCCGATGTGAGATTTAATCTATTACTTTAATAAAGTAAATCTTGTTTAAATCATATCTTCTACGTTTTAGATCCGTTTTAGCTCATTCGAGTTGCGTTAGATTCATACCAACGAGATCTACGCGTTAGTGACAGTGTTTACCATATTACTAATTCTGAAATTTTATGGTTTAAATCATATCTTGATTAATAATTATGCAACTGGGTTTTGTAAATAAAATATGATTTGTTTTACTTTAGTTTCATAATTTGAATCTAAATTTGACTTAATTCCGTATATAGTATTTATAAAATATTTTATATATGTTATTATATAATTAAAACTCATGAAGCTAATAGTTTTATATTTTCTCCTATGAGCAAGTCTTTCGGTAGATGTATCTTTTCAACCGTAGCTCTGATTAGTGTGCTTTTCGCGTCTGTGTGTTCGTAGCAATGCGTAGAACATCTTTAAAACCTTTTCACATATTGTTTCATATGTTTGGTGTACTGTTCTAATTTAGATCTATTGTTTGCTTCGTGTATGATTGCTCGATGTGTGTGTGGTGATTTATGATTTCGTCCAGTCGGTGAGATATACGTGGTTATCAAGAAGAAGAAGGAGAACGTTGAAGATTAAAGCTTACCGAAGGATCGGTGTTTAAGGCAAGTATAGCATGGGATCATCCTTGTTTCCTATTCACCTTTAATATACTTAATTCATATGCATGTGTCTACCTTGTTACCATTAAGGATATCCTAGTTTTTGTATCTTGTACCTTGACACCCATGGGACATTGCATTGGGTAGTATTTATGCTAGTGCTCAAGATAAATAACCATGATCTGTAACTTGACTAATGGTATATGCAATAAACGTTTAAAAGATGCTTTATAGCAACATGGCTCAAGGGGGCTAGAGCATGGGGTATTTTTGGTGCTCTAGTTTCTCTCCTTAAGGACTTATCTGTAAGCGAAAATCCGGGACTTACAGTACAACTGTGAGCGCTATATGGCTCTGGCTTTAGTCAAGTATGAGGACCTTTTCTAGCTTGTTAGTGGTAACCTTCATGGCGTAAGAACGGCTTGACGAATCGGGTATAGTGCGGCCTCTGTCCTTATGTGTATAGGCTGCGCGTTATTGTGCCATTTGGAAGGGGGGCTCTACATCTGTTTGCCGAGTGAATCTAATGGCCCTAACTTGTTAGACGAACCTTTGAAAGGCTTCATAGTGAACCCTGCCGACCTTCCTTGGAAGTGGGTCAAGAGATTAGATACCTCGGGCGAAAGGGTAAATCACGACTCACAGTGAAAGTGTACAACCTCTGCAGAGTGTAAAACTGTTATAACAGCCGTGCTCACGGTCACGAGTGGTCTTGGACCCTTACAGAATAAATGATGAACACTGATGATAATGATAACACTGATGATATTGATGCTCACTAATGATTATTGTTTCTTGCTATACATTAATCTCGTTTACATGATCATGAGGTTATTTGGGATTTTGGTAAACTTGTTGCTACTCAATTGTTAAAGAGATGACTCACTAAAAGCTATTGCAGTAAACCCGTGTCAAACCTTTTGAGCCGCATGAACCCCATGTTATATTTGTTGAGTTCGACATGGACTCACTCTTGCTATTTCCCCACATCTCAGGAAGGGTGCCAGACTGTTAGATTCTGGAATTGTTAGGCTTGTGATCAACCAGTTAGTTTGATCCTGGAGTGAGGTCTACACCCGGTGTTCGGAGTTATTTTTCCGCTGTGTTATTCTCTAAGGTATACTTTATACTATTGAGTTATGTATATTAAGCATTTGTCTTTTGATATTACACTTATCTGTGGCTATATGTGAGATTTATCGTCTTTATTTCACATATAGTGTATGTCTGGTTTTGTCCTTAAAACCGGGTGTGACAGATTGGTATCAGAGCAATGCTGACTGTAGGACGCAAGCCTAGTTAGAAATAGACGTTTAGCATGTTCTCATTGTTGCCTATTTCTTGCTTCTCTTTAACTTTGTTATTTTCTCAAAGTTATGCTTAATTCTATCCCCATTCTGTTATAAAAACCTTGTCTCTATTTTGAACCTTTTCTCCTTGTCTATTAGACGGCTCGTGACGAGAAGACTATGGATTTCAGAGGTTAAGAGGACTGAATTGTGTCGCTCTTGCTCACTTTTGACAAGAAACCATTAGCGATGCAAAACCAATTACTAGAAGAAATGGCACAACATGGGAATTCTCAACGATGCTTATCTCAAGGTCAAGCCAACATATCCAAGGGGTCAGAGAAGATACAAGTAGTAGAAGCTTGGAAGAATATGAAATCCAATAAAGATGTTGATAGTAAGGCATTTGGAGAGCAGGAATAATGTCACTGCTGTAAGCATTATGGTTTTCCCTGTCTTCGAAACGAGTCTAATAAGGGGAAAGTCAAGGTGAATCCAAATTTTGAGAACAACATGGACAAGAAGAGAAAGGAAATCTCATTAGAACCACTAGTGGAAAGCAATGAGCAAGCGAGTTCTACTACATTGTCACATGCAGCCCTGATCCCCTGTCAAACAAATCCAAACCCTGAAGAGTTAGAAGCCCCTTCCGCTAAAACTACTCCTCATGAAGTAGTCATAGATGGGTGGACAATTACCTATAAGGAGTATCAACCCCGAAAGGCCAAACAAGCTAGGAAACAAGCCAAAGGGACGAAGGTGAACTTTTATGGCCAGTAAGATAGCAGCATACCAAACAACAGTTCCTTGGAGTATGACATCACAAAAGATCCAGCTAAGAGAAAGTGTTATCATTGCCAGCATGAAGGACATTATATCAAATCTTACCCACAGAAGAATCAATAACAGCAAGACCCAGGACAGGATGCCCAAAAAGGAGCATGTGCAGGGAAATAAATTAAAGAGAAATTACAATCATGGAAGGTTGAAACATGTGGATATTTCCACCATTCCTGGAGCTAAGGAGGTCATGTTTGGATCAATACCAGTAAGTTCAGGAAATGCCAAGGTTTTGTTTGACCCCAGTGCCTCACATTCGTTCATATCTAGACAATATGCAAAAGATCATAACATACTTATGCTTCCAAAGGGGAAAACAGTGATGATTAAAACTCCAAGAGGTGAAATAAAGGCAGACCGTGTATGCCCAAAAGTTAGTCTTGACATAAATGGGGTAAATTTTAAGGTAAACCTCATTGTTTTGGAATTAATGGACATTGATGTTATCTTTGGAATAGACTGGTTATCTACTTGTAAAGGAGTGATTGAGTATGCCCAATGTTCAGTATTTCTAACTACACTTTCAGAAGAAAGGATTAAGTATGAGGGTATTAAATCTATACCTGAGGGATACCAGGTTGACCCATCTTAAGGTATGAGTTATAAGAATGGTAAAGAGGGATGCAGAGATTCAGATGTCCATATGAAGCAATAAGGAATGTAAGAGACGTTATCTACTCTGGATACTGCTACAATCACACCATGTTTAAGGAATAGGAGTTATGTCCCGTGTAATAAAACCGTTAGTAGCCAAGTTGAGTCGTCTTAATGTGTGGCTAATGAACATTTAAGTGTTTAGTTGCTTTGTGCTTATGTTTATGCTTGAGTTGGAATTTTGTAATGAGTGGAATGATCTCGTGGGCTTTGACCATGATTTCATTTAGTTTATATGTATGAGGTATAAGGATTAATGAAATAAATAGCTGGGTTTTGGTTATCTCCTGCTTTCTATATCTTGTCTTTCGGAGCAGCCTGTCTTTATCAACTTATATATCTGTTCTTGAAAGACCAAAAATCATGAGAAAATTCTGGACAAGAGTGGACTTCAACATGTCTCTCTAAATGCAAGAACTACCCTCATAGTTGTTTTGGTTTGGGAGATACAAAAAGCATAAGGCAATGTATATGTGCTGTCATAAACCTGGAACAGTTTCTGATAAGTACTGTTTTCAACCAAGTTAACTACAGAATCTGGAAGTGTGTTCTATAAGTAAGTTGCAGAGAATTTTATAAGCTTTCCATCGGTGTAAACTACAACTTCATTGGATTAACAAAATAAGAGTTACAGCTGTTTTACTGCACTGCTGATTTTCTGCTCGTGAGAAATTTCAGATTTCTTGTTCTTACCCATACACAGGAGTATCATTGGAATGTCAGAACACTTTTTAGCTCATCTAGAAAAGGGTTCAAGCTACCCTATTTAGTGTCCCTTATTTTAAGGGGGGTAGCCAATGTAAAGAAGGATTATTAAGATTGAACTCTTTAGTTGGAAGTATTGGTTAGTCTCCATGATTGAGTTGCCACTCTTGAGCAAAAATGTTCTGTGAATAAGGTTGATAATTTTGGATCCATGGAGGCGAGAGTTGTCCTTTTGGATAGTTCATGATTATGATCATCTATACTTGCTCGTGTTGCTGATGTTGGTCACTTGATGACAGGAAGTGTAGTGTCTCATGACTCAGGAGCCCTATATGACGTCTCGCACTAATATGTGGGAAAAGATTGATGTTTCTGCCATTGAAGGATGTTATGGGTATGATGAAGCCGAGCACTATCAAAACAACAATGTTGAAGAGCAAGTTGGGAGTGAACTAAGTCAGAATCCACAACAACGAAAGCGAAAAAGGAAAGCCCATAAGAAGCCTGCTCAAGGAAGCAAAGCGCAGCAAAACTATGTCAATGGAAGACTGAGCAATGTGGATATGGATAAAATTCATGGAGTTACCAAAGTAGTGGGAGGTTATATTCAAGTAAGCTCAGTACAAGTTTTTGCTTTATTGGACCCTAGTGCTTCGCATTCTTTCATTTCCGCCGACATGGTAGAGACGTGCAAGATGGTGAAGTGTCCAATGAGGAGGCCTTTGCTAGTTCAAACCCCAGTGGGAGAAATGCAGACAGATCAGATATGCCCGAATGTCAGTCTTGTCATAAACAAGGAAAAACTTCACCGCGACACTCATTGTGTTGGAGTCATTTAAAATTCGCGTGGTTCTTGGTAATGGATGGCTCTGTGCACATAAAGGAGTGATTCATGGTACTCGGTGCACAATGCTCTTAACAACACCGTCAGGGAAAAGAATTGAGTATCAAGGTGGTCGACTTTTACCTGAGGGAGACGAGAATGATCAATTAGAAGATAGGTACACCAAGGATAGCAAAGTGGACCATGAGTTTACTGGAGTCATAGCAGAGGAACAAATAACTTTGGAGAAGCTTTTAAGTTCGTTTAGATCAAGAGACCTCAGGCAAATGTTTGAAGGAGTCTAAGAAAAGGTTGAAGTAAAACCCAAGTATTAGCTTTGTCAGATCCAGACAAGAGCTTTATGTCCACTAGGATGCACTTTATCAAGGTGTGAGATGTGTCCTTATGCAAGAAGAAAAATATAGTACCTTGTTCATTAAGTCAACTAAGGAAGTGTGGGTTGAATTACCTAACGTGTTATCTGGAGTTTTCCACTATGGAGTACTGTCTTTTGGAAGAAAAGTGACATATAGGAGGGTCACAAGAATCTACAGGACATCTTCGCTAAGTTGGTCTTGAATTTGTGATATCCTCGTTGGAATGAAATGGATTAGGACTTGGAAAAGTGCTATTACTTGGAGAAGTAAAAGTCGCAGCCGATGCCCTTAGCAATGGAGAATAATGCTAAGAAGGTTCGGGTGACACCAAGGATTAAGAATCGTATTCCAAATTTGAGCAACTTGACCAGAATCATTAATGTTTTGAAGGTTGGTAGTAGAAATTCCTTCTGACTAAGAGATTCGTCAGGCTCTGTTGGAAGATAAGTATTTTAAGGAAGAAAATTCATATTATAGGAAAGGTGCCTAGTGATTGGAGATATCAGAGTATTGTTTGGAGCATTTGTCAAAAATCTTGGAATTAGTTACATGTATGCAAAGTAAGACTGAATTCTTATCAAGACGATGGAACTACACGATGAAGTAAAGAACAATCTAGAGACGAACTATCCCTATCTCTTTTGTCATCATCTTCCGAATCTCGGGACGAGATTCATTTTAAGGGGGGTAGAATTGTAACACCCTAAAATTTTGAAAGAGATAAAAATAGGAAAATATGATTTTTATATAATTTTGTGAGCATGCAAATTTAGGATAATAATAATTTTTATAAATTTAAAATTTAATATAAGGGTAGGAACATGATTGAGCATTCATGCTGTTGCATTTGAAGTTTTGTATTGAGTGGTTTAAACCAAATTCAAATTTGATTTGAAAAATCTTTGAAATTTGGCTTTGAAAAGTTTGAAAAAGAAAAAGAGAAAGGGAATTTTCCTCTTCGGGCCGAAACCTTCCCGCAGCCCAATGCTCGGCCTGCAGCGGTGGCCCACTCTTTCTTCCCCCGCGCCCGCCTCCGGATTCCCTGGGCCGAGCCCAAGTTGCGGCCTGTCGGCCCGTCATCGCGCGCGCGCCTGCGTTCCGCACCGAGCCGCTAACCGTGTCGCTGACGCGTTGGTCCCACCGGTCAGTGTCCGTTCTCCCCTTTCCTTTCTTCTTCCTCCGGCTTCGCACCGCCTTCCTCTCTCTCTCTCCGATTCGGTGAATCGAATCTGCCGCAAATCTTCGCCCTTTCCATGTATACCGATGCCTTCGGGCTATAAAAACGGAGCCCCCGCACGATTCCGCCCCATCCCAACCCTTTTGGAGCAGCCGCAACCGCCTAGCGCCGCCACCGTGAGCACCACCGCCTCCACCGTCCGCCTCTCCGAGCCGTGCGTCCTCTTTGTCTCGTCATCGGCTTCGTTTTCGCTCGTGGTGAGTTCGCGTTGATGCGCTCTACCCGTTGGTATATTTCTTTCGCGAGGTAATGCTCTGTAGCGCGAGGAAGCCATCTCCGGCCATGGCGCCGCCACGGAGACTGCCGTCGGGCCCGATTCCGGCCGGAGCGCCGCCGGTTCTTCCCAGATCCAATCTGGACCCTCCGATTTGAATCCGACGGTCTAAATTAGAAGATACCGATTCGGTCGACGTTTTTGCTAAAGAGTCCCTGTAAGATTTAAGTTGTAAACCCGCAGTCCAAAACGTATTATCCCGCGTTCGTTTTGATCTGTTGAAAGCGTATTTCGTCTCGGTAATTGAAAAATACGTTTTCTGATATTTACAGTTTTGCCACTGAGTTTGTTTTAGTTATAAATTATTCGTTTTAACTCCGATTTGATCCATTCAAATTGCGTTAGATTCGTATTTGCGAGCTCTACATGATGATAGAACTGTACAGTAGATTTGAGATAATTTATTTTCGAGTTTATATTAAAGTAATTATTTATCTATAGGAAATCTTAGAAAATTCATAATTTTTACGTTTTAAATCCAAATTTCGTGATCTTTATGTCTATGTGATCGTTGTAACGTGTAGAAGAGTTTTACAAACTTGTTATACTGTTAGTGTTACTGTTGGTTAGGTTTTCTATTTTTAAGTTCCGATGTGAGATTTAATCTATTACTTTAATAAAGTAAATCTTGTTTAAATCATATCTTCTACGTTTTAGATCCGTTTTAGCTCATTCGAGTTGCGTTAGATTCATAGCAACGAGATCTACGCGTTAGTGACAGTGTTTACCATATTACTAATTCTGAAATTTTATGGTTTAAATCATATCTTGATTAATAATTATGCAACTGGGTTTTGTAAATAAAATATGATTTGTTTTACTTTAGTTTCATAATTTGAATCTAAATTTGACTTAATTCCGTATATAGTATTTATAAAATATTTTATATATGTTATTATATAATTAAAACTCATGAAGCTAATAGTTTTATATTTTCTCCTATGAGCAAGTCTTTCGGTAGATGTATCTTTTCAACCGTAGCTCTGATTAGTGTGCTTTTCGCGTCTGTGTGTTCGTAGCAATGCGTAGAACATCTTTAAAACCTTTTCACATATTGTTTCATATGTTTGGTGTACTGTTCTAATTTAGATCTATTGTTTGCTTCGTGTATGATTGCTCGATGTGTGTGTGGTGATTTATGATTTCGTCCAGTCGGTGAGATATACGTGGTTATCAAGAAGAAGAAGAAGAACGTTGAAGATTAAAGCTTACCGAAGGATCGGTGTTTAAGGCAAGTATAGCATGAGATCATCCTTGTTTCCTATTCACCTTTAATATACTTAATTCATATGCATGTGTCTACCTTGTTACCATTAAGGATATCCTAGTTTTTGTATCTTGTACCTTGACACCCATGGGACATTGCATTGGGTAGTATTTATGCTAGTGCTCAAGATAAATAACCATGATCTGTAACTTGACTAATGGTATATGCAATAAACGTTTAAAAGATGCTTTATAGCAACATGGCTCAAGGGGGCTAGAGCATGGGGTATTTTTGGTGCTCTAGTTTCTCTCCTTAAGGACTTATCTGTAAGCGAAAATCCGAGACTTACAGTACAATTGTGAGGGCTATATGGCTCTGGCTTTAGTCAAGTATGAGGACCTTTTCTAGCTTGTTAGTGGTAACCTTCATGGCGTAAGAACGGCTTGACGAATCGGGTATAGTGCGGCCTCTGTCCTTATGTGTATAGGCTGCGCGTTATTGTGCCATTTGGAAGGGGGGCTCTACATCTGTTTGCCGAGTGAATCTAATGGCCCTAACTTGTTAGACGAACCTTTGAAAGGCTTCATAGTGAACCCTGCCGACCTTTCTTGGAAGTGGGTCAAGAGATTAGCTACCTCGGGCGAAAGGGTAAATCACGACTCACAGTGAAAGTGTACAACCTCTGCAGAGTGTAAAACTGTTATAACAGCCGTGCTCACGGTCACGAGTGGCCTTGGACCCTTACAGAATAAATGATGAACACTGATGATAATGATAACACTGATGATATTGATGCTCACTAATGATTATTGTTTCTTGCTATACATTAATCTCGTTTACATGATCATGAGGTTATTTGGGATTTTGGTAAACTTGTTGCTACTCAATTGTTAAAGAGATGACTCACTAAAAGCTATTGCAGTAAACCCGTGTCAAACCTTTTGAGCCGCATGAACCCCATGTTATATTTGTTGAGTTCGACATGGACTCACTCTTGCTATTTCCCCACATCTCAGGAAGGGTGCCAGACTGTTAGATTCTGGAATTGTTAGGCTTGTGATCAACCAGTTAGTTTGATCCTGGAGTGAGGTCTACACCCGGTGTTCGGAGTTGTTTTTCCGCTGTGTTATTCTCTAAGGTATACTTTATACTATTGAGTTATGTATATTAAGCATTTGTCTTTTGATATTACACTTATCTGTGGCTATATGTGAGATTTGTCGTCTTTATTTCACATATAGTGTATGTCTGGTTTTGTCCTTAAAACCGGGTGTGACATTACGTTTATGATGTCATCGTGACTTTGTGCGTGACTGAACTCTGCCCTCTTTGTACGTAAGAAACATATTCGTGTGTATAATAGCGTAAAGGGACTAGTTTGGACACGAAGTCCAAACAGCTGCATTGGCAAGTTTTGCTTCTCTCCGTTGCGAGGTCTTGAGTTCAAACCCGAGCTCCAATGTACAGCTTTTGCTATATTCATATTTCATATTAATTTAGAGAACCAAAGAATAAAGAATGCTAAATAACCAAGGATGGCACAATACCAGGGGTGGTGCAGCAGTAAGACGTGTTTCTTTTCTGTGACGTTTTGGGTTCAATCCTGTTTCTTTCACATTTTTTCCTTTTTCAATTCAATTTATTTTAATTTTATTTAGAGAAACGTGGATTAGTTAAGTCTATGTATTTGGCGCAATTTTTTTCTGTTTATTTACAATGTGGATTAGTAGTAGCTACGCACACACAGTAGTCGCAAAAAAATACACATGAGCAGAAAACAAATAAAAGTATTCTATTTTGTCAGAATTTGTGTTAGGTAAAACTTAAATGGATTGTGGACATAATGAAGCCGCCGCAGCCCGGCCGCAGGCAACGCCTCTGCGAAAAAATAATCCAGCCTGAGCCTGTAACCACCCGCCTCTAGAGGCGCTAACTTCCGTCGCAATCGTCCGCCAGCTTCTCCCCGTCGTCGTCTTCTGAGACAGGTGTTACAACTGCAAAGAGATTGATCTCATCTGGGAACGGGGAACCGCTCACGCTCCCCTCTCCCTCTACCTTGCGAACCGTCGGCTCCGTGGAGCGGTTGCCTGCGCGCACGTCTCCACAGCATCCGTACGACATGTATATATATATATACATCAAAGATCAATGAAAACTACCGTTCACTTTAGATTACACTGTGTTCCATTTACATACTATGCAAACACATATAATGATTATTGCCTCATTGTAAACTCATATAAGAAAATCTTTATAGGAGAAAACTCATAGATAGTTTAGAGGACAATATATGCCATTGATATCTCCTTAAAAACCCCGATGGAGAAAACTAGGAAATATGACATATGGTTATGCTAATATTGTCTCATTAAAAACTTTATATGAGAAACCTTGTGAGTAAAACTCATACAAAGAAAAGAGTGCAATATGATGGTTTGGACAGGGCAACATCTAGGAGATTTCTCCCCCTGAACCTTGCAAATCTCGAAGTCATCCCATACCAATTCCTTGAACACATTTCTAGAACGAGGAGGCTAGTAAGGATTTAGTGAACAAATCAGAAAGGTTATCACATGATTTGGTTTGCAAGATGTCTATTTCACCCATTTGTTTTAACTCATGAGGATAAAACAACTTAGGAGAAATATGCTTGGTTATGTTGCTCTTGATGTAGCCTGTATCCATCTATGTAACACAAGTAGCATTATCTTCATAGATAATGGTTGGTGAATCAATAGCACCAATACCACAAGACTGTTGTATGTAGTTGATCACTCTGCGAAGCCAAACACATTCACATGAGGCCTCATATAGTGCAATTATCTCAGAGTGATCGGTGGAGGTAGACACTAGGGTTTGTTTAGAAGACTTCCATGAAATGGCTGTCCCTCCATGTAAGAACACAAAGCCTGTCTGGGATCGGCCATTGTGGGGATCAGATAAATAGCCGGCATCAGTGTATCCAATCATATTGGAGTCTGGATTCCTTTGGAAACATAATCCAAGATCTCTTATACCATTTACATATCTGAGGATATGTTTTACTCCGTCCAATGATGTTTGGTAGGAGTAGTGCTATGTCGAGCTAGCAAGTTCACTGCAAATGCAATATCAGGCCTGGTGCAATTTGCAAGATATATACATGAGCACTCCAATGGCACTGAGATATGGGTAATTGTCGGTGTTTGATGACCGGCAACTCGTCATGGGGTTACTCGGGACGTTTGTTCGGGGGGCATCGGCGTATGCAGAACTCGATGGTAAACGCAGAGACAATGATTTATAATGGTTCGCTACGCCAGAATAGCGTCATATGTCTAGTCTGGGGTGAATAGTATATTGCGCCCTGCGCTTGGGGTTTAGACCATGGGGTCTGTTCCTAGTTTGTCTATCGATCTAGGGAGCTCTGTCAGGTCTAGTTTGTCTATCGATCTAGGGAGCTCTGTCCTCCTTTATATAGTCCAGGAGGCAACAGTCCTAGTCGGTTACAATATAGAAATCCTAGTAGGATTACAGGATAGCAATGTTACTAGGATTACATGGGAGGAATCCTAGTTGGACTTGATCTTCTCCCTTCCTTGCGGGCTACCCTGGGTACTATGTACGATAGTAATGAGGTCCCAAAATCTCTTCTCCATCATCTTGTGGTCTGAATTGATCAGTCTCCATTTCTAGAGATCGAACAACCATAGGAGTTTTGGATGGATGTGATTTATCCATATTGAATTTCTTCAACATTTTCTGGATATAGGCAGATTGATGCACTAAAATCCAGTGGAAAGGTTCTCAAGTTGTAAACCTAAGAAAAATTTGGTTTGACCCAAATCCTTCATTTCAAATTCCGTCTTTAGATGAATGTGTGCTTCATCGATATCTTGTGGGTTGCCAATGATATTTAAATCATCAACATACACTGATATGATGTAGAATCCCGTTTGGGACCTTTTGATGAAAACATGGACAACCATCATTGTTAGTGTATCCCTTCTTCAGAAGGAACTCACTAAGTCGGTTATATACACATTCTTCCCCGACTGCTTTAAGCCATAGAGTGACTTTTGAAGTTTTAAAACAATACATGTTGCGATTTGCGTTTGGATCTGGTATAAGAGATTCCATCGAGAACTTCATATATATGTCCGAATCAAGTGACCCAGAAAGATATGCAGTCACTACATCCATCAACTGCATAGATAGATGATTTTGAACAGCCAGAGATATAAAGATATCGGAATGTTATTCCACTCATAACTGGAGAATATGTTTTCATTGAACCTTATGCTACAAGCCTCGCCTTGTGTCTCACCACCACTCATTATTCTCATTCCGTTTCTGACGAAAACCATTTGAATCCCACAGGGAAGATTCCATGAGGTGTAGGATTGCATGAGTGAATACCTTCCTTTTGGAGAGTGAGGCTAATTCCGCTTGAATTGCATCTTTCCACTGATTCGGTCCAAGCGCTTTTTGCACTCTACCATGGTCTTAGGATCTGGATCAGATTGGATGACTTCTGCAATTGTTTCAGCGAAATAGATGTCAACAACTGCAGACTTTCTATCATA